>CM035430.1:52101857-52399357 GCA_020310875.1 Ceratopteris richardii | reverse complement strand
CTTCAACATTCTAAAGTGGTTGGATTGCAGAAAGAAGGCAAAAAACATATCGACATATGGGCAGATGGATTTGTTTAGCCAATTGATCCACAAACTGGAAGGTATACCCCTTTTCATAATCTTCATGATCTAATTAGACTTTTAGGAGAAACATGGGCATCCCTTCTTATGTAGAAGAAATATCGCAGGCAGTGGAAGCTACATTTCAGGATGGCGACTAACTTGCGTACACTACTCCTACCACTTTTTTTCGGAGCCGTTATGTGGAGAGCTACACAAGCGACTGTTCTATTTCATAACACCAGAACTGTCATGAGCTGGGACTCCATCAATCAGGTAATCACACTTCCTCTGCTTCGTCCACTCCCGTGATGATGATAGCGGCATCCGTTGAAGTAGTGCCCATCTATCTATGTATGTGCAGGAGCACTATGGCACCGTGCAGGAAGTGACCAATGTCGTCTACAAGGGTAGCACTACAATCAAGTGCACGCAAGTCTACGTTCACAAGGCTATCGTTCACCTTTTCATTAAAAAATGTGAATCTCTACTTTCAGAAATGGGATTTCTTGGTGGTGATGTTCATCTAAGAAAAGATCCAAAGCTTCTACAAAATACAGGTAATGTACAAAAGAGCTTGGACTTTGGATAGCTTGGACTCAGAGGAGAGCTATCCAGAAGTACTGATTCATCTAGATTTTCAATCTAGGAAAATAACTGTCACAACAAATTGGAAATTTAGAAATGTAAGGGAGCTCCTAGAATACCTTAATGAGGCATCATCATAGTTCATATTCTCAATTGATGATGCAATAGTTAACATTGGATCAGAGAAAACATTATCTTGCATAACTTGCCTGCCACCCAAGGTGGTCAAGTTCCAACCCTTTAGATTGTAACAAGTCTCCTTCTTTAAGAAGATTTTTTTCAAACTTCCATTGATTTTTCTTTGCAAGATGGTGACTAAGAATGTGACTGATTACATCACTTCAATTATGTCTTTTTATGGACTATATTCATCTTGGCATTTTTTTGTTTATTTTCAAGATTGTGAGGAGGTTTCAATGGTGCAATGATTATACAAGAACTTGCATATGACAAAATGGATGGTATGACAAAATGGAAAAGATTGGATGACACGACCGATACAAGCGATATGGACCATCCAAAATTATCTGATTGCCCATATCGCTTGCATCGGTCGTGTCATAAAAACTTCTCTATCCTCTTCACATTTAACTTTTCTGTAGGATGGTGACTAGGAATGTGACTGATTACATCACTTCAATTATGTCTTTTTATGGACTACATTCATATTGGCATTTTTTTGTTTAATTTCAAGATTCTAATGAGGTTTCTATTGTGCAATGATTATAAAGGAACTTACATGAGTAAATTCTAGGTGATTCAAGAATATAAACCAAGAAATTCTTACATACTATATCTCCCCTTTTAGAACCTTTTTCCATACTTCCATTGATTTTGCTTTTGCAGGATTGTAAGTAAGAATGTGACTCATTACATCACTTCAATTATGGCTTTTTATGGACTATATTCATATTGACAATTTTTTTTTTCAACATTTTGATGAGGTTTCAATGGTGCAATGATTATACAGGAACTTGCATATGACAAAATGGATGGTATGACAAAATGGATGGTATGAGAAAATGGAAAAGATTGGATGACATGACCGATACAAGCGATATGAGCCATCCAAAATTCTCCGATTACCCATATCGCTTGCATCGGTCGTGTCATAAAAACTTCTCTATCCTCTTCACATTTAACTTTTCAACATGAATAAAGCAAAAAGCACCCAAAATAGACATTTTGATGATAGAACCAATTCAATTTTTCTGGAACCATGCAATGAAGTCACTTTTACTTAGTTCTCAAGAGGATCAATTCAACATTACATTACTCAAGGCATATAAATATAGTTACAATGACCATCTTCCAAATGAAGACTGGCATAATTACATACAATTTGTACATCAATAAATCTTCCAACATATGTTGGTTACACATTAGATTACAATCTTACATTCCAAAAATATGAGGGCATATTGCATGTTCCATAATGGCATTTATTGCTCTCTCCTTGATCAAGATGACCCAAGCATATGGATAGTCTGACAAGTTCAACTCAAGGTTGTAAAACCTTCTTTCCAAGAACCTTACTGCATTTGCAATCACTCTCCAGTCACACGAGGTGTTGTATTTCTGTAATGGCACATGTATTTGAATGTATCCAAACCTTTTTTCTTCTTTCAATGAAGGAATTCCTAGAATGTTTTGATCAATATGCATTTTGAGAAGCTTAGCAGCACTGCAAGGTAAAGTTAAATTTAGAATGGATGGCAAGGCTTCAAAATAGAACACAACAAAACGTATGGCGAGGCTTACACTTTGGAGTTTCCATGTTGTGATTGGAGAGAATTCCTTGCTGTCTTCTTTGTCCTAGCCATAACCTACAAAAAAAAGATTATTATCATCAGATAAATAGGACTTTTACTAGAGAAAAACAAATCATGGATCAGTAAGGATTAATATTAAGACATGGATCAATTACACAAAAAAAGATTACATCCTTCATATTTGCGATGTCTTGTACCCCTTTGGGAAATAATTATGTGTATCTATGTACATTTCATGAGTAATAAGCTTTGAAAAGAAATATATTTAATAGAAATAACTCGAAACACAAGCATAAACAAAGCATGAGACACGACCAATCCAAGCGATTAGGGTCATCAAAGAATATCGGATGGGTCTAATCGCTTGCATTGGTCCTAGTTGCTTGAATTGGTCATGTCCAAAGGAGGTCATCTTGAAGCTTAGATTGCATGTGAACTTTTGTATCTTATTATTGGTTAAGAATTCTAAGAAAATAATGCAACCATTGCGTCCGGAACGTGCCAAAACCCTAAGATTGACTGTCTATTTGCATGATTTTGATACCCGGAGGTCTTGATAAGCCTTTTTGTATTGATTTCCAGACACGACCGATGCAAGCGATTAGGCCCATCCAACATTTTCAGATGAGCCTAATCGCTTGCATTGGTCGTGTCCTACATTCATGCACAAATAGGCTCATCAAGACCTCTCAATATCAGAATCATGCAAATAGACAGTCAATCTTAGGGTTTTGGCACGTTTCGGATGCAATGGTATCATTAGTTTCTTGAAATTCTGAGCCAATAGTAAGATAGGGAAATTCATGACTGATGCAAGCGAAATAAGCCAACTTGCACAAAAAAGAGTTTAAAAGCTTGGAACAAATTTTAAACGCAGAAAAACTAATTAAAAAAGCTTTCACAAAGCACTCAAGAAACATGACCGATACAAGCGATTAGGGTCATCGGGAAATCCTCGAATGTCCTTAATCGCTTGTATCGGTCATGTTGTAAAATAATTGATCATGATGACCCTAAACCCTCACACAAAATGTGGTCTATGGAAAGTTTTGAAAAGCATGTAAAAACGCGAAGACAACGGCAAGTTGATGGTAGCAAGGAGTTTCACAAAAAATGAAAAAAGTGAATAGAAGAGCTTAAATAGGTCTCTGGGATGATTTGACCGTTGGTGACACGTGGCAATGTGTGATTGGTCCATGTCATCTAGCCGTTGCAAATCCCAACGTTACAATGCCACGTGGCATCATTTGAGTGGGCCACGTCATCTAGCCGTTGTGATTCCCAACGTCTTTTGCCACGTGGCACTCAGTTATTGGTCCACGTCATGTGACCGTTACCCGGTCCTTCTCCACTATAAATACGGGTCCCGTTCACCATTTCACATTTTCAACCTTCAGAGAATTTCTCTCTTCATCACCCATGCATACTTGTGCTATATACCCGATACGACTGATACAAGCGATTACACGCGTTTGACCTACCTTTGACTAGCTTATTTCGATTGCATCGGTCATGAACTTCCCTATCTTACTATTGGCTCGGAATCAAGAACCTAATGCTACCATTGCATCCGGAGGAACATGCCAAAACCCTAAGATTGACTGTCTATTTGTATGATTCTGATATGGAAAGGTCTTGATGAGCCTATTTGTGCATGAATCTAGGACATGACCAATGCAAGCGATTAGGCTCATCTAGAAATGTTGGATGGGCCTAATCGCTTGCATCGGTCGTGTCTGGAAATCAAGACAAAAAGGCTTATCAAGACCTCTGGGTATCAAAATCATGCAAATTCTGATATGGAAAGGTCTTGATGAGCCTATTTGTGCATGAATCTAGGACATGACCAATGCAAGCGATTAGGCTCATCTGGAAATGTTGGATGGGCCTAATCGCTTGCATCGGTCGTGTCTGGAAATCAATACAAAAAGGCTTATCAAGACCTCTGGGTATCGAAATCATGCAAATAGACAGTCAATCTTAGGGTTTTGACACGTTCCGGACGCAATGGTAGCATTATCTTCTCCAAATTCTTAACCAATAATAAGATACAAAAGTTCACATGCAATCTAAGCTTCAAGATGACAACGCGAAGACAACGGCAAGTTGATGGTAGCAAGGAGTTTCACAAAAAATGAAAAAAGTGAATAGAAGAGCTTAAATAGGTCTCTGGGATGATTTGACCGTTGGTGACACGTGGCAATGTGTGATTGGTCCATGTCATCTAGCCGTTGCAAATCCCAACGTTACAATGCCACGTGGCATCATTTGAGTGGGCCACCTCATCTAGCCGTTGTGATTCCCAACGTCTTTTGCCACGTGGCACTCAGTTATTGGTCCACGTCATGTGATCGTTACCCGGTCCTTCTCCACTATAAATACGGGTCCCGTTCACCATTTCACATTTTCAACCTTCATAGAATTTCTCTCTTCATCACCCATGCATACTTGTGCTATATACCCGATACGACTGATACAAGCAATTACACGCGTTTGACCTACCTTTGACTAGCTTATTTCGATTGCATCGGTCATGAACTTCCCTATCTTACTATTGGCTCGGAATCAAGAACCTAATGCTACCATTGCATCCGGAGGAACATGCCAAAACCCTAAGATTGACTGTCTATTTGTATGATTCTGATATGGAAAGGTCTTGATGAGCCTATTTGTGCATGAATCTAGGACATGACCAATGCAAGCGATTAGGCTCATCTGGAAATGTTGGATGGGCCTAATCGCTTGCATCGGTCGTGTCTGGAAATCAATACAAAAAGGCTTATCAAGACCTCTAGGTATCGAAATCATGCAAATTCTGATATGGAAAGGTCTTGATGAGCCTATTTGTGCATGAATCTAGGACATGACCAATGCAAGCGATTAGGCTCATCTGGAAATGTTGGATGGGCCTAATCGCTTGCATCGGTCGTGTCTGGAAATCAATACAAAAAGGCTTATCAAGACCTCTGGGTATCGAAATCATGCAAATAGACAGTCAATCTTAGGGTTTTGACACGTTCCGGACGCAATGGTAGCATTATCTTCTCCAAATTCTTAACCAATAATAAGATACAAAAGTTCACATGCAATCTAAGCTTCAAGATGACAACGCGAAGACAACGGCAAGTTGATGGTAGCAAGGAGTTTCACAAAAAATGAAAAAAGTGAATAGAAGAGCTTAAATAGGTCTCTGGGATGATTTGACCGTTGGTGACACGTGGCAATGTGTGATTGGTCCATGTCATCTAGCCGTTGCAAATCCCAACGTTACAATGCCACGTGGCATCATTTGAGTGGGCCACCTCATCTAGCCGTTGTGATTCCCAACGTCTTTTGCCACGTGGCACTCAGTTATTGGTCCACGTCATGTGATCGTTACCCGGTCCTTCTCCACTATAAATACGGGTCCCGTTCACCATTTCACATTTTCAACCTTCATAGAATTTCTCTCTTCATCACCCATGCATACTTGTGCTATATACCCGATACGACTGATACAAGCAATTACACGCGTTTGACCTACCTTTGACTAGCTTATTTCGATTGCATCGGTCATGAACTTCCCTATCTTACTATTGGCTCGGAATCAAGAACCTAATGCTACCATTGCATCCGGAGGAACATGCCAAAACCCTAAGATTGACTGTCTATTTGTATGATTCTGATATGGAAAGGTCTTGATGAGCCTATTTGTGCATGAATCTAGGACATGACCAATGCAAGCGATTAGGCTCATCTGGAAATGTTGGATGGGCCTAATCGCTTGCATCGGTCGTGTCTGGAAATCAATACAAAAAGGCTTATCAAGACCTCTAGGTATCGAAATCATGCAAATTCTGATATGGAAAGGTCTTGATGAGCCTATTTGTGCATGAATCTAGGACATGACCAATGCAAGCGATTAGGCTCATCTGGAAATGTTGGATGGGCCTAATCGCTTGCATCGGTCGTGTCTGGAAATCAATACAAAAAGGCTTATCAAGACCTCTGGGTATCGAAATCATGCAAATAGACAGTCAATCTTAGGGTTTTGACACGTTCCGGACGCAATGGTAGCATTATCTTCTCCAAATTCTTAACCAATAATAAGATACAAAAGTTCACATGCAATCTAAGCTTCAAGATGACCTCCTTTGGAGACAACCAATTCAAGCGATTAGGACCATCCAAGCTTCCTTGATGGGCCTAGTCGCTTGAATTGGTTGTGTCCAATTAAGTATCATATTTATAGCTATATGAATGAATGCTCCATATAGAACAACTAAATGTGTTTATAAATATTATTTTCAACATTAATTATATGTTTCTATAAAGTTAAGGATGATAAATCAAACATGACTGATGCAAGCGATTATGCCCATCGAATATTCTCTGATGACCCTAATCGCTTGGATTGGTCGTATCTCATGCTTTGTTTCTACTTCTGTTTCCAGTTATTTCTATGACTTTAAAAGACCTTTTACTTTTTCTAACCTAGATTTTCAATTTTTTCCACAGATATCTATATTGGATGAAGACAACTACATTGGGAGGGGGAAGGGAACAAGGAAAACCATAGAGAAGAAAGGAAAGACAAAGATGGATATTCATTCAGTGATCCACTATCTTCCAAAACTGAATCCAAAGTTATTTTGTGTTATTCATAAGCAGTATAGTGAAGAGGCAGATTTTTCACTATTCTCCTTGAGGGCTCTTTCAAGATACATGGGTTTTACTTCAATACCCTTTAATGCATACAGAGTTTTTCTACTTGAAAGAATAGGTGCATTAAGAATTTTTGGATATGCCCCAGGATTCAATGCTTCAAGGGTAGGCTACTTCCTTTGTTACTCAAGCTATGCAATGGTTGTAGGGGTGTCATATGTTCAAAGTATTATTGTCTACAGGAGAAAAGAGTACCTCAAATATAGAAGAGATTTGCTAGAGACAAGTTCATTCACCATCTTGCAGAAAAGTTAAATGTGAGGAGGATAGAGAAGTTTTTATGACACGACCGATGCAAGCGATATGGGCAATCGGAGAATTTCGGATGGCCCGTATCGCTTGTATCGGTCGTGTCATCCAATCTTTTCCATTTTTTCATATGCAAGTTCCTGTATAATCATTGCACCATTGAAACCTCCTCAGAATCTTGAAATTAAACAAAAAAATGCCAATATGAATATAGTCCATAAAAAGACATAATTGAAGTGATGTAATCAGTCACATTCTTAGTCACCATTCTGCAAAGAAAAATCAATGGAAGTTTGAAAAAAAGCTTCTTAAAGAAGGAGACTTATTACAATCTAAAGGGTTGCAACTTGATCACCCTGGGTGGCAGGCAAGTTATGCAAGATAATGTTTTTTCTCTAATCTAATGTTAACTATTGCATCATCAATTGAGAATTTGAATTGTGATGATGCCTCATCAAGGTATTCTAGAGCTCCCTTACATTTTTGAATTTCCAATTTGCAGTGACAATTATCTTTCTAGATTGAAAATCTGGATGAATCAGTACTTCTGGACAACTCTCCTCTGAGTCCAAGGCTATCCAAAGTCCAAGCTTTCTTTTCCACCTTTTGTTGAATGATCAGGAGCATCCCAATCTAATGAAGAGATGCAAGGACCAGGCAAATGTATAAGATTTCCATAAGAGCTCCTCCCTAATGGCACCTGATTATATGCAAAATGGACAAATAACTCTGTGCTATTGAAAACTTGAGCGGATTTGTCTGCATACATAAGCTTTGCATATTCCTTATGAAGAACTCTGAATGTTCGTGTTAAACATTCAAGAGGTTGCCACTCTAAAATATTGGAAGGAAAAATATCTGCAATACAAAAACATCTATGTTGTTATACAAAACCAACTGAAATGATAGACGATCATTGTAAAACTTCACTTACAGTACAAAGGGAATTGCATATGCTTTTCGAGAACAAGATCCTTAGCGTTGTACACATGTTGTACTCTTGCAAACCAACCGCATCTCTTTAGTTTGAAACTAAGAATACGTCCCCTGCAATGGTTTCTTGTGTCGTCTCTTTTAGCATGCTTGACTTTATGGGCACCTCTATAGCTAGGAAGCATAGTTACTCATTCATTTAACTTCACAGAAAGAGGTTTCCATAAAGAATCCTCTCTTCTGTTGTAAACCTCACATGAGGTTACACGATTGGAAGGACGACAAGAAGAAGAAGCCATTAGAATCGAGAAGAAGAAGAATGCTCAAAGCGAGAAACCGACATTCACAAACTTTGCCAACATTTATAGATAAAAGGGCTTTGTACACGTGGAAACTTTTGATTTGATGTAAACCCTGTCGCCGAATGACCATGGAATTTCGTGAACCCAAAAATATTTCGTATCTTCAAAAATCATTTCCTTCTTGGAACTTTAAAGATATGCATTGTGTGATGTGCAAAAATATCTTTTTTTGCATCAAACCAAGAAATTGTACACTGAATACAAGAATCTTCATCACTTTCGCGGCGCTTTTAGATCATATTCTCTTAAAAAAAGAATTTCTTCATACGGTTAAAGGAGACAACAATGTTATATTCTTGTACACGTGGAAAGACTCTATTTGTCAATTTCCTTAATCTCTCATTAGCAAACAGCCCCTTTTCGGCCGTTTTTCGCCCTAATGCTCTCTCTCTCTCTCTCTCTCTCTTTCTCTCTCTATCTCTCTCTCTCATATCTCTCTCTCTTTCTCTCTCTATCAATAGAGAATAAAACAATCACTTACAAGTATGTCCCTCTTTTGGATCATTGTCATCAAAGCGTAATGTATGTCGTCTATCGTCGAATTCCAAAGAATCGATGCCAAAGAACTTCTGCGAAATCAAAGAGAAGAGAAATTATAAGACCTAAAGCATAGAGAAAGACAAAGGCTAAGAGTACGCACACCACTTACCAAGATGTGAGATCTAAATAGAGAATGTGTGTGTGTGTAGAGAGAGATCTGTGTGTGTGTACACAAGACAATGCAGGCTGCAATTCGATTCGCGTGCACAAGTTCAACAAAAGACAACCAGTACTCAAACACACACAAAATGTTTAGTTTTGCTCTCGGGTTCTCGGTATGTTTAAAACATGCGCTTGATATATGCGTCACTATGGTAAACCTAGACACTTTGAACGTGATTGCAGGTTGAAGAATCAAAATAACAGAAGGTAGCAAAACAACTATGCATCCACAAGTGCAGATGATTCTGAGAAGATGTTCATGGTTCAACATCACATGATGAATACAATGTGTGTTGGTGTTTTGAAATCAAATGATAATGTCAGGTATGTTGATTCAAGTGCTTCAAATCACATGACCAGTCATGCAGAATGGTTTAGTACTTTGCAGAAATTGCTAGTTCTTGGATATGTTGAAATAGGTGATAACACATCACAACCTATCAAGCATACAAGAAACATAGCATTGTCTATGGAGGATGGGAAGGTAAAACATCTTGCTAATATGTTTCATGTTCCAAATATAACAAAGAATCTAGTTTCTATTGGACAAATGGTTGACCAAGGATTACAAGTCAGGCTCAATGTTGATGGGTTATATGTAGAAGAATACAAACAGGATGGAAGACTGATTGCCAAAGGAAACAAAGTGGGTAGGATGTTCACCTTAAATGTGAAAATTCGCGAATTGAATGCAACCATGCTTGCAAAAGGTGCAGGAGTCATTGTTGATATAGAGATATGGCACAAACGCATTGTACATGCAAAGGCTAAAATTGATGCAATCAAAAGAGATTGTCCATGGATGTAATAAAGTAAGTCTATGGTCTAGGATCTGACTGCTTTAGACAGATCTGTAATGGAACATCATTTGGTCACTCATCTGTAGGACCAAAGTTCTCAAGAATAGACTCAAACATAAGTTCATGTGCTCATACCTTAGCCTAGTGGTTAAGTCTAATGGTTGTGAAGGAGGAGGTCTTAGGTTCAACTCCCATGGGGAGCATGGAGAGAGAGTTTTGCCCAAGGAGCTCCAGAGCCTTCTAACTCAAGTTAAGGTGAGTTAACTTGAGTTCAGGGAGACTTAACTCAAGAGGTGAGTACAACAACCACTAGTGGACTCTAGTGGAAGTTATGAAAGGAGTGGTGGAGATTGCACATGCACTTGTGGACTCTAGTTACATTTTTGGTCCTCGTTGATTCAAGGATTATTTTGGTAGTTTGATTCCAGATTTCCTTTCCATTGATTATGTTTTTTATTGCACCTCAAGGATATGTTTTTATATCATAGTGCATTAGGACAAAGGAAAGGATATACATGCATCAAGATTGCATGATATACATTCTTGGTACAATGAAAAGTCATGCATCAAGTTCATGCATGATTGTTATATTATTTTTTGGGCATGCAAAGAACATGCATGCATATGCATGTAGGCACATGCATTTGCATGATAGAACGGGATGTTGTTTGCAAGTAGATATGAAAATGTACTCTCTTAGTATTTAGCTTACTTTATAAAGCTCACGGCTAGACACTAGGGAAGATAGAGGACTAGTTAGTTGCAAAAACATGCTAGTTTTAGTTTGTGGCTCAAGAAATTATTCGATTCCTTCCCAAGTTGATACTCCGTTATCAAAAATAAATACTTAATAGCAATTATGTTTGATGTCTTACTAGGTATAAGTAAGCACGAGGAGAAAGTTGAGTATTAAATTTTCTTGATGTCCAAGAAAATTTAATTACTTGCAAACCTTTTGTGATTTATGATGACTCTAAGTCTCAGATGTACTTAGGGAGTCATAAAGATAAGCTTATAATTCTTTCTCTAAGTATAGGTGATATTTAGAAAGTCATGTGGATAATCTTTAGTTGATTAGTTATGTAATTTATGTAACTTCTCAAGTATCCCAAGATTGGATGATAACTTTAGCTATATTTCCAAGTTCCATGAGCACTCTTCGATTCCATGGAACTCAACAACCAAATCAATGAACTTAAATGCAAATTGAACTTTGAAGTTCAATAGGTTTGTGTTTCATTCATGTTTTGCATCTCTCGTAAAATGATGCAACTAGCTAAACAATCTTTAGGAAATAAGATAAGTTCTTAAGGACTTGAAGCAAGTGTGAGCTTTTCATTTAGGAATAGAAAGTACCAAGAAATGGATCTCCAATCCATGAACTTTTCCTAAATAAAGCTATAAAGCTCAAAAGTTATGTGTTCATAGTAGCATTACTATTGGATCAATAATCAATAGATGCTTCGACTTTAAACATAATTTTGATTGGAGAAATATGTTTAAAGGACTCTAGTAACATCTAAAGATTGACCAATAATAATGAATCTTGTATCAAACTCAAGAATAGGAGTCAATATCACATAAATGAAAGTTCAACTTAAACTTTCATAGTGGCATGGGAAACCATATCCTAAAGGTGATATGTAGTCTCTAGTTTGATACTCAAGAAATGAATACAATTGAATCAGTAAATTTTCTCGATATTGTTTGAAAGAATTTCTTTCAAATATCCTTCTAATATTGCAAAAGATTCCAAAATGAATCATTTGCTCAAGATATTTGATTCCCTAGAAGGAATCTCAAGTCTTTGAAGAATAACATTCTTCCAAGTATTGAGAATGAAGTTCTTCATACTCTTTAAACATTAAGTAGTTCTCAATAATTCTCAAACCACAAGTATTGGTTACTTAAGTCCAAATAGTGATATAACCTAAAAGGTATATCAAAGATTCTTAGCTTTGTAATCTAAGAGGCATTAGTGTATGCTTGGACTGAAATTCAAGAAAAGATCTCTAAAAATCCCGCAAGTAAGCAAAGAAGCTTTCTGATAGTTTAGGAGATTTTAAAGATAAAGATAAAGTCTTTATTATTATCGCATGATCAACAAGACTTGATCAAGCTTGGCCACGGTTGTCCAAGAATTGCGGTTGGAACTACTGTGAAGTTTGCCCAAGTCTTGGCAATCAAAATAGTAAGTTGCTCCAAGTTTGAACAGAGTAGATATTCCAAGTTTTAGTCTGCAACCGTGGATGGTACTTAAGTCTATGGAAGGTAAAACATATGTGTTCGCCTATGCTTAAAGGGATTTTGGTACAAATCTAGAAAGCATGAGTGGATGCTTAGACTTAAGCAATAAGGAGATTCCTGTAAAGTCCCGGCCGGGGTAGGTACCTAAGGCATTAGTAAAGAAAGGAATCTAAAGACAAGAAGTCAAAAGCTCTTGTCACTACAAATTGGTCAAGAATAAATCAATTGAACTTGAATCTATGAAAATAATAGTACTTGGAATTTTGATTGGTTTTCATTTGAAAACCCTAGCAAAGAAGGATGGATGCTCCATCAAAAGGTTTTTTAAGTTCCTCAAGGAAAGCTCAAGATCGTGACAGGATCATGTGAAGGGATAAAAAAACCTAGAAAATCTAGTTAGGGGTAATGACTGAAACTTCAAAATTATCGTAAAAGAATTGAAGCAAGAAGGTACTCTATCAAGAGTTTTTTAGACTTTAGGATAAAATTCACTCACTCGTCAATGTAAGTATAAAATAGGGTGGTATGGGACACCAGATTTTATACTCAGATTGATGTAGGAAAGATGGTATGGGGCATCGGATCGTGAGATGAAGATTATATTTTAGTCCTAGATAAAATCTTGAAGTTTGGTTTTGATCCTCAAGGAAATGAAAACTTCAAAGAAAGAGTTTAATTCAAGAAGGACGATAGAAGTATCTCAAGATACTTCAAGATAACTTCAAGATCAAGGAAATCAAAGATATGAAGTAAGTAACTTCTAAGCTCTTCTTAGAACACTTCAAGCTTAAGTGTTATCGATAAAAAATATTTGATAAATTTCTTTAAAAAATTGGACTTTGACTTTGAGTTGATCTTTTCAACCAAAGATTTGATTGACTAAGTTAAGCACCAAGTTCCTAGTGTAACTTGGTAAATTCACTCTTTTCACTCTAAGAAATGCACAAGAATTTCATTCTCAGTAAGGAGTCAGAAAGACTCAATATGACCTGAACTTAGTCTCCAGTGAAGCATTATTTGACTACAAAACTCATCAACAGAACCTCAGTGGGTCAACACACTGATGTTGGTTACCACACTAAGAATCCAGTTTACTTCTCTTAAAGATAGATAAATGCTTCAATACCCTATTGAAACAGATCTTTCGGACGTAAAAGTCATGAGTCATCTAGACTTTGACTCATAGCGACCTTACATATCTTCAAAGTTTGAATTGGTTGTACTGAGTTTCAGTTATTTCTGTCCATTTTTCAAATCTTTTGGAATTGGCTCAGATACGATATCTGATTCCTTTTGCAAAAGACCAGGGTTAGCTGGTTAGACCAAGATAACTAAATACAAACATCCTATATTTATTTATAGCATAAAATGATTTATTTATTTGAGTTTGCTTCAAGTTATAGCATAAAATGATTTCCTAGATTCCAGTATACTCTAGCATAGAGAAGTTAAGAATTGCTCAATAGATTGACAATTCCCAAGAACTTTTGGCACAAAACTAGTCTTTGAGAAAAGTGTCCTAAGTTGGACAAATTTCATTGCAAATTTGTATTGGGAAAGATATAGTATGGTTGACTCAAAGAAAATGGTAATTTTCTCTTATAGTTTACATAGGATTTTGAAATTCATTAGGACAAAGTAGTTCTCTAGCCGGGTGAAAAAATCAAGTAACTATTGGCTCAAAGTAAACCATTGTACAAACATCTAATTTAGATGTTTGGACAACCAAACTTCAAGTTCTCCAAAAGAATTCAAGTGAATCAAGAGTTCTCAAAGTCTTGCAAGGGATAAGAATCCCACCTTCATTACTAAGTCCATGAACCAATCATGCCTAGAAATGGACTAGTAATTTGAATCCACCTAGTTCACATGTTTTTGCCTAGATCCCACATGCAAAAACTGTGAATTGGCCAGGGATGTGTTTAGATCCACCCTTATTATTCATTCACTACTTTGTACTTTGACTAGTTCATCAAGGTGTAAGGTCAGATAGTGTTTTGAATCATTTGGGCAGGGACGCCACCACAGAGATGAGACATGTTCTTCCACTTTTAGAACATGATCATGTTCTTCGAGTTTTAGAACATGAGGCTCGGGGGTTGCCTACAATTATATATATAGCTTGATTTTTTAGGACAAAAATCTTTCCCAAGGGGGGAAGAATGTAATAAAGTAAGTATATGGTCTAGGATTCGACTGCTTCAGACAGATCTGTAATCAGACATCGTTTGGTCACTCATTTGTATGACCAAAGATCTCAAGAATAGACTCAAACATAAGTTCATGTGCTCTCATATTCAAGTAATCCACTTAGCCTAGTGGTTAAGTCTCATGGTTGTGAAGGAGGAGGTCTTGGATTCAACTCCCATGGGGAGCATGGAGAGAGAGTTTTGCACAAGGAGCTCTAGAGCCTTCTAACTCAAGTTAAGGTGAGCTAACTTGAGTCCAGGGAGACTTAACTCAAGAGGTGAGTACAACAACCACTAGTGGACTCTAGTGGAAGCTATGAAAGGAGTGGTGGAGATTGCACATGCACTTGTGGACTCTGGTTACGTTTGTGGTCCTCGTTGATTCAAGAAGCTATATATACAGGCATAAAGTTGGGAGGAGAGTCAGCTCACTAGCAGGTGGTGGTCATAATCCTTAGTTTCTTGCAATGGACTACCAAATTTCAAGGTTGCAGAGATGCAAAAGGTATGTGCAGCATGTCAATTTGGAAAACAGACAAGAGCATCATTTCCATTTGACAAACATGTTAGTGAGGACATACTAGTAATAGTACATTTGGGGTCCCGCAAAGACCACATCTATGGTGGTTGTACGTTTTATGTTACTTTCTTTGATTACCGTACATGAAAAGTGTGGGTATATTTCATGAAAGAGTAGAATGAGGTGTTCACTCACTTCTAGATTTTAAAGCTATGGTGGAAAAGCAGACAGGAGGTGAATAGATGTCAAATGAGTTCAACAATTTTCTAAAAAATCATGGAATTCGGCATCAATTTTCATGTACGTACACACCAAAACAGAATGGCATTGCTAAACGCAAAAATAGACATATTGCAAAAATAGCAAGAGTCTTGATGGCTGAGAAGAATATGCGACAGAAGTTGTTCATACTGTTGTATACATCGTGAGCAGAACTCTGACTTCTGTTGTACATCAAGTTACACCTGAAGAGAAGTTTATAGCTAAAAAGCCAAACTTATCACATATGAAAGTTTTTGGTTGTATTGCATATGTACATGTCCCAGATGAGTTGAAGAGGAAGTTTGATCCAAAAGCAAAAAATGTGTCTTTATTGGATACTGCCTTGAGCAAAAGGGATATAAATGTTACAACCCACTCACACGATAGGTGAAGGTGAGCAGAGATGTGGTATTTGATGAAATGTCAAGATTCTATGTAGATGCCAAAGAAGGACTGAATCTTGAACCAAATGACAAAGAAAATGCTGAAAAATCAAGTGCAGAATCTCAAGTTTTGAGTGGATCGGATGCATCACCAAGCAATAGTTCCAACTCAAATCCCTGGAGTGGAAGATTACGTGGAAATTTCAGTCCAGCAAATTCATCAAATACATCTAAGAAAGGTAAAGAAAAGATTTATGTTGGTCGTAAAACATGTGCAAGTTTTGAAGACATTGATGGAGACTCAAGCGGTTCAAAAAAGAGACTTGATGAGGAACTTGGATTCCCTTCTGTGAAGACGCCAAGAGTAAGAAAGGCAGATGTAGATGATACAAGGAGAAGTGACCCAGGACCAAGAAGATCTGGGAGGATGTGGAATTCAATGCAACGATTGACATATGATGGTTACATGGCTCGTCATTGTGCCTACATGACAAAGGTAATACAAGATGCTGAACCTTCTTGTTTTGAAGATGCAATAGGAAATGTAGATTGGGAAAAAGCTATGGATGAGGAGATGGCTGCACTTTATGAAAATGATACATGGAAGCTAGTTCCATTGCCACAAGGAAAGAAACCCATAGGCTGCAAGTGGGTTTACAAGGTAAAGCACAATGCTGATTGTAGCATAAGCACGTATAAAGCATGTTTGGTATCAAAAGGATATGCACAAACTTATTGCATTGATTATGAGGAAACATTCAGCCATGTAGCTAAAATGTCTACTCTGAGAACACTTGTTGCATTAGCTACAAAAAAAGGATGGACTTTGCATCAGATGGATGTGAAGAATGCTTTTCTACGTGGTCAGTTGTAGGAAGAAGTATACATGGACCAGCCATAAGGATATGAAGATTTAAAGCATCCAGAATATGTTTGTAGGTTGCAAAGGCTTTGTATGGGCTAAAACAAGCTCCTCGTGCATGGCATGCAAGGATTGCTGATTACTTAACCACCATTAGGTTTTCTATGTGTGATGCAAATCATTCACTATATGCAAGGAAGGGTGATGATGGCATCACAATTGTGGTTGTTTATGTTGATGACTTGATTGTAGGTGGTGATAATGAAGAGAGCACTAAAGAGGTAAAGCAACTTCTTATGCAAAAATTTAACATGAAAGATCTTGGTGTGTTGCGCTACTTCTTGGGCATTGAGTTTATACATATAGAAATAGGTATATGGATGTCGCAAAGGCAATATGTCTTGAATATGCTGCAAAAGTATGGTATGGCTGATTGTAAGACAATTTCTATGGCATTAGATCAAAATTTGAAGTTGGATACTACATCAGGTGAAGCATTGGAAAATGCTACTATGTACAGGGAAATTGTGGGAAGTCTTATATATCTCACAATTACAAGGCTTGATCTAAGCTATACTATTGGACTTGAAAGTCAGTTTATGTAGGTTTCCAGGAAGACACATTTGGATGCTTTGAGGTGAACTCTACGTTATGTGAGTGCTACTTTGCATTATGCACTGTTTTATGAATCTGGTGTAGATTTGCACGTTCATGGATACACCGATGCAGATTGGGCTAGCAGTATTCTAGATAGAAGATCTACTAGTGGCTTTCTATTCTCACTTGGAGGTGCAGTTAATTACATGGAGCAACAACACGCAACCCACTGTTGCTGCATTGGTAGCATGTGAGGCATCATGGCTAGAGATGCTACTTGCAAATCTAGGTGTGGAAGTGCAAAATTCTATCACCATCTATTATGATAATCTTAGCAGCATACAGCTAGCATGGAACCCTGTTTTTCATGCTAGAACAAAGCATATTGAGGTACATTATCACCTCTTCAAAGAGAAGGTATTAGCAGGTGATATTGATCTTATTTATGTGAGAACAAATGAGCAGAATGCTGATAATTTTATTAAAACACTTGGAGCAGAGAAGTTGAAGAAGTTTCAAACGATGCTTGTATTAGAGGACATGGCATTGAGCTTGAGGGGGAGTGTTTAGATATCAAGATCAACATGTGATGATCGAGGATGACACATATCACTTTTTCATTTCTCTGACATGTATAGTGGTCACGTCGGTATATGTCAGGGAGACTTCATTGAGCTTTATTAGATTTATCTACCGAGAGTGATGGCACATTTGTTTCTTGCTAGCTCACTCATTCGTGGACATTAGGTTTTTCCTTATGTACTGGTCTTTATATATTGCAGTAGTTGTATTCTTGTTTTCAGGTCATTCTTGTACATTCCTTTTTATGTAAAAGAAGAAGAAGAGGAAGAAGAAGAAGATAATTCCGCCTTGTCTCAATCTGAGTGTGTGCTTCTCTTTGATTCTGAGAGTGTGTGTGTGTGAGCTCTCTTCCTTATCTCCTTCCTTGTGACAGTATATAGTCACGTTGTGACTCTTTGTAGAAGACTTTTAGCCATTTCGAATAGAACTAACTTGAAGAAGAAATCTTGTAACTCTATCTTCTTCCTGTCTTATCTCCTTCTTTGTGAGCTTGTGTGCATGTCTATGGCATGTAATTTGTGCATCGATGTGTTGCCTACACCTTCCCTACCTTTTTTCATTGTTTTCATGCTGATAGTTCAACCTCCAAAAGAGTTTGTCTCTCAAATGCTTTAGCCCATGCCAATTATCTTCAAGGAGCTTTAAGTTTTTGCTTTGTAGAAGATTTTCTTGAGTGTCTTACGACTAAGGCGGTGACCAAGGCATAGACCCTTGTCATCCGAGTCACCGAAGTCACCATTGGTGCCGTTGGCTGCGCGCGAGGGAGGACCTCAACGATCAAGGAATATAGAGGTTCCCGGTACTTCCCGGGAGGTTACCCATCCGAATACTGTTCCCCCCAGAGCTCGCTTAACTGTGGCAATCTCTTGTCACTAAGCTACACTCTTGTGGTGTCTGAAGAAGGGGAAAGACTAAGGTTGACATTACCTTGAACAAGTTTTGGTCCCTCAAAGCTTCATTCTTTGCTTTCAAAGCCTATTTTTGAAGCATTTTTGGGGTGTCTTTTGAAACCATTTTGGAGTACTTTCGCACATAGTTCTCTTCACACAGGTCCAAGAACATCAAGAAGAGTGTTGTTTGTACTTCTCAGATAATAAATATCAACCTTTGGGGCTGTATTTTATGCCACAATCGTAAAACTACAGGTTTCTCGAGAGGTTTTCAGTTTTGGTGGGAGCAGCCGCTGCAAATTTATGCAGGTTTTTTAAGCCTAAAACATCAGAGTTGACAGACACTTGCAGGTGTTATTGGCTAGTTTTTGGGCTGTGTATTCAGCCTTTTAGTGTCATTTTACTACATATATTGAGCACATACACACCATGTATAATTCTGTGGATACCGCTTATGTACGTCTATGTGGTCATTGATATAGCGGTTACGTTCTTTGCATAAAGCTTTTTACGTTTGATAAAGAGGGTCATGGTGAAGTTTTCTTAACTGGGAGACACCTAGATGTTGGGGTCCCTTCGCTGATGCAGGTGGAAGACTTACCCAGCCTCACCATAGGAGATGTATGATAGTTGTTCATAGGTGCTCGATAAGCCTAGTTGGCTTCTATTGGGTAACTGATCATATGCAGTGGAGTCAGTGATTCACTATGCAGGTAGACATGTGAGTACTTGCAGTTTTATGATACTTTGACACTAGTCATAAGCTAATTTTGCAGAGGATACTCTGGCAAAAGTTTTCCAGATTTCTGGTTTAGTCAACTATACAGTGGTCGATTTACTCCTTGATACACTTATTTGTTCGTGTTTGGACTCTTCTAGCTCCATTACCATTTTATTCAGTTCTCTACCATCATGGCATCAGAGGTCTCAGGCACACCTGGTGGATCAGGGTCTAGTGTTAGTGTTCCGAGGAGGAGCTATAACTTGGAAGGCAAAGACCATTTTGAGATCCGAAAATTTGATGGCACAAACTTTGCTCTATGGAAGAATCAGATTAAAGACGTGCTAATTCAAAAGAGGCAATGGAAGCCAATAAGTGGGATTTCAAAGAAGCCTGCTGACATGGATGAAGATGATTGGGATGAGTTAGATGAAATGGCCAAGTCTACCATTCGCTTGCACCTGGCAGATAATGTTTACTTTACAGTATTAGAGTGTGAAAGTGTAGAGGAGCTTTGGAAGAAGTTATGCAATACATATGAAAAAGAGACGACATCAAATAAAGTATGACCTTCGTATGAAGTACACAGATAGTGTTGCTCCTCATCTAAATGAGTTTGATGCTATATTCTCCCAGTTACAAGCTTAGAAAATGGATATGGATAATGAAATGAAAGCAGTATTGCTGTTATGCACCGTCCCATCATCATGGGGTTTTGCATAGCTATTAGCAACAGTGCACCTAGTGGTAAACTCGTCTATGATGACATATGTGGAGCACTCTTGAGTGAGGAGATTCGTAGAAAATCTATGGTTGGCACTCAGAGTGGAGATGCATATAATGTTCGTGATTCTTACCAAGGAAAGAATTAGCAACGTGGCAGGAGCAAGAACAAGGAAAAGAATGGTCAACGGAATAAGAATAGAAGTAAATCAAGGAAGAGGGATATCGAATGCCATTATTGTCATAAGAAAGGACACATGAACAAAGACTGTTATGCATTAAAGAATGCTAAAGGTAAAGGACAGAATGTTGATGGGCATGTTAAACAATTACCTGCACCATCTACTTCGACTGTGAAGATTGAAGAAATTAATGCTATTTCTGATGATGCTGATGTGTTGACACTTGATAGTACTGTGCCATCTGAGGCACTTATGGCTGATTCTCCTTCCCACACCTAGCTGCTAGATTCTGGTGCTTCTTTCCATGTGACACCACATAGAGAATGGTTCTCTAATTATGCAGCAAAGTCTCTTGGTACCGTGAGCCTTGGTGACTCTTACCAGTGTGATGTTGTGGGGATTGGAGATGTGGTTGTGCAGTTCATTGATGGTTCAAAATTCACTATTCATAATGTATGCCATGTACGTCAGTTATCACGTAGTTTGATGTCAGTTGTTCAACTTGCTGACCTTGGTTACAAGGTGGTCTTCTATGCTCAATCCTTTCGTATATCAAAGGGCAATATGGTTATTGCAAAAGGAAGCAAAGTTGGCGCACTTTATCCTTTATTTGTATCACAGAAAGAACACTTGTTAGCTATTACTGAACAGACTATGGCTTGTATTTGGCATAGTCGTTTGGGCCATATATCTCGTAGTGGAATGGAAAATCTTTCTCGTTCTGGCTACTTACCTGTGTTATCTTCCTCTAATTTTTCATTTTGTGAGCATTGTCAATATGGAAAGCAAACCAAAAATGTGCATAGAATGCACATTGACTCTTCAATTCAGCCTTTAGATCTCATTCATACAGATGTGTGTGGTCCTATGCCCACTAGGTCCCTAGGTGGTTCTCTTTACTTTGCCACTTTCATAGATGATGCTACTAGAAACACAAGGAAGAAGAAGAAGCTTGAAGCACAACACACAATACTGAATGTATTATTAGAGAAGGTACAAAGATAAGTAGCCCATTAGGGAAATAGGCATATATACAAGCCGAGGGAAAAAAACCTCCTAAAGAGGGAAAAAAGTGCCCCGATGGTCCTAGTGTGTTCACACACATCACCTAAATATATCAACACTCTGCCCACAAGTAATTAGGAAACTTCTTTTCATTTAGCATAGATCTAGCTGCTTCCACAATCAATCTCTTCCTCCTCTCTGCTATTCCATTTTGCTCAAGAGTATATCTGGTTGTGATCTCTCTATTGATACCTTTGTCTTGCAAAAATGCATCAAATTCATTGGAGAAGTACTCACCTCCTCCATCTGACCTTATCCTCTTTAAACTCTTTCCTGTTTGATTTTTCCACAAGTGCAAGATACTTTTTGAAACAACGGAACACTTCATCCTTATGTTTCATGAAATACAAGATAGTCCACCTACTAAAATCATCAATAGATGACACATAGTACCTTGAGCCTGAAATTGAAGGGTCCTTGCTTGGTTCCCACACATTTGTGTGGACAAATTCCAAATAATCCTCATGCATATAGCCTTTCTTTGTAAAGGGTAACATGTGTGATTTACCAAACAGACATGCACCACATTTATAGGTCATATGTTGCTTGGGTACATTAGGTATCCCAAGTACACATTGATCTCTACATATCTACTTCAATGTTCTCTAACCAATGTGTCCTAGTCTTTTGTGCCATATCTCTAACTCAGACAAGGTTTGATCCTTATAATTATAAAGTGCATTGTTTCTAGTGTCCTCAAGCTCAAATGTAAACAATCTACCTGTTTTCTCTCGCTTTGCAATTCTCTTGAATCCATGTTGGGGGTCCTCCACAAAGGCTCCAAAATTTATTGAACTTAACCTGCAAACCCTTTTCCACTATCTATCCAACACTCATCAAAATTTTTTTGATAGTAGGTACATAAAGAACTCTGCTCAACAGATTCCTATTCCCATCAGAAGTTTTGGCATTTCCTACCTTGACAATTGAGTGCTTGGTATCATCACCTGTCTGCACTTCGTGTTTTCCCTTGGGCTCTTCAAGATAAAAAAGGAGAGCTATATTGCCGGCTACATCATTTGAACAACGTGAATCAATATAGAAGAGGTGCTCATCATTCATACCTTTTTTTGAGGTCATGTTCATAATGAGAAGAGAATCCTCTTGATCCTTTGTATAGTTATTGAAGTCTTTTCTTGATTTGTATCCTCCTTGATAATTGTTGTTGTAATTGTTGTTGTAGCCATGGTTGTAACCTTGATTATGATTGAATCTTCCTCTTGATTGTGAGTAGCCAGCTCTTTGAAATCCTCTTCCTCTCTAGTTCTTGAAGTTTCTATAGCACTTATCTGTTGTGTGATTAGACAGTCCACATATATTGCATGGGGAAGAGTTGAAAGGTATCCCCCTACCTTGCTTACCTCCTCTGCCCCTTCCTCTTGAATTCCTAGCTCTCCTTGCATAGTTAGCTTGAGAAGTAGCACCTTCATCTTCAAACTTTTTACTCTTTACTTTATCCTTAGACTTTCCTTTATCGGTATAGAGGGTAGAAGAATTGTTACCTCTTGATGGTTTACCATTTTTGTTGAGCTTGGGCTCATGGGTGAAGAGTTGTGCCATGAGAGTGGTTAGATCAGGGATTTGCATATCCATATAAAAAGCCATTGTAGTTGTGAAAGATTCTCACTTATCATCTACCTTGATGCCATTGATTATATGTCTCACTATTTACTACTCTTCAATCTCCTCTCCTATGCTTGCCAATTGATTAGCCGCATCCTTCACCTTGGTCACATACTCTAAAACATTCTGCTTAGGATGCTTCTTTTGAGTAGTAAACTCCATCCACAACTTCCTCTGATACCACTATTGGACGAGATAGATGGACACCTCAAGGAAGTGAGGTGATACTGCTAAAACCTGCTTTGTACCAGCCGTGATGCACTTCAGAGTTATAAAGTAGGCCATTTTAGCTTGAAAATGACACCAAGAAAGTACCTATGTACTTTGGAATTGATACTTGAAAGATCTAATCCAAAACAAACTAGTTTAAGAATAGCTAGTGATGAAAAACTTGCTATTTTTATCCATGCACATGTTGGATTTGTTTACTCAGAGCTCATAGCACAGTAACAATTGGTAAAATTCCTTTTGAGGGAATTCAATTGGCTTAGATAGCTAATGATTGCAATTGGAATCATTTAAAACGATCAACTATGCTTTGAGAAACAACTTTAGCAAATCATATCTTACCCCCGATATTTTAGGGAACAACTAGTAGATGAATAGTGAGCACTTTGAAGGTGATTTCTCCCTGATTCCTGAACCAAATGCCTTGAAAATCTATAACACAAAGTAGACTTCAAGTTGGTTCCAACAAGCCAAAGATTATGTAAAATGGTTGAACAATCACTGAGATATGATCAAAAGAAGTTGATTGTTCTGAGTAGTCATAGAAGAGAAGTAGACATAGATGATCAATGAGCTAAATGTATTATAGAACATAATTGTACAAAGTCATTGGCATTGTAATGATGCTCAATACTAGTGAATTGAGTGAGATGTAGTGTGAGCTACTCAAGTTCTACAAGTAATCAAGGAATGAGCTCTGAGTGAGACACCATACCCCGCAAGATTTTACAAGGTCCTTTTATAAGCATTACTTCAAACTTTGAATTTGAAAACTTTGGCTCCAATCAAAAGGTGACTCCACTGATTTAGGAGATATTCTCTCTACTTGAATTCGTAGCTAATATCCCTCCTAACTCCACGAGTTATAAGCTTTTACAAGATTCTCCAAGGATTAATATTTTACAATGGTAAATGATCAAGTAGTTACAAGCTATAGTTCACATGGATCATCAAGTGCTAGTTCTACACAATGTCTTCCATGCTAAGCCAAATGTGTAGGCTTGAACATTTGCAGCAACAAAATGTCTTCCAATTGCTTGAACTTGGTCTTGCCTTTTGACTTCCAAACCTTGAAGTCAATCTACTCTTCATCCTCTGAATTGACATCTTCTGGTATTTGTTGATCTTCTTGAATGAGAGTTGGAAAATCACTTTCCAAGTCTAAGGTAACTTGATCTTCCTGCAATCATCTTCAAAACATGATATACAATTTCATCAAACACCACATCCCAACTAACTATAAACCCTTTGTTAGTGTGACTTTATAACCTATACCCCTTTTGATTTTGATCATAGCCAATGAATATACACTTTGCAGCTTTTGGATCAAGATTCCGTCTAATCTATGAGGGTATATGTGCATAGGCAATGCACCCAAAGATTTTTCAATGGTCCAATGAGCGTCTGCTCCCATTACATGCCTCATATGGTCTCATTCCATCCAAGGATTTTGATGGGAGCCTATCAATCAAATATGTGGCTGTGGAAACAGCCTCTAACCATGGGTAATTTTGAAAGTTTCTTTTAATTCAACATTGATCTTGTAGCCTCTACTATCAGCCTATTCCTCCTCTCTGCCACTCCATTTAATTCAGGAGTGTATCTAGTTGTGACATCTCTCTTTATACCTCTATCCTGTGAGAAAGAGTCAAATTCATGTGAGAAGTACATATAAGACCTTACTTAAAAAGTTCGTGTTACCAATTGAAGCCTTGACATTTCTAATCTTTTTAATAGAATGTCTAGTGTCATCACCTGTCTGCACTTCATGCTTCCCTTTAGGTTATTCAAGATCAAATAACAATGTTACATTTCTAGCAACATGATTGAAACAACCAGAATCAATATAGAAAAGATGCTCATAATCTTTACCTTGCTTGGATGTCATGTTCATGATCAGTAATGAATCCTCTTGGTCTTCTGTGTATTTGTTATAATCTCTTCTACTCCTAAAGCCTCCTTGAATATTTTCTTTGTAGCCTTGGTTGTAGTTGTGATGATAGTTGCTTCCTCCATATTTGTTGAAATTGCCTCTCGATTGTCCATAGCCTCCTCTATGAAAGCCTCTTCCTCTCTGATTCCTTGTGTTCTTGAAGCATTCTTCTTTGGTGTGATTGGTTAGGCCACATATATTGCAAGGAGAAGTGTTGTAGGATCTCCCCTTGCCTTGCTTTCCTCCTCTGCCCCTTCCTCTAGTACCTCTTCCTCTACTTGTGAAGTTTACTTGAGAGGTACTAGCATCTTCTCCATTCGTTTTTCCTTTACCTTTATCCTTATTTTTATTTCTATCTATGTAAAGGACATAAGATTGGTTACCCCTAGAGTTTCCTCCATTCTTTTTGAGCTTTGTCTCATGGGTGAACAGTTGCCCCATCAAGGTGCTAAGGTTAGGTATCTACATATCCACATAAAGGTCCATTGTTGTGGTGAGGGACTCGCACTTATCATCAGCTTTACTGCCATTTGTAATCTGCCTTACTATCTGCTCCTCTTCTATCTCTTCTCCAATGCTTGCAAGGTGGTCATCCACATCCTTCATCTTGGTTACATAGTCAGCTACACTTTGCTTTGGTTGCTTTTTGAGGGTTGTAAACTCCATCCATAGCTGGTTCTTCCTAGCTCTTGTGTTTGATGAGAAGTATGAGGAAAGTACTTCCCAAGTCTCTTGGGAGGTCTTGGAATTCCTAATGTGAGGTAATACGTAATCAGATATTGAGTTAAGTATATAAGACTTGGCAAGAGCATCCTTTGCACACCATGTAGTTAGCCTTTCTTGCTCTTCCCTTGTAGGTTGATGCTTGCTCTTGAATGTTGGCATTTCTTCATTTCCTCAGATGTATCCATATAAGCTTCTTCCTTGGAGGTATGCTTGCATCCTTAGGGACCATGCTGGCTAGTTGCTCTTGTCCAATTTGTCAAAGAATGATGGAAATCCACCTCCCATCTTGCTCTTTGTTGCTATGATACCACTATTGGAGGAGATGCTAGATAGACTCGAGAGATGAAGTGGTGCTCCAAAATCTTGCTTCACACCAACCAAGAAGAAATGGTGGAGAGTGTAGTAGGCCCTTTTAACTTTCCAATGATCACAAATAATCACCTTTGTGCTTTGGAACATGATCCTCTAATCAATGGATCAAAACATATGAGTAGAAAGTTGAACCAAGATCATACACTTGCTATTTTAGTCTCTGCACTTGTTCAGTAGAATGAATGGTGCTCTCAACCTCCTAGAAATGAGCTAATTTCCTTTTGATGGTATCTAAAAAACTTAGATATCTACCAATCGTGAGTTATTTCAATAAAAAATCTAGACTACACATTGAGAATGATGCTTTGCAAGTCAGAGGACTTGCTTGAAATTCTCGGGGTGCTTCAGTGTGCAGACTAGAGAGTAAAGATATGAAGATATCTCACGATTGAAGAAAGCAATAACAATGAAACTTTGTAGCTATGAAGTAGAGAGTATAATGATTTTATAGCACTTAAATCATATTAAATGATAAACCATGCACTGAGAACAAGTTCTAAGAAGTTAGGAAGAAATACAAAGGAAGAACTTGCAAATCTTCTTCAAGGAGTGGTGGGCTGGCAAAGCCGACAAACCCACCAAAGAGATGTGCAGTATCCTTAAAAGGAAACACAACAGAGAGGCGATCCCCCTACTGCTAGACCCACATGGCAATGTATGCAACTCGAAAGAAGATAATTTTGGCATCATCGAAGGGCACTTCACGAGACTCCTGGGAACCTCGAACCCCCTCTCCCACCATAGAAGGGACTGCATGGCTGCCATTTCTAGGGTTTCCCCCCGGAGAATCCCACCCAACCTCCACTCCCTGCTTCATGCCCCTATCTCTGAATCAGAAATCATTGAGGTCATTGATGCCCTCCCTCTCGGTAAAAGCCCGGGACCCGATGGACTCACCAACGAGTTCTTTAAATCCTTCAAGCTGGTGGTTGCCACCCCTCTTCGGATGGTTTGGCAAGAAGCGCTAAAGTTTGGTGCTCTCCCTTCTTGTCTAAATAATGGAATTATCAAGTTGATACACAAGAAGGGGGAAAAGAACAGAATCGAGAACTGGCGGCCTATTACGATGCCCCAAACAGGATACAAGATCATCGCCAAAGTCATTGCCAACAGAATATCGTGCCATCTGAGATCGTGGCTAAGTGAGGACCAAAAAGGCTTCATCAAAGGCAGGTCTATCTTGGAAACCATTATGGATATTTGGGAAGGTATTCAATTTGCAAAAGAGTCTAATCAAGACGTGGTTTTCCTTAAGATCGATTTTGACAAAGCCTACGACAGGCTAGAATGGGACTATATTCTGCAGTCGCTTCAAGACCTCGGATGTAGCCAGAAATTCACCAAGATGATCGCGACCCTACTTGGAAACGCAACGACCCAAATTAACGTGAACGGCAAACTCTCGAAGACGATCCATCTTAGAAGATCTATTAGACAAGGGTGCCCTCTGGCCCCCCTTCTTTTTGCCATCGCCACTGAGGGGCTGAGCAGACTGGTAGCGCATCATGTGGAGACTGGCAATATCAAAGGCCTCCGGCTGCCCCACGACCATAGTCAAATCATCATGAGACTATTTGCTGATGATATGAACGCGTTCGTTCACAATGATAATACCAGCCTGGAGACTTTCTGGAGGTGTCTTGCTACCTTTTGTGAGGCCTCTGGATCCAAAATCAACCACTCCAAGACCGCCTTTAGGGCTATTGTGGGACATCATCCTGGCCTTCTCATTGATCATGGCTGTCAAATCATTCCGCAGGGCCAAATCTTTCGTCTTCTTGGAATCCCATTGGGGTTTGGCGTCTCTATGGAGCAGCGATGGAACTGGGTGTTGGCCAAACTCGAAAACAAGCTTAACTATTGGAAAGGTATGCAAATCAATCTTGCTGGGCGTGCGATGGTTATCAATACGTTCCTCCTCTCTTCTTCCATCTATTTCCTTTCTTGCTGGAGACCGAATGAGCAAGGCCTGTCCAAAATGAGTAGTATTTGTAGAAACTTTCTTTGGACGGGCGATCATAACAGAAGGGGGGTGCCTAAAATCAAATGGGCCATCTGCACTAGCCCCAGAGATTGCGGGGGGCTTGGTATCCTGGACATTGGGTGTATGGCTAACAAACTGGCTGCCAAATGGATGATTAAGGCTTGGTGCAACAGGAAGGCCTCGTGGGCCAAGCTGATCTTCAGAAACAAGAATGAGTTGGCTCTCATGGGGTTCCCAAACTGGAAGAACCTCGACATCATGACCCTGCTATTCTCCCCGATCCCTGTCTTCCCAAAAGGCTCCAATCTCGTGTGCTCCCTTTGGAAGGGCTGGAATAAAGTCAAAAGCTTCACAAGAATTAGTGAGGACTGGAAGTGGGCGGCCGGAATCAGACAAAACGACTCTATCTGGTTCCCGATACATGGCATCCGGAGTGTGGAGTCGTGGAACATTCAAAATGCCAAGAGATTATGGAACAAAGGATTCAAAAAATGGAAACACCTCTGGAAACATGACACCAACGGCTGGATCAATTTCGAGGATATTGATCCTTGCAAAAACATCTCCTACGAAGAATGGAACACTTTGCAAAGCAGATGCCTCGCATGGGATCGCCACAAGACTCGCCTTCTCATGGGACACGATGCGCCAAACTCGCTTGGTCTCAAATGGCACAATGGAAATAACCTACTCAAAATCCCGAACATCAAAGAGACGGCTGACCACCAGATCAGCCTCAACAAGAAGTGGTGCCTGTCTTGGACGCGGCTGCGATGGGACATGAAATTCATGGGTATCTGGCACCCCCTTATCGAGATTAAGAAGTCTGTCCTCTTATGGCAAATTCTGCATCGTGGAATTTGGACCAACCATAAGGCTAGCAAACTTTGTGGGGTCCCTCCTTGGTGCAAACGCTGCCACCGGGCTATCGAAGATGTCCCACACATCTTCCTTAACTGCCCCAGCTCATACAGAATCTGGCAGACGGTTGGAGAGAAAATCAGACTTCAAAAACAGCTTAGTTGGAAACAAGTCCTTTTGGGAGAAGCGATCGGCTGCTCCGCGACACTCTGGAACGCCATCAGAGGGGAGGTCTTGTGGAAAATCTGGCGGGAGAGGTGTGCTCTCAACTTCGGCGATACCCCCAGGGAGTGGTCGATTGAGAAATCACTTTTCCTCCTTGGCAAAAGGATTGTTAACAGTAAGAAATCCCCCCCCTTCAGGCACCATCAAGTCCTCACCCTGATCAACAACAAGCTCAAACCCAAGTGGGCCCCGCATGAGGGCGATGAGAGGGTGATTAACCTTCTATGTAATGCAACCTAGAACTCATTCAAGCTCCCCCTGCTTTGTGGGATTTGGGGGGTCCCGTGGGCACTAGTCCCCTTCTATTGTACCTTTGTTTCTTAATTTAATTCAAGTCCGGGAGAGTAGGCTATTGCCGAACTTCCTTTATATAAAAAAAGTTCTAAGAAGTTCACTGTTTTGAGATGGTCATAACAAAGAAGCTCTCCAGTAAAGAAGTAAACAATATATATGTATTAAATCACATAGAAATACAGTGACATTGGCAATGTTCAACTGCACAATGTGAGGGTAGTGAAGGAGCTATGGAATGTGCTCACTAATACAAAGTATCCCTCTCAAATGATCTCCTAGTTGAGCTTGTTTCGTGAGTCTCTTTTGATCCACTTTTATAGTTGCGATTGGAGCCAAGATTTGAATTCAAATTCAAATTCTCACCATAACGTGAGTCCTAAACTATAGGATTTATTCTCTCATCAATTGTCTATGAAATGACTCAAGATTTGGTACCTCCTAAATCCACGTGAGAGTAGTGTGATAATCATTCGCACTTTTACGAAGATTAAAAGGTAAAGTGACTTTTACAAGGGGATAGTCTTATGTGACTATATGTGATACATGCTAGTTATCTAAGTATGTAGGCTTGGATTCTTTTGTACCAACAATATCATGTCAAAGGAGCTAAAGGTGGAATATGTCAGTACAAAGGACCAAAAAGGAGATCTATTTACCAAATGTTTGGATGGAGTAAAGCCACAACACTTCAAGGCATGCCTTGGAATGAAGGAGCTAGGCATTGAGACTTGAGGGGGAGGTTTTAAAATCAATTCTCAACCATACAAAAGGACTCATCCAAGAGATTTGCAAGTGGACCAATAAAAAAGGAGAACCCAAAGTCATCGAATGAAGTTAGGAGCTCCACCAAAATCAATCAAATTCTAATCTCATTAATTATCCACCAAAAAGTGCACCTACAATAATTTTCACCTTTGTCTCTTACACAAAAAAGTGCACGTACATTGATTTTCCAAGAGATTTTCACCTTTGTCTCTTCCATTGTATGAGTTACACAAGTTCCCCACTTAGTTCAATGAAGTACAAAACTTCAACAAGCAACCCTCTTGGTTTCTTATCTCATTTTCTCATGATTTTGATCCTCTCTATCTAGAGGTGTGGTTAGGATTTCCCAATTTTGTTTGTATGAGATTGTACCAAAGTCCTAATGATGATGCAGATCATTCATTTCTGATGTAGATTTACATGATTCACTTTTTGATGAGAGGGCTAACATAGAAGAGGCTAAAACTATGCCTAATGGTTGGCGCATACTTTGAGAGATACAAAATAAGATGTACCTTTGTCATATCATACTCATTCAGACTCTCATAATGCTTCTTTTGCATCAGATTTCTATGCAATGGCTACCTCTAGTCTTTGTGATGGGAATGAGCCTATTTGATTTGATGAAGCACAAAGTTCAATAAATTTGTTGGCTACTGTGCAATGACAATATGATGCTATTATGAAGAATGGTACTTTTTCTTTATGAAAAACGGCCATTGGTACTAAGTGGGTATACAAGTTAAAACGTAAGTTTGATGAACAAATGCACATGTATAAGGTTAGTCTTGTTGCAAAAGTTTATGCTCAAGAGAGAGGAATTCATTTTGATAGACCTTTGCTTCCACATACCAAATGACCACTATTTGTAACATTTGTGCACTTGCAACATTTCATGGTTGGAATTTACATCATTTGGACAATAAAAATGCTTTTCTGAATGGTGTTTTACATGAAGAAGTATAACAAAAAGGGCATGAAAACAAAGTATGTAGGTTTGAAAAGGCACTATATTGTTTGGAACAAGCACAACATGCTTGGTATGAGAATCTACATGCCTACTTGTTCACACATGGATTTGAAAAGAGCCCAACTGAGAGCACCTCATATGTTAAGCATGCAATTGATGTGATTTTGATCATTGTTGCATATTAAGACTCACGGGGTTCCACCTCTGTCTGAAGAGGGGTTGTCACAAGGCTCTCTCTCAATGGTTGAAGAGAGAGCTTTTGAAGAGGCACCGCACTATTTGAAATGTACCTTATTTATAAAAAAAGGTGAAACAATAACCTTTTTGTCATACTCAATTTATGTGAGAATAGAATGGTGCTTGAGCATAAAAAAAACCTTTTTTAAAATATAAGATCATTTAAATTCATATACAAATATCATATGTATTATATCACATGCTAAAATCAATATGAAGAAAATAAAAAATACATTCATGTGAGTTAATTAGAAACAAAACCACCCAATTCATGCAATAATTTTTTTACTAAAGAGCATGTTCAGCATAAATTTACTGTCTCTTCCTTGGTTAAATGGAAAGAATAATTATACAATTGAAGGTGGCTATAGTACGTATGGGACCCTCATATTCCAAAAAACAAAGGATAAAACTTAGTATTCAGAGGCACTACAACGACATCAAAACTGGTTTGTAATCTAGCATAAGGTCTAGTACATGTCTAGCATTGTAGGTAGCGAGTGAACCCCACTCCACCTCAAGAGGTCATAGCTTCAACCAACAAAACTATCAGGCATGAACTTTATCCCAATAATTCGGATGTAAACATATGTAGACTTTGATTAGATATTTCTTTACATGGTATAATGACTTGGATGTATTATCAGAATGAATATGAAGAAAAAACTATTCTCTCAAAGGTTTCAAACACTTTTTGCACATATATTTTTTAGTATGCATTTTGTTAGTACAAGATTATCTTTTTGCTTTGATCAAACCTCAATTTCATTATCTACACATTCACTCAAATTTTGAGTATCGTTCATGATTTCTTCTCTTTAATTTTTTTGTGTTGTTTGGCTTCACTTTTTTATTTTTTTTGAAAGAACATTAAAAGAAGAAGTACGGGAGAATCAAAGATATACACATAAGAGGCTCAAGAGTCTTTTGACCCTTCATAGGGGATTTTTCTACTTTAAAGTTTGTTGCCTTCTATAATAAATTTTTCCTCAAGTATACCTAGGTATGTTGGGGATCTTTCAGTATACCACTCCTTCTCCGATAGTCTCTTAGCTCTATAAATATCATCATGCTTCATGGGGCTAATGTATAATATGGGGGAACAAATGGAGTAACTTTTTCGATAGCCACCAAAACACTTCTAATCAAAGTTAATGAAGCAATGGGGCTGCATTCTATTAAAATATATCTAGAAAGAAAGAAGTATCATGGAGGCTCTCAAAACCATAGGAACTAGAAAGAATAAGAGAATGAAGCTACCTTGGTTTTTCTATCTAGGGGAAACTAAGAATCATTGATATATTTCGGTAGTGATGTGTGTGAACACACTTAGGACCATGGGGGCACTTTTTTCCCTCTATAGGAGGTTTTCTCTTGGCTTGTATATATGCATATAACTATAATGGGTCACTTAACTTTGTATGCATCATCAATACCCCTCTAGTTATATTCTTAAAATTGCACAAAAAATTTGTGAGCACACTAGGGGTGATCAACAGTTCAAAATTTCTTCACTCTATGACATCAAAATTTTGATCTAAGCTCATTTCAGCCTCTAAATGCACTATCACAATGATTGTGCAAGGAATTTCATCCTTGTGTGACAAACATATATACACGTTTTTTTTTGTCTGTATAGGTGCCTCGAAGATTTCTACAAGTTTAGGAGAGCTCGAAAAGGGCGTTTCTTTTAAAATTTTTTAGATGCAATCAATTTCGTGCATCAGGGTATTTAGTCACTCACCATAACTAAAAACAATGATGTATTATGTAAGCTAATTGTTGAGGATAATTTGGATGGTACTAATTACCCATTGTGGGTATATATGATACATCATGTACTGAAAGAAAAATATGTAGATCATCAAGCTTACACTATGCTTGAGGTAGATTTTCTCTACATCAAAAACCATCATTTGGGTGGTGCTATATATACTCATTGAAGAGTCTTTTTTAGCATTTATTTTTGGTATTCTTAGCGATCCTTTATGGATCACTTATTCCTGTAAATGCTTAGAGATTTTTTTCTTGTAAGTGGATAAAGGAAAAGATTCAATGTCCATGAGTTGATATTTGGTGAGATTACCAAATCAATCAAACACTTAAAATCAAGCTTAGACTTGATTTCCACTTTTCCTAGATTGAAGGAAATTGATTCTCTTGATTCCACCAAATTACTTCGTGTGGATTAAAATTCCAATCTTGCAAAGAGGAATCATGGGAAAATTTAGAATTCTATATAAAGAATCTCAAAACAATTTACAATATAATGAAGTGATATACATATATCTTTGGTCATCATCTTGTCCATTCTTCATTTCTCTCCACCATCATCTTCAACACAATTACTTTGTAGGAGTAATTGTAGGAGTTGATTCTATCTATACAATGCTCTAAATTTGTTGATTGAACATTCATTGGAAAGATATTACTATTTACTTGATGTGTATACATTTTGATAGCATTTTGGTTTAGTGGATTATGAGAAATCATCATTTCAAGTTCTCGCGTTCTATCTTTGCATACTCCTAAAAAGTCAAAGGTACCATCAATCATTGTTAAGCTTATTGCAAACTCATTTGTTCATAATAAGTTTTATCTACTCAACTCCATGTATGACATTCCTCTAAAAGGACTTTTTCCAATTGTCATCATGTTGGATGCTCTGAGCATTTGAAGTTGCATCATTCAACTCAAAATAGCAAGTCTTTGCAAGGAGTCATTCTATTTTGTATCAGCTCTTACTCATTGACTTTCCAAAAAACATGGTTGATATTTTTGCATAATCTACAATTCTATAAGGTGTATTTGGCACTCCAAGAGTTCAAGGGGTTGCCCTATGCTTTTTGGCTCGACCAAACTTCATCAGTTAGCATCTCATTTTTCTACCTCATAGAAGCTTCTCCATGTTCTCTTGGTTATTTCAAAGCTACATCAAGAAAGCAAAGTCCAAAGTGTTTATGTGATTCAAAAAAATCTTGGTTATGGCTAAAACTCTATTAGTATGTGAATCTGGCACCCTCTGTTTTGATTGAGGGGGGTAATACATGTCATCTAATTTTAATGTATTTTTGGTTGAGCATGGAATAAAACAATAGTGCAGAATTCCATATACACCTCAACAAAATGGAGTTGATATATAAAATAAAGAAAATGTCTCTCATGGAAATGGCAAGGTGTATGGCCAAAAGTTAGGCTTTACCACATAGCTTTTGGCTTGAGGTTGTTATGTTTGCAACATATGTACTTAACAGGTATCCCGCCACAAAACTCCAATTCATCACTCCATATAAGGTTTGGCATCACCACAAGCCAATCGTCACACATCTACCTATCTTTGGTTGTCTCTCGCATGCATTAGTGCCTAAACAAAAATTTGCAAAATTGGATGATAAAAGAATGAAATGTATTTTTTGGGGTTTACTTCGGAAATCAAAGGCTATCGTCTATGTCATCCACATACTAAATGCATTCTAATAGTTGTGATGTTGTTTCTTTGGAAGATTCAATTCATCCATTACTTTCATGTACCACAATGACATCAGCTACCTCAAAGGATGTGTATGGCAGTTTGCTACCTCTTTTTATAGGTGGAAAATCAAGTCTCGGTCTAAATGAGGCAATTTTTAAGCATTTATAGGTTCCACCTGATGCTGTAGATCATTCCATTTCTAATGTAGATTTACATGATTCACTTGTTGATGAGAGGGCTGACATAGAAGAGGCTAAACCTATGCCTAAATGGGTAGTGCATACTTTGAGAGATAGAAAATTAGATATGCCTTTGTCATATCATACTCATTCAGGCTCTCATAATGCTTCTTTTGCATCATATTTCTATGCGATGGCTACCTCCAGGCTTTGCAATGGGAATGAGCCTATTGATTTGACGAAGCACAATGTTTAATAAATTGGTTGGCCATTGTGCAATCAAAATATGATGCTATTATGAACAATGGTACTTGTTCTTTATGAAAAAAGGCCATTGGTACTAAATGGGTATACAAGCTAAAACATAAGCCTAATGGAACAAATTGACATGTATAAGGATAGACTTATTGCAAACGTTTATGCTCAAGAGAGAGGCATTGATTTTGATGAGACCTTTGCTCCCACATGTCAAATGATCACTATTTGTAACATTTGTGGACTTGCAGCTTTTCATGATTGCAACGTACATCATTTGGACAATAAAATTTCATTGTTGAATGGTGCTTCACGGGAAGAAGTATAACAAAAAGGGTATGAAAAAAAATTATGTAGGTTGAAAAAGGCATTATATGGTTTGGAGCAAGCACAACATGCTTGGTATGTGAAGATACATGCCTACTTGCTCACACATGGTTTTGAGAATAGTCCAACTAAGAGCACCTCATATGTTAAGCATGCAACTAATGTACTTTTGATCATTGTTGTATATATTGATGATATGCTACTCACTTGTCCTAATGAGAAGCATGTTAGTTGAATTTAAGGTTGATTCGCATGCCTCTTTTGAGATCCTTAATTTGGGGCATTTGCATCATTATTTGGGCATTGAGTTTATGCAAGTTGATGAGGGAATAGCTTTGTGTCAAAAAAAATATATTAACACATGGATGCAGCATTTTGTCCTTGAAGATTGCAAATATATTGCCATTCCCATTGAAATAGGTTTAGGTGAATCTTCATGATGCTTGAAATGCATTTGGTGTGGGTAAGAGATGTAGGGAGAACAGATGCTATCTTTCCTCAAGAATAGATTCCTTATGCCTTTAGCTACTTCAAAGTATTCATTCCGTATATCACAGGTCCCTTGAGCAATGATATTTGGATTATCGAACCATAGCTTTTGTCTTTTTTTACCTTGAAGCTCTAGCTAAATTATGGAAAAGATATTTCCTCTACTCCATAATATGTTTGGATAGGTGCTCTTCAATGTAGCAAGAACAAACAGAAGGATGATAGAAAATATCTGAAAATACAAACTTTGGATAACTTCATTCAATGAGTTGCCAAAGGGGCAATGTGGGAGGGGTAGTGTGGAGGCTTGCACAAAAAGGTCATTAATCTCCTTTATGATAAGTCGCATGCAACATAATACTCTGAAACATGTGAAGATTGAGGTGCTCATCTTGGGCTTCATAGCTCTATGCCATGCATGCCCAACAAAGGGCTAGGTAAAGGTCATTAGATGGTCATTGGATCACACTCTAAATGGACCTAGAAGTGCAGGTAGCTACTTGAAGGTTTAGAGGAATGCGTACCTATTTCATCAAAACACTGAGCCATAACAAATGAGAACAAAGACATGTTCTCTTTTCAAAATTAGAAGACAACCATGAAATGGTGCAAAATAGCCGTACTTGCTTATCCCACCATGAAAATCCTAGTTTCCTGCCCTTAGGATAAAGTAAAGAGTAAAAAGTTTGAAGATGAAGGTGCTACTTCTCAAGCTAACTATGCAAGGAGAGCTAGGAATTCAAGAGGAAGGGGTAGAGGAGGTAAGCAAGGTAGGGTGATACCTTTCAACTCTTCCCCATGCAATATATGTGGACTGTCTAATCACACAACAGATGAATGCTATAGAAACTTCAAGAACCAGAGAGGAAGAGGATCTCAAAGAGGTGGCTACTCACAATCAAGAGGAAGATTCAATCATAATCAAGGTTACAACCATGGCTACAACAACAATTATCAAGGAGGATACAAATCAAGAAAAGACTTCAATAACTATACAAAGGATCAAGAGGATTCTCTTCTCATTATGAACATGACCTCAAAAAAAGGTATGAATGATGAGCACCTCTTCTATATTGATTCAAGTTGTTCAAATGATGTAGCAGGCAATATAGCTCTCCTTTTTTATCTTGAAGAACCCAAGGGAAAGCACCAAGTGTAGACAGGTGATGATACCAAGCACTCAATTGTCAAGGTAGGAAATGTCAAAACTTCTGATGGGAATAGGAATCTGTTGAGCAGAGTTCTTTACGTACCTACTATCAAAAAAAGTTTGATGAGTGTTGGATAGATAGTGGAAAAGGGTTTGCAGGTTAAGTTCAATAAATTTTGGAGCCTTTGTGGAGGATCCCCAACATGGATTCAGGAGAATTGCAAAGGGAGAGAAAACAGGTAGATTGTTTACATTTGAGCTTGAGGACACTAGAAACAATGCACTTTATAATTATAATGATCAAACCTTGTCTAAGTTAGAGATATGGCACAAAAGACTAGGACACATTGGTTAGAGAACATTGAAGTAGATATGTAGAGATCAATGTGTACTTGGGATACCTAATGTATCCAAGCAACATATGACCTATAAATGTGGTGCATGCCCATTTGGTAAATCACACACGTTACCCTTTACAAAGAAAGGCTATATGCATGAGGATTATTTGGAATTTGTCCACACAGATGTGTGGGAACCAAGCAAGGACCCTTCAATTTCAGGCTCAAGGTACTATGTGTCATCTATTGATGATTTTAGTAGGTGGACTATCTTGTATTTCATGAAACATAAGGATGAAGTGTTCCGTTGTTTCAAAAAGTATCTTGCACTTGTGGAAAATCAAATAGGAAAGAGTTTAAAGAGGATAAGGTCACATGGAGGAGGTGAATACTTCTCCAATGAATTTGATGCATTTTTGCAAGACAAAGGTATCAATAGAGAGATCACAACCAGATATACTCCTGAGCAAAATGGAGTAGTAGAGAGGAGGAAGAGATTGATTGTGGAAGCAGCTAGATCTATGCTAAATGAAAAGAAGTTGCCTAATTACTTATGGACAGAGTGTTGATATATTTAGGTGATGTGTGTGAACACACTAGGACCATCGGGGCACTTTTTTCCCTCTTTAGGAGGTTTTTTTCCCCCAGCTTGTATATATGCCTATTGCCCTAATGGGCTACTTATCTTTGTACCTTCTCTAATAATACATTCAGTATTGTGTGTTGTGATTCAAGCTTCTTCTTCTTCGTTGTGTTGTTCGCATGCTTCCATAGACGTCTAACTCCAACAATTGGTATCAGAGTAGGTCACCGCTTCATCTAGGATGTCATTGACACTCCTCGGGTTGAAGTCTCAGAATCACATGAATTTTGGTGAGCACTATTAGAGTGCCTATGGAGGCTATTTTGTCTTTTTGTGCCAAAGTTATATACCAGTTTGGGTTCGCTAGTATAAGCGTCTCAAAGTCTGCTACAGGTTTAGTAGAATTCGTCTTGGTAGTTCTGTTCAGCTTTTTGAGATACAATCAATTTTCTACATCAAGGTATTTTAGTCAACGGGCATGGTTGAAAGCAACGATGTATTTCGTATGTTGGCTATTGAGGATAAGTTGGATGGTACCAACTACCCATTGTGGGCTTATATGATGCGACATGTATTGGTTGCAAAAGGACTGTGGAACATTGTGCAGGGTGTTGAAAAATGTCCTATCACACCTGCAAATGTTACAACTGCACATACTGAAGCTGAGGTAGAAGGTGTCGAAGATGATGATATTCTGCATATTCCTCTTCGTGCTATGGTTTTTGTTGCACCTACTGTAGAGCAAATTCGTTGGGATGGCAGCTCAATGGTCTTCCTGATTCATATCAGAGTTTTGCTTCTACTCTTTGGTTGATGATGAAAGGAAATCCAAATGCCTTGTTATTTAAGGAGTTAGTCTCTGTTCTGTTGCAAGAGGATCAGTCCAGGCAGAACAGGTCCATTATACGTGTTGCAGATCAAGCTTTCTTGGCTAGTCAGAAGGGCAAAGGAAAATGGAGCTCTTCAACTAATAAGTAGAAATCTGCTAATTATGCACTATCAAAGAGGGAAGAAAAAGATGACAAGAAATCAGAAAAGCAAAAATTGTTTTGCAAGTACTGTAAAGGAAATGATCATATCATAAAGAACTGTCCAAAATTGGCTGCTAAAGAGGCAAAGAAGAAAGAGGTTGGAATGGTTGTTGTAGAGGCCTCTACACCAAAAACCGAGTCTGCTAATCTTGTGCAGGAAGAAGAATGGGTGTTTGCTACTATTTTCCATTTTGACCCATCTTCTCATGAGGAGTGCATGTCTGCAGTAGACTCAGATGTTTGCTACTTTGACAATGGGGCAACCAAACATATTACCTCGCAGCGCAGTTTCTTCTCTTCACTCGAGCTTGCCCCTACAGGGAATACTGTTACATGCGCCAACAACTCCTCTTATCCTATTATGGGAGTTGGTAAAATCATTTTGACTAATTCTGATGGTAGTTCTTTCAATTTGTCAGATGCTTTTTTGTTCCAGGTATCAAGAAAAATCTATTATCCGTTTCTACCCTAGCCAAGATTGGCTTGGTTGTGCAATTTGTTGATGACATATGTACAGTTCATGATCTGTCAAATGGCGACGTGATTATTGCTTTTGGCATTTTATGTCGTGGGCTGTATAAGCTCATAGACTATGAAAGATCTGTAAATTATTCCGCATGTGCAGTACATGATTCTTAGTCTATGTCAGATGCAAAGCTTTGGCATGCACGCTTTGGTCATCTAAATTTTGCTAGTTTGCTACACCTGCAGAAATCTGAAGTGGTGTCCTCTTTGCCCAAACTTGAGATACCTGGAAAACATGTTTGTGAAGTTTGTATTTTGGGAAAAATGCAACATTCCTCCTTTCCAAAAGATGGTTCAGTTTGGGCTACTCAGAATTTGCAGCTTGTACATAGTGATGTCTGTGGTCCTATGCAGACACCTTGTTGGCAGCAGTCAAGGAACTGAAGGACTCACAAGACAAGGAAGCCAACAAAGGGAGTCAGAGCACAGAGAAGGCACAAGCAGACAGAGTAGTCAACGAAGATCTGGCAAGTAGGCCATTATTTTTTCATGAAGCTAAAGCATATCCAAGAGGTGGACCGACAAGAAGAAGGAGCAAGTAGGGAGCTCCAGGAAATGTATGTCAAACTGTTAGAAGAAATCCCTACAAAAATACTGATTTTCATCACTAAAAACCATTGTAAATATCATTTCATATTTTTGTAGCTCCTTTTTTTGCAAGCCAAGGAGTCCTTGAGCTTGAGGAGCTTTAGAAGTACCTACCTATCAGTTTTCACATTTTTAAGACTCCGTTTGAACCTCCAAATAGGCCAGAGAACCTAATTTTTAACGAGGCCGGACACTAGGTCTGGACAGGGCCAAAAACTAGTCAAAAACTATAAATAGAGCTAGAGAGCTCATTTTTGGGCTAGCTTGTAATAGAATTGAACTTGTATGAGCATTTTGGAAGTAATCTAAAAGAACTCCATTGTCTTTCTCTTTGTCTTGCCGTGTGTGCGCGTGTGTGTGTATGTGTGTGCATGTTTGTGTGCTTCTCACTCACGCATTTGTGTCTTCACTTGCTCGAGGTCATCATACCATCCTCACGTCTTCCCAGATTGACATTAAAGGAGGTGCTACTCATCACTGAGCTACACCAAATTTTGGTGCCGTTGTCGGGGATCGAGCTTTGAGGACGAGCGTGTGATGGTAAGACGTAGAGTTGTGACGTTGGCATTGTAGGTAATCTCTTTACTTTTTCTTGTTTTTCTCTTTCTTACATCACCATCATTATCACCATCATCATCTTCACCATATCCGATCTCCATCTCCATCATCACAAAAAATTTCAGTTTTTGATCATATCACCTTCTACTTCCCATTTCCCTCATTCCACTTGTGAGAGAGAGCGAGAGAGCGTGCTTGGTTTTTGCTTGTTTCTTGAGCACTCTTGTAGGTTGTTGCTGTATCACCCTGTCCAGCAGGCTACGCAGGTACGAACAAGCTCGAAACTGTCTCTGTGTCGCCGACCTCTGTCGATCACGATCGACAGAAAAATCGCCTATTTAGTCCACTGAGAGCACTAGAAGGCATCCAAAGCAAGGGGTAATCTGCAAGCTTGAGAACTGGGTTCTTGAGCACCAAAGAGCACAAGATCTGCAAGAGAGGTTGGAATATTCTCAACGCCCTCTGTCCATTTCTAGCTTAGGCTAAGTGCGAGTAGTGCTAGAAGTAAGTTAGGGCAACAATAGGCACGAGACAAGTTAAGACTATCTAAGAAATCAAGTTCAAGTAAAGAGATAACCTGTGTGTGACCGACAACTTTAAAGGAAAAGAACCTAAGGTGAGACGATCAACATTCAAGTGCGGAAATTAACTCAAGTGTTCCTGACGACGTGATATCAGACAAGATCATAAACACAATAATCAACTAAAAAGAATCAAGTGACTGATACAAAAGAACTCAACAACAAGGTTGTACCTTGGGTAAAAATTGGGATTGCTCAGCTAAGCATATGAACCTTAGATCAGGATGACACCTAGGAAGAGATAGACAGAGTCTTAGATCTTCAGAGGCTAGTGTCAATCATACTGCTAGGTCTTGGGCCCAGCAGTTGAGCCATTATTCGCACTACCCTAGCTCTGAAACTAGTGAGTCAGAGATGTCCCACGGTATGGAGAGACCTATAGGAAGTTCAGGTGTGCCATACTTACATAGGGTAGAAGGCCTCTAAAAGATACAGCTGGAATACCTTAGGACCAACCGATTAGGTGCTAGCATCTATCAGGACGGCCTAGGAAGATCTGTGGTCCAGATCAAAAACCCAGATCAATCCATTGGACTAGAGCACCCAGCTGTCAAGTTTGAAAATGGAGCATACTTGGGCAAAGAAGGAACAATATATGTAGTCACCAGTCATCCAGATAGGACAGATGATATTGGAAACGTGATCCCGGAAATGGATTTAGGTGACCTGGAGCAAGGAAACATGGGTGTAGAACCTAGAACCCCCCGAGGCAAATCTGTTCTCACTAGGATTATCACACTAGAGTGGATTCCCCAAGACAATAAGAGCATAGATCTACTTCTGAACCGAGACACTGATGAAGCCTTTTGGAGGTATAGATCTGATCAGCCAAATGAGGTAGGAACAATCATGATATATGAGTTCAAAGATCCGAATAGCCCAGGCAGAGTGACCTACTTAGATCATGCTTCAGAGAGGATCTTTGTGGTTACAGAAAATGATAGGCATGCTTACACTTGGAAAGGTGAATTTATTTTCCCCCAACCAAGATCGAATGTGTTTTTTGGTCACCCAGGAGCTGGAACGTCCCAAGCTCATGGAGCTCGAAGAGACAGACATAGAGATAGACTGAAGTCAAGCTTTGCCAACCCAGTGGGAAGAGAAAGAACGAGAACGGAAACAAATAGAGCAGAACTTGAGGGACTTAGAGCCCCAAGGAACCAAAGGAATGTGGATGAATGCTTTCTACCAAGACCTAGAGAGCACACGAGGACTTTGAGACCGACTCAGCTAGTTAAGTCCATGAAGAACTACTTCGATGGCACAGGAGACCCATATGATCATGTGGCCGAGTTTAGGCAAGTCTTGAGAGCTGAGCAAGTTGAGGACCTATTCACGCAATATAATGCCTTTGGTCTAACCCTTAGGAACACAGCCCTTACATGGTTTCAACCATTGAATGAGAGACAGTTCAGGAGCATAGACCAACTCTTAGAGGCTTTCATCACTGAATTCTCTAAAAGTGGCATAAGGCATAATACTTCCTCATTGATACATAGCTTCAGGCAGACCCCTCAAGAGACCGTGAGACTTGCAGGAAGAAGATTTAGGAAATATCTTGAGAGATGCCCTGTTCCTGAGCTACCCACACCAGCCAAACAAGTGGCTTTATTCTTGGATGGATTGCTAAGTACCAAATTGAGGTCATATGTGTACTTGAAGGACCCTAGGACTATAGAAGAGTGTGTACGCATGTGCATCGACATCGAGGATAACCTAGGGGAGGAGTTAGAGCTTTCCAAAATATACAAAGATTTTAATAGTGCCTCTAGTCTCTCTTCCTCGCAATCCACATCAATTGAGGAACTTGCGGAGAAAGTAGCTCAAAAACTAGGTGTCACTAGCAAACAAATTCCAAGGTTTGCCCCAGTAAAGAGGTGCTATACTTGAGGTCGTGACCATATGGCGAACATATGTCCCATCATGGCTCAACCCCAAGTGAACCCAAGTAGCCAATATTGCACCATAGAATGGAGATACACAAATCACACAGCACAGACTGCCCATACAATAAGCAAGCGATTAGCCAAACCTACCCTTAGCCCTATCCACAACAGGGAAGATACCCGAACCAGTACCCTCCACAGCAATATGGTAGACCACAACAATCCTATCAACAACCCTACCAAAGCCAACAAAGGCCTCAACCTGTGTTAGCACAACAACCTCCAACCCCAGCTAATGTGATTCCTATAAAGTATGTAGCTGCTGAGGAAAATTTGAATAGAGCCATAGTCCCAGTGACTCCATTGCTTTCAGAAAGTGACCGGAGTGATCATAGTTTTGATTCCACTCACATAGATAGTCCACAGGCTTACTACATGCAGTCTCCTGAACATAGTGAGTCCTACTATAGTGAAGAACCGAGTGAACCTAGTTGGGAGCCAGATTACACAAATGTCATGTACGCAAACCCCAACTCTAGACCTCAACCTAGGCAGGTAAGACCCCCATTCCCTAGAGGACCATGGTACAGATGTCAAGGAGATCACCTCATTCGTGATTGCCCCTTACCTCCACCCACACAAACCCAATCAGTGATGGTTCAAGGATTTTGTCAAGATTGCGGCAAGGAGCATCTCTTACGAGATTGCCCAAAGAATCCCAATAATATGCCAAAAATCACTCCTATTAATGTTATTGGGTTAGTTGTAGACTCCACAGGGAGTGTGACTTCCATTGCACCAATGCAAGTGGTCACTAGAGCTCAAACCCTACAGCAGAACCAAAGTTTAGGCCAGGAAAAAAATGCCGAGGTTAGTGAAACTGAAAGCATAACCAAGAAGAGAACTAGAGCCTGGAGAGATAGCCGAGAAAGAATGAAAAGACAATGGGCAAAGAAGATGAGTGAACTCGAGGAAAGTCTAAGAGAAACAAAGGCCAGGTAGCTGAACTCACATCTCAGACTCCCTCTCACACGACGCCACCACCGCCATTCCCCTCTCCATCCGATCCAACCCCTTCCAAACCGCCTCATACAACCCCACCACCCCCTAGAGTAGGATCAATACTAGCAGATGCCACTCCGGAGGACCTAAATATGATGCTTAATGCATATCAGGCTAGAATCCAAGAAGCGCCAAATGTAACAGATCATGAAAGGTGTTACCCTAGAGCCAAGCTAGAGTTGGAACGAACCAAAATCTATGCTAAGATGGTGGAACTGGCTCAAACCATGTTTGAAGCCAGTCGCCTCTTTAACATCTCTAGTTCAGCTAAGACGTAGTTGCACTTTGATGGACTGCTAGAAAGATTGGAGAGGCTAATTGCACAATCAGAAAAGGAACCCGCCTCTCAAAGTAAGGACAAGCCAAGTGAAAGGCTAAGCCTTCCCACCCAGGAAGCTTATGTACCTAACTCTACTGAGCCAGAAACATCTTCTTCTATGAATCGGTTCACACCAGAATTCCTACAAGAGATTCAAGAAGACAAATGGGCTAAAGAAAGTAAAGTCCCTCCTCCCATTGAACTTGTGGATGATGCACACGACCAATTCCCACAAGACATCCCATCCATTTATGAAGAGCAGGAGAGCACTCAATCCCAGGAGAGATTAGACTTTGAATCTAATTCCATACAAGAACTACCCCATTTCACACGCCCATGGGAAGCAAAGTCCACGTGTATAAGAGCACCCACAGTCATGGTAAGAAACGAAGACTTAGTCATACCTAGGAATACGGAGGTAGTAAGGAACACTAAAGTGTAGTGCAACCTCACTTTAGAAGAGCTACTCAGGGTTAGACCAGAACTGTGGAAACATGTAGCCGAACAAATGCGAGAGGTAGCTAAACCGCGTTCCCAAGTAGGTTCTCATAGAACAGTGCCAGAAATTCCTCTAGACAAGATAGGAGATATGACTGAAGGTGAAGAAGGAAACACCTATCTTCCCATTACCCATCAGGGGTACACAACCAAGGCAATTCTAGACTCAGGTGCAGGAGTTGCTATTGCTACCACTTCCCTATGGAAGCGTTGGGGCAAGCCAGCACTCAGGCCAACGAGAATGAAATTGCAGATGGTCGATGGTCACATAGAAAGACCTTTAGGCTTGCTAGAAGGAATAACTCTCACTACATGTGGTGTAGAGTTTGGGCATACATTTGCTATCTGTGATTTTAGCAAGAACCATGCATATGAGATGATTTTGGGAAGACCATTTATGCGACAGTTGAAAGTGGTACAGGATTGGGGAACCAATTCCTCGTATTTGCAACACTTAGGTGTTACGACCAAAGTGAATCTCAAAGATTACTCTCATAGAGATGTCCCTCCTATCCAATGGAATCCCATCCATAGAGCTAAAGATGATACTAAGTCGGTGCATTCCATAGGATCAGGATGCTCATGGATGCATGAAGACACCCACTTATGGCTGTGCAAAGTGGCAGTAGAAGAGGAGAAGAGAGAAAAAGCCAGAGAGGTAGGTGCAAAAGAAACCCATAGATCAATTCAAGACCCAGCCTATGCACTTGTAGTATTCCCAGATGAAGAATTTGAACCTCATGGTTGGGCGGAAATTTTAGCAACAATGGATGTAGCCATCAATGAAGAACAATGGAAACCCCACTATGACGAGGGTGGCTATGACATTTCAGTCTTCTCCATAGAGCCAATCATGGGGGATGCAGTCTTAGAAGAGTGCGAACCTAGCACTGATGCATTTGAGGATGCAAGTGACCCCGATCTAGAGTCAATCATTATGGACCCACCTTTTGCATTAGACGAAGAATACTTCTATGAAGTGGAAGCTCATCCTCAGAGACATGGAGAGCTTACAAATGATGTAAGGTTGGCCACACAAGTGACCCCTGAGAATGAAGGAAAGAAAAGAAAGAAGAGAGAAGTCACACCAGAAGAGGAAGAATCTTTGTTTGAGGTCCCTGACAATTTTAAAAAGTATGAGATAGACGATAGCAGAGTCATGATAAGAATGCCTAAACGCGAGGTACAATCAGGAGAGGCCTATGATAACAAAGAAACCACCAAGAAAATAGTGGTAGCCCTAGAAGAAGGAGAGGAGAGATGCACTTACATAGGACATGACCTGACGGAAGAAGAAGAGAGCGAATTGATAGCCTTGCTAAGAGAATACAAAGATGTATTCGCTTGGAGCTACAAGGACCTGAAAGGTGTAGACCCTGAAATATGCTCACACACCATTCCCATGACCGTAGATGCCAAACCATCCAAGTAGAAGCCATACACTTATAACGATAACTACGCTGCTAAGATCAAGGAGGAGATAGATCGCTTGGTCGAAGCTGGATTCATCTATGAAATTGAGCACACTGAGTGGGTATCCCCCATTGTAGTGGTGCCTAAGAAGAATGGAAAGCTACGTGTGTGCATTAACTTGAAGAAGGTTAATGCAACCACTATCCGAGATAACTATCCACTTCCTATCACTGAGCATCTACTAGAAAGAGTAGCAGGCAAGGAAGTGTACAACTTCCTTGATGGATTTTTGGGCTACAATCAAGTAGCCATTGCACCAGAAGATCAGCATAAGACGGCTTTCGCCACAGAGTGGGGCATATTTGCCTTTAGAGTAATGCCATTTGGGCTTACCAATGCACGTGCAACATTCCAGAGCCTGATGTGCCACGTGTTTAAAGAGTTCCTGAGGAAGAATTTAGAGGTCTATGTTGATGATCTTTGTCCACATTCCAACATTAGACAAACACATATACCTAAGCTCAGGCAAATCTCTGACAAATGTCGAGAGTATCAAGTCTGCCTGAACCCAGAAAAGTGTGTTTTCATGGTCAAGCAAGGAAAGATTCTAGGACACATAGTGTCAAAGAATGGCATATCCACTGATGAAGAGAAATTAAGAGCCATAGCAGAGTTGCCTAGGCCAAAGAATGTCAAGGAAGTACAAGCTCTCATGGGGCGTTGTGGCTATTACCGACGCTTTATACACATGTACGCCATCATTGCCAAGCCACTGTATGGACTTTTGACCAACTTTGAGTGGACTAATGAATGTGAGAACTCTTTCAATGAGCTCAAAAGGAGATTGTGTTCAACACCAATCTTGACCACACCAAATTGGAATAAGCCATTCCATGTTCATGTGGATGCATCCAATTATGCGATTGGATGTGTGCTTGCACAACCTACGGGTGAAGGTAATATGGATCTTCCAATTGCCTATGCTAGTAGACAGTTGAATGCAGCTAAACGAAATTATACCACCACTGAACGAGAAGGACTAGGCATGGTATATGCAGTTAAAAATTTTAGACATTATTGCTTGCAAATAAGTTTAAATTTTTTACCGATCATCAGGCATTATTGTACTTGGTAAACAAACCATGCAATACAGTTCGATTAGTAAGATGGTTTCTCTTGCTAATGGAATACGACTTTGAGGTTGTGGTGAGAAAAGACAAGACTCACTTGAGAGTAGACCATCTCTCTAGGCTCACATCTGGAGAAGCCCCACAAGGAGTATCAGATGACCTTCCTGATGCTTAGTTGTTTAATTTGGAAGTTGTACCTCAGTGGGCTAAGCCATTAGTGCCAGTATTGACATACGGGCCTAACCACCCAGTCATAAACACTCAAGATAGGGAGATAGTAAAAGCCCAAAAATACCAGATCATGGCAAGAAGTATGTACAAGCACACAGATCAAGGGATCCTAGCTTGTTGTGTGGAAAAGGATGAGTACGCTGAATGGTTGCAATTAGCACATGTAGTTGCATTAGAGCAACACTACTCAAAGCAACAAACCCTACAGACACTAAGGAGACTCGGATTGCATTGGCCGACTATGGAAGCTGATGTCCATAAATTGTGCAAAGAATGCCCAATCTGTTGCACTAAACCACCCGTGGAACATGCCACTCGTTATCAAGTGTCCATAGTGCCAGATTGAAGTGAACCATTAGTAGCCTTCTTGAGGACAAGAACATTCCCTCAAGATATGACACTGGCCAGACAAAGAAGTCTAGAACAAGAAGCCCTAGATTACTCACTCATTGGTGATAATCTATACAAGCATGGTAAAGATGGTTACATGAGACTATGTGTCCATGAGAGTGAATATATCAAGATCTTGGAAGCTGCTCACCAAGGTGTAGCAGGAGGACACTTTGGACCAGATCGGGTGATCAAGGCAATCCTATTTGTAGGATTATGGTGGCCGACCCTTCACATGGATGCACATACCTATGTGAACAAGTGTGGTGTTTGGCAGCAAACTCAGTATCCTATACGCAAAGATGAGATGCCACTAAAGCCTATGATGGGTGGACGTGCATTCTCTAAGGGGGGAATAGACTTTGTTGGTCCTATTAATCCCCCAGCTAAAGATTCGCATGCAAAGTACATTATTGTGGCCACAGACTATCTAACCAAGTGGGTAGAGGTAAGAGCTATGACAAAGAATGATGCTCAGATGATCGCTAAGTTCTTATTTGAGAATGTGTTCACTAGATACGGGCTACCCATAGAGCTAGTAAGTGATAGAGGCACCCATTTCTTGAATGAAGTTATTGAAAATCTTCTCCAAGAATTCTTGGTAGTACACAAGAAGTCTGCTCCCTATCACTCACAAGCTAATGGGCAAGCCGGAAGCACAAACAAGATTCTATGCAATGTGCTTACCAAATTAGTGAATAATAAATGCTATGATTGGGACAAACAGCTACACCATGCTGTTTGGGCATACAGAGTTGCCTATAAAACGGTACTCCAACCCACACCCTTTCAGATGGTATTTGGCCAACATGATGTGCTACCACTAGACTTCTTGATACCTACATTGAGAGTAGCACATGAGCATGATTGGACGGGCCATGAGCTCTCCTCTAGGGTTTTTGACCTTGAACGATTAGGAGAAACAAGATTGAGGGCTGCCGCAGGGATATATGCAACTAAGAAGTGATAGAAGGCATACTTTGACACCCATGTTAAGGATAAAGGCTTGAAGGCAGGAGATTTAGGTTTAGTCTACACCCTGAAACAACATGTGAGGAAATTAGAGAAGCGTGGCTATGGACCTATGATCATAAATAGGATCTCAACGAGTGGAGCAGTACAACTAGCCACATTAGAAGGCGATATTCTACCTAGCTACATAAGCGGGTGCACAGTCAAGTTATATCAGGAACCTCTAACTGAAGAGATGCTAAATCGACTCAACATTGCCAAAAAACGCAAAGAGTAAGAAAAGCGAATTCGAGAAGAAACTCAAGTAGAAGCTTTAGAACGCATCAGAAGGATGAAGTTGAGACGACAGGGTAGGGATCAGCCCAGGGCAGATGACTATGCGGACCCAGGATATCATATGGCACTTATTCCGTACTATGTGAAGTCTCCGGAATAAGTGCCCATAGAATAATCGATTGACGTCCATCTGTGACCTTAGAGATAGGACAAGGAATTAGTGCAAAGACTGTGCGAGCATTGATTGACTCAGGTGCAGCCACTAGTACGGTGAGACTCTCTTACTGTCAAGAATTGAAATTAAAAGTCAATCCTATAGAGGCATATCTCATAGGATTGGGAGGTGTGGAAACCCCTTGCATGGGCGAGGTGGAGCTTCCCCTCCACATTCAAGATGTCTTAATGACAGTGAAAGTACTAGTGTGTCAAGATGAGGACCTCACTGAGCCTCTGGTCTTGGGTCAAGACTGGATCTATGACCATGCAGTCAACTTAAACCTAAGAAGTGGACTTCTTCAGGTTTGGGTCAATGAGAAACGTATTACAACTGAGCTAGAAAATGAAGCACTCAAGGAATCAGGCAAGGCACACACTCCTGGTCCTTCCAGGAGTACACATGAAGATGACCATGATGTTCTTGTCCAAAACTATGTGATGCAGAGGAATGATGATCTCAATAAAGAAGTCAAGGACACAACGGAACTCCCTTCTTTTCCAAAGGCCAGAGGGATGCAGCAACCAACAACAGATCAAATACAGAAGACTACCTATGCTGGAGGCCAAAAGAACGTGAGAAGCAGGATGTCTCAGCCATTGAAACAAGTGTGGGTGCGGAAAGGTGAACAGCTTGTTGCAATCAAGCCAACCACACGGGCAAAACTTCTTATTAGTAATCAACAACAAGACCCTAATAAGAAGTCTTTCAGAAATTCTTCGGTGAAAGTGAAGTCTATTTGGGTACCCAAGAACTCGATGAAGGCTAGCCCACAATCAAGACAAATTTGGGTGCCTCAGGCCTGCTTGCGGGCTCAAATAGCTACACAGAGGCCACACCCTATACAACAGGGTTCACTCACTCTAACATCTGATACCCATTCTTATACATCACGCATGAACACATATTCTTCCATGGGCACAAGTAGAATCACTCGTAAATGGGTCCCTAAAAAGCCTCATTTCCAAGCAAACACTCTTATAAAGCCCTCCAGAGTCTCCACAAACTCAAGACCAACAGCCATTCTGTTTGTTTGGAAGCCCAAAACGTGTAATAAACCCCCCGATCCTCATTTGTAAATTCATACCCACTTACTAACTACATCACTCATACACCTCATCTTTCCATTTAGCTCTTAGGATTATCCATTCTCTAACTACACACACGATCACCGAGCACTTATTGACCTACTAACTTATCACTAAAATCATGTTAATGTTGTAACAAGGGCACATGAACGCTTGGTGTCCATTTGCAATGTTAACATTCATTTGTATATTCTCACAGAACTGGTGACCAGTCCCTTCAATATGGCCGAGGCTGCAGGAACTAGCTCCCAGGCAGGCACCAGCCCTCAGATTGTGGACATTGAAAGTCTTCCCATTGAGGAGGAATTGAAGGAACGTCCAGTGGCATTGAGAGCATTACATGCCATACCGGTGCAGAATCCTCCATAGGGGCACACAATGCCAGTCAGCAAAAACTCACATTGGTTCAGTGACGTGGCAGGACCTCTGGGAGAAGGCACTTACCTGTGGGAGGCAGAGATAGAGTTCAATGGGCGCTGGGGCAGGTATCACTTCTTCACCAGGGAATTTGAGAGACTTCAAAATAATGAAGGGTTGAAACCAATATGGAAGAAGGCAGGACTATACGATTACTTCAAAGCCCAATTGCCAAAGCCCGACTTTCTTAGATGCTCATATTTGATTAGCACCCTCACTCCGAGCAAAGAGAAAAAGGGATACATCACCTTTGTCCTCCCATCTCTCACAAGGGGCAATGAGCTGAAGCGGTTCAAATTGACGAATAATTTGGTAAGAGAAGCCCTCAACATGAAAGGTATGCATATCCCCACCGAAAAAGAGACAATGGTCCTAGATAACATGAAGAACAGGAATCCGACGAAACTAAAAGACATGGTGGCAATGACACCGACTATTGCCATTCATTTGCGAATGGTCATGCAGCATTTTGCATTCCCTGCTCAAGAGAGGTTCACAATGCCACCCAAGAAGATATGGTTCAGTCTATATTTAGCAAACACCTTCGATCTAACAATCAACATGCCTCACTAGATTATTGACCAAATCCACTTGGCACATCAACGGTGGTATAAGAAGCAAAAATCAATACTGTATGGATGTTGTGCTCTCACGAGGATCATTTACAGGTGCTTGGCATATGATGTGCCAATTCAACGGGCGCTTGTTTGGACTAGGGTGCAAGAATTTCAACGCAGACTATCAACCGTAGGGCCTCCATCCAAGAAAATGAGAGGTGCAATTCATATGCCTTGTGCACAGGCCGGAGGTGCTACATTGACACCAGAAACCACCCCACGGCTTCCCAGGCGAGTGCAACCATTCACTATAAGGTTACCAAGGCACAACACAGAACGCCCGAACCTAGTGTTTCCACCAGTACCAACCGACTTAGAGTTCCCTCATGGCTTTACATTGGAAGATCTAACGCATGAGGAGGTGGCCAGAATAATCAATGCTAACAATTTAGAAGTGGAAGCAGAGCAGGCAAGCGGGCAGCAGACAAATACCCTCCAACCCCACCCGGTCCAACCAACAGTAGTCGAAGTGGAGGATGATGAAGAAGAGGAGCAAGAGGAGGAACAAGAAGGACTCTCTGATGAAGAAGAGTATGAATATGAGCAAGAAGTTGTACAGGGACTTGAAGGAGCCCCTGCTTATACAAAGCAATTGAAGAGATTATATGATACCATCAATCGAGTTCAAGAACAACACAAGTTATCCTTGGCAGCAGGAAAGGCCCTGATGAATCAGATCCTGGAAGACGAAGGCGTAGGTGAGCAATACAGGGCAACCCTTGATATGATTGTGGATGCATTGGGAGTACCTGAAACGGTGCATACCGCCCTTGCACACTCGCAAAGATCAGAGCGAAGCTACGGCAGACACCCCCCTCGATCAGGAAAACAAATGAATGTATTAGTATCAGAACCCGAGGGCACCAAATCCACGATCACGGGCACAACTCATACCATTCTTGACACTGAGGAAGCCCATACATCCAGTGCGCCCCCATCACCCCCCTTTCCCCCTCTCCCTCCAACTCTACCACCTTCCCCTCCCACTACCACTGTAACCACTACTGTCACAGCCCCAGGGTCCACTTCCCATACAGAAGCACAGACCGTTAGTCAACCCACACAACCTACACAACCGATCACCACCTCTCTTGTATACACTACCACTAACACTGTAATTCTAACTGTAGTGACAGAAAATCCCGTTCCCCCGATTACACTTCCTGTTGGATCATATTCACAACTACACACACCAATTTACACCTTCACCACCATCACCACACCCACAATTCCCATGTTCACAATCACTCCCATGACCGCATCCACCTTTGATCTCATGGACATATCACCCACCTCAGCACCTCTCCCTCCCCCCATACGTCCACAATCTCCCATTCCCCCACCACCAACTTCACCGTTTTCAAGCACAGCATACACGCTCTCATTCCCTTTTCCCTTCCCTTCTGCATTCAACACTTTTCCCGCATCCACCCCCGTTAATAATGTATTTAATAATATGTACCAGTGTATGTCTCAGTTGCAACAGCATTACCAGCACCTAGATGCACAACATACGAGCCTCTTCAGAGACCATGAAAGGCTCCAAGCACGATTCATTAATTTAGAGAAGGAGAAGCGGCTATTACAACAACAGTATACTACATTGCAAGCACAACATGATCAATTAGTTGCCAATCCACCCCAGTCAGATAATGAAGAAAAACAACAGCTCGATGACATGTTACATGCTCAGATCACAGACAATCTCAAGCTTCGACGCAGTCTCGCCTTATTACGGAAGCACATGTCCGCAGCACTCAAAGAAAATAAAAGACTGCAGAAACAGAACAAAGAAAACCTAGAAGCAGCAATGGAAGGTTACCCGCATGAAATCGACCTAGAGAATTTCAAGGCCATTCCCTCGAAGAATATGCAAACTGTGTTGGAAACCCATGCCGACCTCCTGGAAGCCCCTGCTGCATTAGAAAGAGAAAGAGATGATCTACTAAAGCAACTGGCAACTCAGCAGGAGTCACCAAACAGAGTCACAACAGTAGCCGACACATCCGAAATAGTCGGAGAACTCAGAGCAGAACTAGAAGAACTACGAAGTAAAGTTCTCCAATACGAGCGTCAACCCTCTCCCCTAGTGGAAATGGAACCTGAAAACTTAGTGCCAATTGAAGTGGAGGAGACTTTTGAAGACCCATATGTTCCCATGCCAACACCCGGAGGTAAGCAAACAGAAGAAGGAATGGACACGATTGAGATCGAAGCTCCTGAATGGATGCAAAGGTTGGAGAAGGTTGCTACAACCCATGATGAGAGAGTTGCAGTTCAAATAGTGTCTATGTCACGACTGGAAGAAGTCGTCATAAAATCGGATTAATTCAGAAACCTCTCCCATCATAGGTGGATTGGCACGTCCGATGATCTGTATGTTCCATTCTGTGTATTAATGGCAGATTACAATGCTGAAATCAAGCAACACACAACAAAAGAACCAACCTCGGCGACACAGTTTGCACCGGATGATATCCCTACAAGTGCCAAGTAGGGGAATATACATCAACCTACTTGGAGAATCCGTCTGCTTGAAACCTACCCCGAGACGATAGCATGTGGAATAACATACCTTTATATATCAAGTATAATCCCTCCTACTGCCCTGTCTTTCGAAGAAGGTCTTGGCCGGAGTACACCAAAACAGTTTTGACGGTTAAAGGATGTGAAAAGTGGCTAAATTATGTGTACCTAGCACCTCCTCATAGCCAACCCACAGTCAACTACATGATTTCAACCATCCGACACTGGGCAGTCAGATTCAAGAATGTCCTAGATGTCATGGCACAGATGTGCCTCAGAATGTTTGAGCTCATGCTGGTTACATTCAGGACATTTAGGAATATCAAAGAACCTCATCTTTCGGCTATTGGATTTAATGAAGGGAATCAGGACCTTGTCTACGAGATGAGCACCACACCATCCATTAACGTCGTATATGCGTGGCATGCTCGTATAAAGTATCTACCTGCCTGCTTCAAATAGACGTTTGAAGAAATGTTTATCACAGGATTTTGGGAATATCATTCAGAGATATTCATTCCCAGACCATCTCACCTATTACAGTTATTTGCGGTGGAACAAGCTCTACATTCAGAAAAGCTACGTATGCCACATCCAGAAGTTCTAGGGCCAGTAGATTGGGATGCCCTACTCACTGATTTGGCCAAAGGGTTGAGAATAGCAGAACATCATTTAGCCACAGACGTAGTGGAGTACTACCCACTCAACAAGGGTCTGTCAGAGAGGACAGATGCGAGAGAGGGGGGGGGGTGTTGGCAGCAGTCAAGGAACTGAAGGACTCACAAGACAAGGAAGCCAACGAAGGGAGTCAGAGCGTAGAGAAGGCACAAGCAGACAGAGTATTCAACGAAGATTTGGCAAGTAGGCCATTATTTAATCATGAAGCTAAAGCATATCCAAGAGGTGAACCCACAAGAAGAATGAGCAAGTAGGGAGCTCCAGGAAATGTATGTCAAACTGTTAGAAGAAAACCCTACAAAAATAGTGATTTTCATCACTAATAACCATTGTAAATATCATTTCATATTTTTGTAGCTCCATTTTGTGCAAGCCAAGGAGTCCTTGAGCTTGAGGAGCTTTAGAAGTACCTACCTATCAGTTTTCACATTTTTTAGACTCCGTTTGAACCTCCAAATAGGCCAGAGAACCTAATTTTTAACTAGGCTAGACACTAGGTCTAGACAGGGCCAAAAACTAGTCAAACTAGTCAAAAACTATAAATAGAGCTAGAGAGCTCATTTTTGGGCTAGCTTGTAATAGAATTGAACTTGTATGAGCATTTTGGAAGTAATATAAAAGAACTCCATTATCTTTTTCTTTGTCTTGTCGTGTGTGCGCATGTGTGTGTATGTGTGTGCATGTTTGTGTGCTTCTCACTCACGCACTTGTGTCTTCACTTGCTCGAGGTCATCATACCATCCTCACGTCTTCCCGGATTGACATTAAAGGAGGTGCTATTCATCACTGAGCTACACACCTTCTTTTGGAAATTATCTTTACTTCGTGACTTTCATCAATGATTTTTCCAGGCATTTATGGGTATATACATTGAAGGCAATGTCCGAAGTGTTCATGTGCTTCAAACAGGTTTTGGTTTTGGCTGAAAATATGTCAGCATGTAAAATGGGCACCCTCCATTCTGATCGGGGGGGGTGGGATATATGTCTTCTGATTTTAATGCATTTCTGGCTGAACATAGGATAAAAAACCATGGTATAGTTTCGTATACACCTCAAAAGAATGAAGTTGCTCAACAAAAGAACAGGTCACTCATGGAGATGGCGAGGTGTATGGTTAAGAGTCAGGCTTTACCACATAGTTTCTGGCTTGAGGCTGTCATGTGTGCAGCATATGTACTGAATAGGTGTCCCAGTAAAGCACTGCAGTCTATCACTCCATATGAGGCTTGGCATGGTCGCAAGCCATTTGTTGCTCATCTACATGTTTTTTGTTGTTTGGCATATGCATTAGTGCCCGAACAACATCGTAGAAAATCGGATGATAAAGCAGTAAAATGTATTTTTGTTGGGTACAGTTATGAAAGTAAAGCCTATAGTCTGTATCATCCATAGACTAAACGCATTCTGGTTAGCCGTGATGTTTTTGTGGAAGATGCTATTTAGCCATTGCTTTCTAGCACCTTTATATGTTAAGTGTGCTAATGATGTACTTCTGATCATTGTGGTTTATGTTGATGACATGCTACTCACTAGTTCTCATGAGAGGCATATTACTGATTTTAAGGCTGATTTACATGCCTCATTTAAGATGTTTGATTTGGGGAATTTGCATCACTATTTGGGCATTCAGTTTATGCACATTGATGGTGGAATGGTGTTGTGTCAAACAAAATATATTGACACATTATTGCAGAGTTTCGACCTTGAAGATTGTAAGCCTATTGCCACTCATATGGAGACAGGTTTACAATTGAGTCTTTAGGATGCTGGAGATGCATTTGATGCTGTTCTCTATCAACAGGCTGTTGGATGCTTGATTTACTTATGCATTACTTGGCCAAATATTCAATTTGCTATCTCATAGATGAGCAGTTGTATGCATTGTCCAGTGTCAAGCATTGACAGGTGGTTAAGCGCATCTTTCGTTACTTGAGCAATACTCAGCCACTTGGGTTGTTTTATACCAAGGGGGGATCACTACCGCTAGATTTGCATGCTTTTTTTGACTCTGACTGGGCTCGTTGCTATGACACTCATGTGTCCACTAGTGGCTTTTGGTTCATGCTTGGTAGCTCATGTATATCTTGGTTGAGCAAGAAGTAGCCTATTGTGGCCACTTCCAGTTGTGAGGCTAAGTATAGGGTAGCTTTCATAGCTACTGTTGAGTGTGTGTGGCTCAGATGCCTTATGGCTGATTTGGGTGTTGGCCAGTCTTTTGCCACCACCATCTTTAGTGGCAGTTAGAGCGCATTGGTAGTTGTGAGGAACCCTATGTTCCATGCTTGCTCTAAGCACATTAAGGTGCATTATCATAATGTCAGGGAGAGGTTCTTTGCTGGGGAGATCAGCTTGGCATATGTGCCCACGTAGGAGAACATTGCAGACCTCTTCACGAAGGCTCTACCTAGGGAGAAGTTTGAAGCTTTTCGCAAAGCTTTGGGCTTACTTCCTTTTGTGGATTGATTCCACATAGCTTGGCACTTCCTTATACATGAGTGCCATCTCCTTGTTCACTGCATCACTCCCAGGGGGATTTGTTGATATGTTTACGTAGTGATGTGTGTGAACACAATAGGACCATCCGGGCACTTTTTTCCCTCTTTAGGAGGTTTTTTTCCCCCGGCTTGTATATATGCCTATTGCCCTAATGGGCTACTTATCTTTGTACCTTCTCTAGTAATACATTCACTATTGTGTGTTATGCTCCAAGCTTCTTCTTCTTCCTTGTGATGTTCGCATGCTTCCGCAAACGTCTAATTCCAACACAGAGGCTGTTTCTACTACCACTTATCTTATTAACACGTTACCTTCTAAGTACCTTGATGGGATGACCCCCTATGAGGCATGGAATGGTAGGAGGCCATCACTTGAACATTGTAGAATATTTGGTTGTGTTGCTTATGTGCATGTTCCATCTCAAATCAGAGGTAAGTTAGACCCTAAGGTAGAGAAATGCATCTTCATAGGGTATGATATAAATCAAATGGGGTACAGGCTTTATAATCCATCCAACAAAGGATTTATGGTCAGTAGAGATGTTGTGTTTGATGAGATTGACTCTTGTTTTGAAAGTAAATGCAGCAAGGTCAAATTGCCATATGACTTGGAAGAAGCATTTCCAAGCCTCACCGAGGAGGAGCCAAGCACAATTGAAGACATCAAATCAGATGATGAGGACACCATCAACTTGGAAGAGTTTAGAGCATGGAAATCAAAAGGCAAGGTCAAAACGAAGAGGTTGGAGGACACAATATTTATCTTGCTAAGGATTCATCACTTGAAGAACCTTCTTCATATGAAGAAGCAAGTACCGAAGCAGAATGGAGGGAGGCTATGGATGAAGAAATAGAAGCACTCCAAGAGAATGCCACTTGGGAGCTAGTACCCAAGAAAGCGTCAATGAAGGTAATTGGTTCGAGGTGGATTTACAAAATCAAAAGGAACTCAGATGGTTCCATAAACAGGTACAAAGATAGGCTTGTCGCTAAGGGTTTTGCACAAACCCATGGAGTAGACTATGAAGAAACTTCTTCACCAGTGGCTAAGATGCCAACCATTAGAGTATTGGTAAGTGTAGCTGCATCTAGAAATTGGAATATGTATCAAATAAATGTGAAAAAATGTGTTTCTCAATGGGTGGATTTCAGAGGAGGTTTACATTGCTCAACCTCTTGGCTATGGAGATCCAAGCAAGGTAAATCATGTATGCAAATTAAAGAAACCTCTTTATGGTTTGAAGCAAGCACCTAGGGCATGGAACCATAGGCTGTCAACCTATCTTCAAGACCAAGGATTCATGTTGAGCAAGGTGTCTGTGTTTATCAACAGGAGTAACTCAAAATTGATATACTTGTGTGTATATGTAGATGACATCATTCTTAGAGGCAGTGATGCCAATGGCATCAAACAAATAAAAAACCAATTGATGCAGGAGTTTAAAATCAGTGACCTAGGGTTTCTGAAATACTTTCTTGGACTTGAGTTGGTATGCACTAACTCTGGAATCTACATCACTCAAAGGAAATATGTGCAGGACATGTTGAAGAAGTTCTAATTAGAGGATGAAAAAGTAGCTAGCACCCCTATGGAGGTAAATCATAAATTGAGTGCTCATGAAGGTAATTTGCTTGAAGTCATTGCACGTTATCAAAGCATAGTTGGGAGTCTAAACTATGCAACATTTACACGGATTGACATATGTTATGGAGTAAGTGTTCTGAGCCAATTCATGCATAAACCTAGAGCATCTCACTTGGAAGTTGCTAAAAGGATTTTGAAGTAGCTCAAAGGTACTCAAAATCAAGGTCTTTACTTCCCATACACATCAGATTTGGACATTAAGTTGTACTCAGATGCAGATTGTGTAGGATGTAAGGATGATAGAAGAAGTACTTCTAGTTATTTATCTTTTGCAGGTGATAAACCCATCTCATGGTCTTCTAAGAAGCAACCAACTGTTGCTCTATCTTCAACAGCGGTTGAATATAGGGGATTAGCAAATGCCACACAAGAAGCTATTTGGATTAGGTTGCTCTACTCAAATTTGGGACTTCACACTCATTCACTAATAATCTTTGGTGATAACAATAGTTCTTTGCATCTTGCACCCAACCCAATTTATCACGCAAGAATTAAGCATATAGAAGTGCACTATTACTATGTTAGAGAGAAACTCTTGAGCAAAGAGATTCAACTAGCATATGTATCTACAAATATGTAGTGTATTGATTTGTTAACGAAGGCACTTAATGATACTAAGCTTTGCAAGTTTAAAACCATGATTGGATTACATGATATTCAAGAAGATTCATGAAGCAATGCAAGCCAAGATGTTTCGCTTGAGGGGGAGCTGTTGATACAAATGTTCAAGCCTAAACATTTGGCTTAGCATGGAAGACATTGTGTGGAACTAGTACTTGATGATCCATGTGAACTATAGCTTGTAACTACTTGATCATTTACCATTGTAAAATATTAATCCCTCGGAGAATCTTGTAAAAGCTTAACTCGTGGAGTTAGGAGGAATATTAGCTACGACTTAAAGTAGAGAGAATATCTCCTAAATCAGTGGAGTCACCCTTTGATTGGAGCCAAAGTCTTTCAAATTCAAACTTTGAAGTAACACTTATAAAAGGACCTTCTAAAATCTCATGGGGTATGGTGCCTCATTCAGAGCTCATTCCTTGATTACTTGTAGAACTTGAGTAGCTCACACTATAGCTCACCCAATTCATCAGTATTGAGCATCATCACAATGCCAATGACTTTATACAGTTAAATTCTATAATACATATAACTCTTTGATGATCTCTGTCTACTTCTCTGCTATGACTACTCAGAACAGTCAACTTCTTCTTATCATATCTTAGTGATTACTCAACCATTTTACATAATCTTTGGCTTGTTGGAACCAGCTTGAAGTCTACTTTGTGTTGTAAATGTTCAAGGCATTGGATTTAGGCACGAGGGAGAAATCACCTTTGAAGTGATCACTGGTCATCTACTGGTTGTTCCCTAAAATATCGAGGGTAAAATCTAATTTGCTAAAGTTGTTTCTGAGAGCATAGTTGATCATTTTAAATGATTCCACTTGAAATCATTAGATGTCTAAGCTAATTGAATTCCCTCAAAAGGAATTTTACCGATTGTTACTGTGTTGTGAGCTTTGAGTAAAAAACCCAGCAAGTATATGGACAAAAATAGTAAGCTTTTCAACACTAGCTATTCTTGAACTAGTATGTTTTGGATTAATTGCTTCAAGTATCAATTCCAAAGTACATAAGTAATTTCTTAGTGTCATTTGCAAGCTAAAAAGGCCTACTTTATAACTCTGAAGTGCATCAAGGCTGGTACAAAGCATGTTTTAGCAGTACCACCTCACTTTCTTGAGGTACCCATCCATCTCTTCCAACACATTCCAGAGTCCTCCAATCAAGCACTCAGAAGATCTCAAAGGGAGAGTAAAAAACCAATAAGGTATGGCTATGACACATCACTAGTCACCAAGCATTCTGTGTACATGACTATGATAGAAGAACCATCTTCATTTCAAGAATCCAATAAGAAGAAAGAATGATGAGAAGCCATGCAGGAAGAAATTGAAGCACCTGAGGAGAAAAACACTTGGGATTTGGTTCCCAAGAAGCTAAGCATGAAGGTAATAGGATCCAAGTGGATATATAAATTAAAAAAGAATTCACATGCTTCTATAAATAGGTACAAAGCAAGGCTACTGGCAAAGGGGTTTGCTCAAACCCATGGAATAGATTATGAGGAGAAATTTTCACTTGTGGCTAAGATGCCAACCATTAGGGTTTTAGTCAGTGTTGCTACTTCAAAGAATTGGAACCTATATCAGTTAGATGTTAAGAATGCATTCCTAAATGGATGGATCTCAGAAGAAGTTTACATAGCTCAACCACCATGGTATGCAGACAAGGCAAAACTAGATTATGTATGCGAGCTAAGGAAAGCACTCTATGGTCTAAAGCAAGCTCATAGAGCTTTTAACCATAGACTTATCAGATATTTACAGGATCAAGGATTTGTTGCTCGCAAAGCAGATTCTTCTTTCTTCATAAACAAGAACAATTGAGAAGTTATTTACTTATGTGTTTATGTGGATGACATTATCATTATAGGGAACGATGCCAATGGCATCAAGCAAATCAAATTTCAGATGATGGAAGAGTTTAAGATCAGTGACCTTGGTTTGTTAACATGCTTTCTTGTGTTAGAACTTGTATACAAAGATTCTAGTGTGTTTATTACTCAGAGGAATTAAATTCATGATATGTTGGTGAAGAGAATACCAAAATTATAGGTACACCCATGGAACTCAATCACAAGCTTAGTTCTCATGAGGGAGAACTTCTTGAAGATATTATAGGTTACCAAAAACATGTTGGGAGTCTCAATTATGCAACCCTAACAAGAGTGTAAATTTGTTATGGAGTAAGTACATTAATTGAGTTTATGCATACATCGAGAAAACCTCACTTGAAAGTTGCGAAGAGTATCTTAAAATATTTGAAGGGCATCATAAATGAAGGGTTGTTTTATCCTTTCACTTTTGATTTGAACATCAAGATGTATTCTGATGCAGATTGGGCAGGCTCCAAGGATGATAGGAGGAGCACCTTTTGCTACTTATCTTTTGCAAGTTCAAAGCTAATATCATGGTCATCAAAGAAGAAGCCAACTGTGGCATTGTCATCTACAGAGGAAGAATATAGAGGCCTAACAAATGCAACAGAAGAGGCCATGTGGCTCGAACTACTCTATACAGTTTTGGGGTTACATTTTTATACTCCAATGATTTTTGGAGATAACACTAGTTCACTTCATTTGGCTGCTAATTTTGTATATCATGCAAGGACTAAGCACATTGAAGTGCACTATCATTATGTAAGAGAGAAATTGATTAGCAAAGATATCCAATTGTCCTATGTATCAACTCATTTGCAATGTGTAGATATACTCACAAAATCTTTGGATGGAACTAAGATGAACACATTCAAGATGATGATTGGATTGCAAGAAATCAAAGAAGATTGAAGATCAAGCATGTTAGGCTTGAGGGGGAGTTGTTGGTACAAAAGAATCCAAGCCTACATACTTGGATAACTAGCATGTATCACATATAGTCACATAAGACTATCCCCTTATAAAAGTCACTTTACCTTTTAATCTTTGTAAAAGTGCCCATGATTATTGCAGCACTCTCACATGGAGTTAGGAGGCATCAGATCTTGAGTCATTTGGTACATGATTGATGAGAGAATAAATCCTACAGTGTAGGACTCGCTTTATGGTGAGAATTTGAATTTGAATTCAAAGCTTGGCTACAATCTCAACTATAAAAGTGGATAAAAAGAGACTCGTGAAATGAGCCCAATTAGGAGATCATTTTAGAGGGATAGTTTGTGATTAGTGAGATCATTCCATGGACATTGCCAATGTCATTTTATTTCTATGTGAACTAATACATATGCATTGTTTACTTCTTTAGTTCACTTCTCTGTTATGACCATCTTAGAATATTGTACTTCTCAAGCTTGTTCTTAGTCCATGGTTGATCATTTAATATGATTTAAAGTGCTATGGAATTCGCATATTGTCTAGTCCATAGCTACAAAGTTTCATTGTTATTTCTTTTTTCAATCGTGAGATATCTTCATATCGTTACTCTCTAGTCTGCACACTGAAGCACCCCAAAAATATCGGGCAAGTCCTCTAACTTGCTAAGAATTATTCTTAGTGTGTAGCCCATACTTTTATCAAAATAACTCATGATTGGTAGCTATCTATGTTAATTAGATACCATCAAAAGGAATTTAGCTAATTGCTAGTAGGTTAAGAGCACTCTTCATTCTCTAGAACAAGTGGAGAGACTAAAATAGCAAGTCTATGATCTTGGTTCAACTTTGTACTCATTTTTCTTGATCCATTGATTAGAGGATCATATTTCAAAGCACATATGGGATTATTTGTGATCATTAGAAAGTTAAAAGGGCCTACTATACCTTCCACCATTTGTTCTTGCCTGGTGTGAAGTAGGATTTTGCAGCACCACTTCATCTCTGGAGTCTATCCACCATCTCCTCCAACAAACATTCTCTCCAATAAAGTGGTAATGCACTTCTATATGCTTGGACCTTGCATGGAACACTGTATTTTGAGCCAAGCATATGCTACGTATGTTGTCACAAAAATAGGTACTTGTTTAACCTACAAATCATGATCAACAAACAATTTCTTGAGCCACATAAGCTCACATGAGACTTATGCTAAGACATTATACTTAGTTTCCATCAAGGAGAGATCCACTTTTGGTTGTTTCTTTAGCATCCATGAGATTATCTTTTTCCCTAACATGATAACATATCCACAACTACTCTTCCTATCATCTTTGGAACCTACCCAACCAATATCACAATAATCTTGTACATGTTATCCATCACTAAATGAATAATAGAGCTAGTGAGTAGCATTTCAACAATATATACAACAATGATCAAACGTACATCTATACATGCTATACATATGAGGTTCTCTCACTTGGACTATTCTCAAAAGCATGTGTGAACAATTAGGTATATATCTTCTGATATCAAGCATCTTGTGCTTGCTCTAAACCATATAAAGCCTTTTTCAACCTACATACTTTGTTTTCATGCCCTTTTTGTTATACTTATTCATGTAAAACACCATTCAAAAATGAAATTTTATTATCCAAATGATTTAGGTTCCAACCATGAAAAGTTGGAAGTGTAAAAATATTACAAATAGTGGTCATTTGGCATGTGGGAGCAAAGATCTCATCAAAATCAATGCCTCTCTCTTGATCATAAACTTTTGCAACAAACCTAGCCTTATACATGTCAATTTGTTCCATCATGCTTATGTTTTAGTTTGTATACCCATTGAGTACCAATGGCCTTTTTTCATAAAGAACAAGTACCATTCTTCATAATAGCATCATATTTCAATTGCACAACAGCCAACTAATTTATTGAACTTTGTGCTTCATCAAATCAAATACGTCCATTCCCATGACAAAGACTACTGGTAGCCATTTCATAGAAATTTGATGCAAAAGAAGCATTATGAAAGCCTGAACGAGCATGATATGACAAAGATACATCTGATTTTCTATCTCTCAAAGTATGCACCAACCATTTAGGCATAGTTTTAGCCTCTTCTATGTCATCCCTCTCATCAACAAGTGAATCATCCAAATCTACATCAGAAATATAAATTATTTTGAGATTCTTTATATAGAGTGAATAGGTCATCGGTAGCACAGGTGTGCCTTCTATCAGGAAAATCTCAACTCATCGACAAAGTTCCACCTTCTATTGATTTCACATAAGGCAGAGTTACACAATTATATTTTCAATGGTCTATGCTTCTATGTGAATAGGTCATCGGTAGCACAGGTGTGCCTTCTATATACTAGGAAAATCTCAACTCATCGACAAAGTTCCACCTTCTATTGATTTCACATAGGGCGGAATTACAGAAAGATATTTTCTATGGTCCGTGCTTCTATGTGAATAGGTCATCGGTAGCACACCTGTGCCTTTAGCATTTCTAGATGGAACACATGCAATTTTGACATGACTTCCACTCGCACTATGTGAAACCGGCCTAAGGATGAATTTAGACTGATCCGTGAGTACGTGAGTTGTTATGTATATTTTTGTTTTCTCCATTCACATTGGCAACGATGAAATCTAAGTGATAAGTGATCAATGATAATGAATTTCGACTGTTGGATTTTGAGAGAAATTAACTCTCGAGAGCCATTACTCTCTCTCTCTCTCTCTCTGTGTCTTAGATGAATAAGTGAGAACCTTCATGTTCTTTGCAGATCATCTAAATACTGACGATGCCATACAAAATCATCCGCGGAAACTCCTGCTTTTCAAACCTATTCTCGACAATGAGGCAGGGTTCATTGAGCATCGAAAGTTGGGCGTGAACTGCACTTTGATGCGAAGCAGGCGCGCTCTGGATCTAGTTCGCCTTTCTGCATTACACAGATCATTTTCTGTGCAGATGAATGCATTAACAGACGACATTTTCCGTTTTCCATTTCCTCGTTTGTTTGCGCATTTTCCATTATTCCGTGAGCAGACAAGCGCAGGACGAAGCTACAGGAGCTATTGTCGAGCATAAAGAGACGACATGTCGTATCGAGGCATATTCTTCCACATCAGGCTGTATTCCACAAACATGTATATCCTTTACAGATCTTCATTGTATTATTTAGTCTTTAATGTATTTAATCTCTCTCTCTCTCTCTCTCTCTCTCTCTCTCTCTCTCTCTCGGCGAGAAAAGAGTAAGTAAAAAAGGGGGATTTCTATGTGAGGCACAGCTATTACCTCTGTTGTGTAGATAACTATCTACATATTTTGGATCCAATTTATGCACCATTCTGAACAAGAAGGTTTTTTTTCCCTCATTTTCCTGAGCGTATGCCTCCCCATATTCGCAAAGAACAAGAGCCCGGTACGTTCTCTGCAACAGTTTTTAGAACTAATCCTCCCTTTACACAACTCGAACACGCGAATCTTCTGGCTAGCATGGCTTATTTGCACATGTTCCATTTTCCATTTCCTAATGGATTGCTTTCTAGTAGCCGCCTAACGTTTCCTAGCACTCAATCACGTCTGCAGAATTCATATCTGCAGCTGAGTAGCAGATGACCTTCAGTCAGTCATACCAGTTTAATCTTCAAGATGAAAAGGCTCATGTGAGACTCACCTTTAATTTACGACACATTATTCACAGCGAAGTGAGTAGCGGAGAATTTATCAAGTTCATGTGCAGCAACCAAAAGTATTATGTCGATGAACTTATGATCAGAAAACCTGCGTGCATTTGTTGAAACTGAACTTTTGTTTCACCCTAGTTCAATTTTTGTTCTTCAATCAACACTGTGATCTGAGTTTGATCCACAGCTTGTATTTTCTAATGAGACTCTTGTATTTTGTTAGCTGATAATATAATGAGACTCTGATAATATAACGAGTCTCTTGTATTTTGTTTCTGTTAGCTTCGCGAGCACAACTTGGGCTTGCCTGTTGCACTCTGTAAGTAAAGCTTCAAATTTGTATCATGTATTCGCCCACAAGGATCTGTCTATTGTATGTTTCATTTTGAGCTCGCAACTCTAGGTCCGTCATTGTAGGAAGAACGACAGCATGACATGAGTGTTGCCTCTTCAGTGTACATATCCATATTGCTAAGCTTTAGTTTATATGTCTTGTAAGCAATATTAGTTGACAAGTGCCAGTTTCATCAACAATAATCAGCTATTTTGGAGAAAAATCATGTAATTAGGCGAAGTAAGAAACGCTTATTCTTCAGTAAATTCTTATACCCAGTCCTCCACACGCGAACAGACTGAATACATTTATCGTATGCTTATAGTCGCCATACAGAATAGCCGAACAAATATTCATATTCAGTCGTTTTGGGTGTAGGTAGCTTTTGGCATATTCAAAAAGGTCATCGTTCCCGTAGTAGAAGATCACAGCCTCTTGACAAACAGTAACTATTTTTGTGCTGAATTGAAGTAAGCAAATAGAATTAAGTGATATTTCTGTTGGATTCGTAGTTGAACATTTGAAGCTTAATTTGTAAAACATGGAGCTTGGAAGCTGCGAGTGGTCAACGGACGATGTTAATCGCAAACAAAGATTTAATATTTCCCCAAGTTCAGGTTTTGAATCACATACAACAACCAAGATTTTTTCTTTTCCTACATACACCAACAACGATTTTTTCTTTCCTCAGATGTCCTTTTTTCTATTTTTTTGAAGTTCGGTTATTGACTTAGTCTTCCAGTTGTGCTTGCGTGATTGATATGACAGAACCGACACACACACACTCTCTCTCTCTCTCCCTCTCGAATCCCCTTATCCTTCTCTTACCAAGGGTAGAATGTCATGCTACTCCTTGGGTTCGAACTAAGGAAGTTCCATCGTAGAGATCTACTCTTCCGATTAAGCTTGAATTAATTGACAACTCCTTGGTTTGAATTAAGGAATTTCAATCGTAGAGATCTACTCTTACGATTAAGTTTGAGTTAATTGAAGGTACAAGCGGTGAAGGTGGGCATAGCACCTATACAACCCCTCGTATCCCAGAACGTAGGGGTTAGATGCCTAGTAAAACTAGGATTATAGAGCTCTCAAAGGATCACCTAGCTAGAATTGGGGAAGGGATGATCGTAAGGCCAAGTGAAAGGATTAGTATGAACTGGGTATCTTGAAGGCTTAGAACGATTGAGTGCCTGAAGGTTGACACTCTCTAGAAGGGCTTGTTTCAAACTTCTCACCATGAATGATGAGGAGTGTCCCATTGCATCCTATAGGGGTTGAATCTTGCCCCTAGCCTTGAGAGGTGGAGTGCCCTACCAGTTGAGTTAGCAAGCATGGACAACTAATCAAATAGACTGCAATGTCCTTTGTTATGGATTTTAATGTCTTTTTCTACTAGAAAACGAACTGACATGAGCCATTCTATGTTCTATCATGTGAGCCTCATAGCTCAAATTTATGTTATAACTAAAAGGACTATTCTAATGCGATCTCGGCTATGTTTTCTGCATTCTTTTGAGGAAATAGACAAGCCTCTATGGGTTTAGATATACGATTTTATGCTCAAACAAGGATAGTGACAAGAATAGCTTTGGTAAGCATGAAGCCATCCCTTGTTTATGTTCTATAAGCTGTTAGCTCTTGCATGAGTTTTAATGGTTTGCATGATTGAATTGAGCACAAATCCATTACTTCCAAGTTAATGATTTTAGCTTTCCACCTCACTAACCGGATCATCTTCCTGTGAATGACATTAGGTCATTAGGTCAATGTCTCTCATTTCATGAGTTCATGGTATACCGTCTATTGAAGTAAATCCCTCTTCATATACGCAAAAATGTTTTAAGAAATTTGCACACATCTTTGTTATTAAACATTTCCATTCTACTAAGCATGAAACACATCGAGATCATAGAGATCTTGTGTAGCTGAATACTTTGAACCTATATAATGAGTAGTTTTCATACGTTTGTGAAATTGAGTGGACAATCCTCCATTACATTTGGCCCCATGGGTGATATATCCGGCTTTCACATACTTTCAAATTATTTCAAACTATCTAAAAGAGTAGATTTCAATTATCAAACTTCCTTAAAAGAAAAAAACAAAAGAGACATACCTTTAATTTCAATGATCAAACTTCCTCAAAAGAAAAAAACAAAAGATACATAAGATAGTCTTTAGAGAAAACTTAATATATTATCGTCATGGTAATGTTCTCTTTTTTTTTTGAGAAAATAGAAGAGAATAAAATTGATGCTAAATAATGAAGTACACCATGGGGAGGACATCCAACAGGGGAATGTCCTACCACAAAACAAAAAGAACTTGAGGCAAACAAGTTCTAGGGACACCAACTACCCAGGTTATCCTAATACTCAGGTAGAGTCCATTACAACAGGTGATACTTAATGTAGAGTTCCAAAAATTGGATTATATCTACTCTAGACATGGAGAAAGTTTTTAACAACTTGATTCTCCAAGTACGACAAGGGTTATTCCTGATGATTGTAGCAGGGTTGGTCTATAGCTGAGGGGAGATAGACTAATAGGAGGTACAGAGGTTTTGGATTCTCCTTACTCCCATCAAATAGGAAAAGAGATAGTTCTTCGTGTTGTTATTGAAAAGCTTTTTTGTGCTTCCATATTGACCACAATGTGTGAGCTCTAAGCATTTGCCATAAAACCATGTCCATTTTGTTAGCTTCTCCAAGGAGAAACTCTCTCAAATCAGGAAGCTTCAGTCTCGAATTTTTGCAGAACAAATAGATTCCTTACCAATATCTTTGAGCAATACGACATTTGAAGAATAAATGTTCTAGGTCTTCAGTAATCCCATAGTGACAGCACTTCCTAGCATCAATTTTATACTCCTTAGCCTTGCTTCTAGTCCACACTCCTTTGTGGAGGATCATCCATGGTAGGAAAGAATGCCTGATAGATAAAGGGAAGGACCAAGCACATTGGAATCTGTATCTCCATTGCTGAGGGTTCCATTCAATGTTCAATTTTTTGTTCAGCTTCCTAGCAAGAGTTCTGATGCTAGTACATGATCTTTTAAAGTTGCAGTACATATCATTGGCCACTTCAATCATATCAACTTGTTTCCTCCAGAGATTGTTGTTCAATTTACCTAAGAGCTCCCTTTTCTTGTCTCTGATCATATGTTTACAAGGCAAAGACAAAGACTGATTTTCCAAAATGTCATTATCATCTAACAAAACTTCATTTTTGTAAAGGATCCTCCAGTTATCAAAACCCTGTTTCTTGCACTTATTCATTCTTATAGAGAGAGGGTCATTGAGAGCATAAGTAGACCAGCCAACCCACATTGAATCTTGCAAAAGAAAGGAGAAATTATTAGAATACCAGACAAGTAAGGAGTAACTTCCCTTAACTTTCATCTAAGCCTTCCAGAAATTGCACACAAGCATGGAACCTTTTGGAAGAAAGTTAGTACGAGAAATAACAATGTCCCATAATTGAAATTTTTACCAACTTTTATTACTTTGAAGGTAGAACTTATCTATATTCCTCTTGATCAGTGTGGCCCAATAGTCCTTAGAGTGAGTAGCTCCCTAGATCCATTTAGCAGCCAATTGTGTGGCCATCCTGGAGGGGCAAATATTTCCAAGCCCACCCTCATCTTTCCTCATATAGCATATGTTCCAGGCAACCTTGGTAATCTTGTTTCCACCCCACAAAAACCTCCTTGCAAGAGAAATAGCTTGCACAAGTTTCTTCTTACTTGGATGCCAACAAGCCAAAAAACAGGTAAGAGAAGGTAAAATGTAGTGATTAAGAACAAACACCTATTGAGATATACTTTGCTATATATCCATCCATTTAAAAACTTTAACTGTAAACTTGTCCATTACCCACTTCGATCTTTCTTCACAAGTCACCTCAAATCCCATTGGGATGTGAAGCCTGAAGACAGATCCTTCCTTCATAATTTCACAACTTGCAGTTCTAACACACTGAGGAATAATTTTATTAGTCGAGAAGAAACCAATTTTGCTATGATTGACAACAGAGCCACTTGCTTTACAAAAAAAATTTTAACATTTGAGAAAAATTTCAACAGAGTGATCATCAGCTTTCAAAATAACATCAGTATCATCAGCAAACATTTGCAGGCAGAGGTGCGAGGGGGAGCCAGGGATCTCAATACCTTTTATGCCTCCATGGTCAATGCAATCATTAATTAACCACCCAAGAGCATCACTAGCTATGGCAAACAACACAGGGGCAAGAGGGCATATTCCTTTCCTTATAGACCTACAAATTTTAAAGGGATCAGAAAAATGGCCATTCATAGCAATCTTGGAATGAGCAGTACCAAACAGCACACTAGTATACTTTATGAACCTTTTCCCAGCCTCTATGTCATGGAGAGATTGTAAAATAAAATCCCACTCTATACGATCATAAGCTTTATCAAAATCAACCTTGAAAAAGTAGGTATCAATGTTGATCTCTTTAGCAAAAAGTCAATACCTTCTCCCCATAAAGAAATGATGGCATCAAGAATGTATCTACCTTTTATAAATCCTTTTTGCTCTAGGAGAATGATACTATCCATCAGGGGGCTCAACCTTCTAACAAGGGAGGCAGCAAAGAGTTTGTACGAAGAAGTCATACAAGAGATTGGTATCCAATTATTAAGGTCATCCTTAGGTCCTTTTTTGTGGAGAAGTTTAAACACTCCAGTGTTGATAAAGGTAGAAAGAGTACCTCTTCTAATGGCTTTTTGCTAGATCAAGAGAGTAATGGGCACAATAGTTTCCTTGAACACTTGGAAGAATTCATTGAGAATACCATCATGTCCAGGAGACTTACCGGGTTTCAATTTACTAATGGTTTCTCTAACCTCACTGGTAGAAAGGGGGAGATCAAAGAGGGGAGCAAGACCTTGAGGAATCATTTTCTTCCTTTTAAGAGCGATAGTAGCCCTGGACCTCCAGATGTGCTCCCCTCCCTTGGGAGGCATAGAGAAAACATTGCTAAAGAACCTAAGAGCCTCCTGTAAGTTCTCCTTCACACAAGTAGCATAACCACCAGGAGACTTCTTAAGTAATGGAATGAAATCTCTAGCTTTATTTTTCCTCATAAGATCCAACATGTGTTTATTCGGTTTATCCACTTTCCCAACCCAAAATTCTGTGGACGTGACAAGGGCACCACTAGCAAGAATGTAATCTTCATATCTTAGTCTATCATAGAGATCTAGGACCTTCTGACAAATAATGGAGTTACTAGAATTCAAGGACTTAACATTGTCAATCTCCTTAAGAATCATCATTCTTCTATTGTTCCTAATACTTTTAGCCTTAATCTTGAAGATGGTAAGCACCCTCTGGATATCCTTAATAGAAAACTACCAAGACAAGAAGGGAGAGATGTCTTTCGCATAGTGTCTATTGAAGATGTCAATAACTTAATTTTTAACATAAGGAATTTTGCATAAGGACACATCAATATGAGGCCAGCCAGGTTTGTACTTAGGGTCATTTTTATACAGTTTAACAACAAGAGGGGCATGATCAGACAACTGGAGGGTTTGGTCAAGCACACAACTAGTGTTCCAAAGCTCCTGATACCTAGAGACATTCATATAGACCCTATCAAGTCTAGGAGATAATTTATTGCTAATGCTTCTATTATTCCAAGAGCGACTAGAGTTAACAGACATGTCAAACAGATTGTGAGTGCTAATCAAATTATACCACTTATCTTTTTCTTTACCAAACACAATGTTATCCTTGTTGCTCATTCTATCAACAGAGTTGGTAACCATATTGAAGTCACCTATCAACATGATGTCACCATGTAAAAGAGAAATCTCTTCCCAACACTTGAACCTATCTCAAGAATTTATTGGAAGCATAGGCACAAACCACAATTAAATTTAGGGGGTCTTTGCACTTCAAGGCAAGCCATTGATTAGAGTCACTACTCAGAACTTCATCAACAAGGTGATTGAGGTTACTAATGATACCAATAGCTGCACCACCTTTTCCTTGATGCTTTGTGTGGTACCAAGAATAGTTGTTGGAGACTATCTCCAGGTTAGTCTTTAGGGAGAACCCTCCAACTTTGAGCTCTTGCAAGAAGATAAAGTCAGGCACTATAGCAGACTCTCTCAACAAGTTGTTTATCACTTTTCCCCGAACAAGATCACAGAGACCTTTAGCGTTGAGAGAAACAAATTTGACAGTATCCATGAGATAACAACCAGAAAGAAAGAGAAAAGGAAACAATTATTTCCTATGATTCTTAGGGGGCTTAATAGCAAAAAAGGAGGTTCTCATTGCTTCTTTTCTTTTGGACTTCATTTTTTCCTTATCCTGTGGGCTAATATTCATGTCAATACTAATACTCACCTCAAGATCTGAGTTGGTTTCAATTTTCATTTTGAGTATGGTTTCTTCATCACTTTTGTTGAGTTGTTCAGCAAAACTTCGTCAGCACTTAGGTTATTCTTGTAGTCCTCATCATTAGAAGAGATATTGGTAGGAGAAATACCTGCTTGTAATTGATCTTTTGGGATTTTCTTTTTCCCAACTATAGTACATCCATTATTCTCCACATGGCTAAGATTACCTACAGTATGAAGCTTTTCAAGGGAGCTTCCATGATCACTGAGTTGTTCTGTAAATTTCCTAGAGGAATTACCTACACCAGCATTTGGTAAGGAGTTGAAATTTCTTTGACTAGACCTTCAGGTCTATTCCCCCAATTAGCTAGCTTTTTCTTAGCTTTATTAGGGGTCTTTTTGCTCAACATCTCAGTCTTACTCTGTTCCACCCTAAGATTATCTCTTATTTGGGTATTGTCAACATTTAGATCTTGCTTCTTTTGGTTGTTTTCCAAAAGAGGGCAATCCTTAATGAGGTGACCCTGTTTATGGCAATGAAAACAGGCATTAGGGAGGTTTTTATAGTACACTTTTTGTTCATGCAATTTACATCCCTCATATTTTTTAGGGACCAAAACAAGTTTAACATTCTTAGATAAATCAATTTCTACAAGCATTTTGAGGATAACACTAAGTCACAACAAAGGAGAACAAAGACATGTTCTCTATTCCTTTTTACCTAAAGACCACTATATCAAGCAATAAAGTGGGCATTTTACAATATCTAGAAAGCATCACTTGTTCTTGCTTGTAAATATTGTCACTAGAAGCTTGATCTCATATCCTAAGTAGTCGAGATAGATAAAATAAAATTCTTGTTGCCATGAAAACTAGTTGTTCAGCATGATCAAGAATCCCACATCATGATCTTTGACAATAGATTAGAGTTGAAGGTACAAGTAACAGTTCGGGAAGCTCCTTCATTATATCTATAACCTCAACAAGCACACATTATAGCTGATTAAAAGTTACTCGAAAATTAGAGTACATGTGTTGCAAAAATCAGAACATTTTAACAAGGCAATTAAGATCATCACCTTTGTATGGTTAAGATCCTCATTGAATGCCTGGCCATATTCACAGAATATGAAATACATTTCACAAAAGCATTCCCAAGAGAAGATAATAATCAACAAAATTATACTAAGAAACATTCACACATGATGCTCAAGATAAATCAAGCTGAACACAAAGTGAAAGCAGAACTCAACATTATATTTCTATTAAAATGATTTTTTAAATTTCATGTGTTCTACAAGAGTAATATGAATCTACAATAGAAGCTGATCATAGATTTCCTCAGGCTCAAGGATATTGGGATCCTCTGGAACATTAGAACACATATCCTGCCTCTCTTGCTCCAAGATTGGCTCTTCAAGGTCACCCATGTCCCCCGGTTCATCTGCAAGTGGGGGAACAGGCTCCCTTGAAGCCGGTTGGAATCTCTCCGTGTCTGCAATGTGCTTCCTTCCAACCTCTTGGTCTTCATCTCGGCATTCATTCAGCCCATTGATTCTCATTCTAATGAAGCTCACTTGAGCATCATCCTTCTCCACAGCTATGCACTGCCTGAACATCTTTAAGGAGCAAGCCAAAGTCGTTCCTGAAACAGCAGAAAACCACTTAGAGGCGTCAATCAACCATGACTAATGAAAATTGTGAAAATTGAAATTACCTGTGCCCGAAAAAAGGTCTAGGACCCAGTCATCATCATTGGAGAATAGCTGAAGCAATCTCATTATGAGTTTTTGTGGCTTCTGATAGGGGTTAACCAATGTCATGTCCCGAGCTACATGACGAAGTTTCTTGGTAACGGCTGGGAACATGAGCACATTTGAGATCCCATTCTCATTGCAATGCTCCCTGACTCTCCTTTTGCTTACTTCATCATAATAGCCAACTATAATGCATTCAGTGGAGCTCACAAACCTATGCAAAGGAGTGTGATTTACGTTTGTCTTCACCCTGCAAACAAGAACTATGAGTCAGAGAGAGCATCATTAAAGCGGCATGGAGATAGAAAGAAGATTACTTACCACGTGAGGCACTCCACAGCATGACATCTTGCCTTCAGAGCAGTTGAAACAGAGAAAGACTGGTCTCTGCTATAGAAAATTACTATCCTCCAAAGAGGAGACATAGTCAACTCTGCAAAATCAGTGACCATCTTCCGAATCTGAGGGTGTTTGAAGGGTTCATCATCATTAACTGATCCCAACATCCTAAATCCATAGGGTATGTCGGCTATGAGAAGGGAGTAATGTTTTCTAGGCACAACAGAACAAATATTATTTACATCACTACAGAATACATTGTAATATACAGGCCTAAGGGGGTCTAGGGGATTGGAGAAACATTTCAGATCAGGTTCATCATCAAAATCCATCTCCTTGGCTTTCAGTCTAGATTTCTCATGCCTTGCTCTTTGAATGTGAGCCAGGAATGCAGGGGGGCAATCATCTAGTAGCTCTGTAGACTTACTTTTCTTTGGTTTCTGCAGAAAAAAAGACAATTAAATGAGCTCTTCAATACAGCAAACAGAACATAAGGAACCGATGCATGGCATCGATTTTGTGTGGGGGTAGATGCCAAGCATCGACTTTCTACTGAAAGTCCATGCCTAGCATCGACTTTGGGACATAAGTCGATGCTTGGCATCGACTCATGCCACGAGGTCGATGCCAGGCATCGACTTATACAGCCCCCAAGTCGATGCCAGGCATCGACTTTTGGCTACAGGTCGATGCCAGGCATCGAATTTAGCCGTAAGTCGATGCCAGGCATCGAATTCGTACTAAAAGCCTGGCATCAAATTGGTTAGGTGAATCAAGGCATCTAACCTAATGGCAAACCAGGCACAACCTCAGATAGAGAACCTACCCAATCACGAAACAGGATGAAATATTCTGATAAAGCTTTGTAGGATGATGTGGTTGGATAGTCTGCTTGGACCTCTGTCCAAGAAAAGCAACCCAGCCTCTTCATCATCACCTCCTGAATCTTCATGTATACTTTATGACTACAGTTACAGAAATAAAAAAGAGACTAGGTTAGACCAGAAACATGGGATGAGGGAAAAAGGATCTGAGAATAACATACATACTTATTGAGCTCAGTCACCATCTCCTCCAGGCTTAACTCCTTGGAGATTACCCTTGACAAAGTTGATATAATCAATGTGTCATCCTTGATTCCTTGAAGGGCCCTCCATGGTGTCAGCTTCATGTCCTAGGGAGCCTCTTCAATTGAGAGGTCAACTTTCCTTCCCTTTCCCTTCAGATCAACCTGTGGGTCTGGCCTCGACTTTTGTTGCTTCTGGCCCTTGACCTCCTTGTTCTCCCACATTGTGAAAATTTTATCCTGTAGATCCCAGATCTCACCTGATCTGAATGCCAGTTGAAACCATGGATCATATTTCCTCAAAGCATCAGACTTTCTATTCTCATCGAGTGCAATTCCAACCTCAATAAGGCATTGTTTTCCTAGATTGGGATGTATTCTTCAAGCTTCCTTCACAAGACAATCTTCATATTCATGGTGGAAGAACCGAATTCTCTCTATGGAGGACATTTTTTGCCTGTAGTCATTGTCATTGTTGTGATCCCAAGCAAGAAGCTTGGCTTCCTCAGTTGTAAGACCAGCATATATCTTACACTCTACATACCTAAAGAAAAATGTGGTAGGGTGCTCCTTCACTAGCTGTCTACGGGCCTCTACAGAGTGTGAACCTCCAATCACATAATAAGTATAATCCTCAAACAAGCCCTCATTGAACTCATCCACAGAGCTGCACTCATTCGGATCCACCATGACAAGGAATGGCACAACAGTAGCATGAGGATTTATTTTCATTTTCTCCCTGTGACTGGATCTATTGGTGGCCTGTGGATGATATTGATTGGCAGGTGGAACAACTGCCCCTTCTTCACAACTTTTCTTCTAGCGATGTCCTCCCTCATCTTGTTCTGCTCAGTACCAAGAACACCCGAGGCAAGCTCTCCACCAGGTGCAACAATTATATCCTCAGAGCTAGAGCTTGAGTCAGAAGACTCCTCTTCTGAAATTCTCTTCTTTTTCTTTTGGAACTTTTTCTGCACGCACTGCTTACCCCTTGCCTTTACAGGGGTTGTCATCTTCTGTTGTGTTGGCATGATGTTGCCCTGGATCCATGGCATCAAGTCCTTGATAAGATTGACTGAGTCCCTGCATATCTCAGCTAGCCCATCTGGAACATAGCACTCTGGGCACAAGAAATCCATCTTGCATATAACATTTCTTAAACCTTTCGATGTCTCTACCAAGAAACGGAGGTTGTCAGAATCCTCATCTTCATAATCCAATTTGTACACAAGGCCATACTGAAAACCTTGTGTTGTCGTAATCTTTCCTCTCCCATATGCCCCTGCGAACACAAGAAGGACTGCATTCTTTTCTTCAACATACTGAAGGCACCACTCCGGATTTGTCATGTCCCGCAGTGGACGATCTGTCCTTAAGACCCCAGTGTCCCCCGACCTATCCTTCATAGTTGTATCATCCTCAGGAATTTCGATGCTACTCTGTCCTCCAGAGGATATTCCTAGCGGGTTGCTGGCCTTCTCAGAGGACAAGGATGCAATAATTTTCTTTAGTTTTGCTTGGTGACCAATGCCTTTGTCACGTTGCTGATCACCAGAGCCCATGGTGATTCTCAGCTTCTTGAAGGGCCTCTCACTCTTGGACTCCGCATCCCTGAAGGCGATTGGAAATATCAGCTCATACGTAAATGTGGTTTTCAAAGGCCCAAGTCGATGCTAGGCATCGACTTTTAGGTTCAAGTCGATGCCAGGCATCGACTTTTAAGTGCAAGTCGATGCCAGGCATCGACTTTGTGTGCAAGTCGATGCCAGGCATCGACTTGCACCCCCAAGTCGATGCCGGGCAACGACTTGCACACAAAGTGGATGCCTGGCATCGAGTTGCACTTAAAAGTTGATGCCTGGCATCGACTTGTACCTAAAAGTCGATGCCTAGCATCGACTTGAACCCAAAAGTCGATGCCAGGCATCGACTTTGCACCCTAAAGTCGATGCCTGGCATCGACTTTCAGGCCAACTTCGATGCCAGGCAAGTCGATGCCTGGCATCGACTTTTAGGTGTAAGTCGATGCCAGGCATCGACTTGCACGGAAAACTCGATGCGTGGCATTGACTTGCACACAAAGTTGATGTCTAGCATCGAATCTTACGTGTAAGTCGATGCCAGGCATCGACTTGCACCGAAAAGTCGATGCCTGGCATCGACTTGAGGCCTCAAGTCGATGCGTGGCATCGACTTGCACCTGCAAGTCGATGCCTGGCATCGACTTGCAGCCTCAAAGTCGATGCCTGGCATCGACTTACACCTAAAACATACAAAGGGAATCTTTTAGGAATCTTTTTATATGGTATGATTTTGTCTACCTCTTGGTACTCTTGCCAACATTCTTCTTCTCCATCAGAGTTGCCTTGCTGGTATGCTGAGCTCTATGCTCCATGGCTGTCTGTGCTCTGTTGCTCTCTCTTGCTCGTGGATTTTGAAAATGAGAATGATCTCTCCTCTGCTATTTATAGGCAATTGGGTAACTTGAACTAGAGACTAACTAGATCTAACTGAATGAGTCCAGTTGTTAACTATATCTGTCAACTTATCTAACCAGGGAATACCACCCACACAAATAGGCTTTTTCAGAGCCACTTTAATGAAATATTCATTGAACCTTGCAACTATTTATATACATTTGCATGGAAATTACACTTCAATGGCAAGAATATGGTATGTACATGAGGATGTCTAATCTCATGTAGAAATTTTTTCTTAGAATCTCTTGCTTGGGAGAAAATCAAGTCTAAGTTGTGTTGAATATGGGAGATTAATGACATCTTTATAGTGTTATCCTACTCACTTTAGTTCATATTCACATTTATCTTGTAACACATTGTTGAAATGGAAAATCAATGTATGAATAAACATTCAAGTAAAGATCCTTGCAACTATTTATATACATTTGCATGGAAATTACACTTCAATGGCAAGAGTATGGTATGTACATGAGGATGTCTAATCTCATGTAGAAATGTTTGCTTAGAATCTCTTGCTTGGGAGAAAATCAAGTCTAAGTTGTGTTGAATATGGGAGATTAATGACATCTTTATAGTGTTATCCTGCTCTTTTTAGTTCATATTCACATTTATCTTGTAACACATTGTTGAAATGGAAAATCAATGTATGAATAAAAATTCCGTGTACCTCTTTTACACATAATTCTTTTTTAATATACTTTCATCTACCTCTTTGAGATCTAGCCAAGACCACAATAAAACCTAATCCTTGAAATCTTATTTACCAAAGGTAAAATTTCTTCTTGTATAGTCTTCAATGGCACTACTCCAAACAATTTTAATATATAATCCAGTTGGAACTCAACTTGGATATATTTTGATTCACTCACAATGCTAAGACTCAATGACTCATATCTAGTTAGAAATCAACTATGTTTCTCATTTCAAAAGTGAATCAAATCTTTGGTTCCCTTATTAGGGTATATTTGAGTAATTAAGTGATTTGATGTAATTTGATGTTTAATGTTATTTAATGTTACTTTAATAAACTTTTGATTTCATATCTTCTTGATGTGACATTTGATGTGACATCTTCACTTGATCTCGGATTTCTACTTATTTAAAAAGGTCATTCATCTTCAGTCTTTTGTGAACTCAGTGAAGATGAGCTCAATCTTTTCAGTGGATGCTTGGGCATCAGCTTCCTCTGCTCATATTGATACAGTTTCGGATTCATTGTTCTCAGTTGACCCTTTCCACAGAAGTGATGATCCCTATGATTTAGAACGTGCTGATGATTCCATGTTTTCTGTTGAGTCATTTAAGTTATCCAATTCATAGTGCAATGCTGCTCAACCAAATGCACCTCTTGATCTCCCATCTGATCCAACCATTGATCTTCCTTCTGACTCAAGTGCATGTGGAGCAACGGAAAAGCAAAGCAAGCTCAATCTATGATTTAAAAGAAGGCCTCGTGAAGTAAGTCAAAAAAGATTTAAATTTCTTACTTCAGATAGACAGATTGCATTGGATATTGTGAAGCATTGTTGTGGTTTGAAATGTTTGTACAATTTAGGAATCAAGAAATTAAAGCACCTAAGAGAAAAATTCCTCCATTTAGATAGTGAAAGGCAAGATATATACCTTGTTTCTCGCATGCAAATGATTGAGGATAACATGTTAGTAACGCGTGTTGGTTTTGAATATTTCTTTAGTCAAGGGATGCGATGTTGTAGGGCTGCATTTAAAATTGCAATGGGTGTGGGAAATTTTAGAATACATAGGGTTCAACAAGGGCTTTTGAATGGGGATCTCATTTTGGATACGTTCCATGTTGGGACCAAAGGATCTGTTGGACGTCATGCAATGAATTGGATGATGAACTATTTTAGCTTGCATTGTGAGGTTATGCCTACAACTGGAAGGTTGCACTTGTCAGATAACTTTACTCGTCGAGAGGTATTTCAAATATATAGAGAAGACATGGAAAATAGAAATGAGAAGTATGTGTTGTATCGTCACTTTACTCGATTATGGAAGGAAGAGTTTAACAATGTTTCTATTCCTCGTAAAGTTAGAATGGGTGAATGTTCAGTTTGCGCCACTTTGAAAAACATGGCAAAAGGGGCTACAACACCACAGGAAAAGAATAATTTTAAAAACCTTCTTAACAACCATCGTGAGAGTCAAGCTTTAGAGAGAAAGAAAGCAATTCATCATCGAAGTAAAGCACTCAGAAATCCGGAGCGTTATATGTGTTTGTTGATCGATGGTATGGATAAAAAAAAAACTTGTTTGGCACATTTTTATCGCATCCCTAAGGACATTGGAGATGAAGTCCTTGTGGAAATGCATTTGGTTGGTGCTTTGGTATACAATGGAACTGTAATGTCCAAGGTTTTCTTCACATATCCGAATGTGCATAATGATCCAAACCTTACAGTTACTGTCATTCATCGTGTTTTGCAATCATGGAAGGGTCTTTTGCCACCAACTCTATATTTGCAACTAGATAATACTGCAAGAGAGAATAAAAATTCTACAGTCTTTGGATATTTAAGCATGCTTGTTGAAAAACAGGTATTTCAGAAGGTTAAGGTAAATTTCCTTCTGGTTGGCCACACTCATGATCACATTGATCAAATGTTCAGTACTTTCTCTAAGAAGTTGGCACGTAACAATGCTTTTACTCTTCCAATTTTATCTGAGTTGATTTCAGAAGCATATACTCCAAAACCAGAAGTTCAACACCTCACACAGATTTATGACTTTAAGCACTTTTGCTCAATGGGCCTTGATAACAGTGCTAAGGTCTTGGCTCCATTGCACAATATTAGTTTCAACCATGTATTCTTGATGAGGAGGGTTGATGAAATAACCCTTTTATTTGCAAAGCAGTATTCATCTTCTCTTGGGTGGGAGCCTAAAGAGGGATGCAGATTCTTATTGCAGGTGCCTAATTTTTCTACTGTAACTGTGTATGGTGCAGAACAATCACCATATGAAGATAAAAACAATACAGAAAGATGTGGAAATGTGGTTGATCAAAGTAAAAGCTGGATGCATGCACTCATTGAAAAGAAGAGACATATTGAGCGTGCAAAAAAATATGCTGGAGATCAAGATGTATCTTGGTGGGAGGACTTTTTCAATCATCAAGAAGAGATTATACAGTATACAATTGCAGGTCACTAGCCAGTTGATGTTCCATTCACATGGGATTTTTGTACACAAAGATCCGTGAATGTGGCCCAAGCATGTAATGCAGATGCACTTCAAAGTTTTATACATCCACCAGAAAGAAATATTTATGTAGGCCCAAGGATGAAAAAACAGGCAGAAGCAAGATGGCAAGGAAATTTAATAGAGATAAATGTTGGAACACTTATTGCAGTTCTTGCTGATGGTGATGAGGCTACCAGACCATTTTGGATTGCAAAGGTTTTAGAGATAACTAAAGATATTGATCACAGAAGAATAAAGGCTTTGATGGTGCATTGGTATTACACTAAAAGTAGTAATGCATTCACAGGTAAATATAACTTAGAAATGGTGTGTGATACTAAACAAACAGGTTCAAAAAAGAAAAAGAATATTCGAAGCACATCCACTCTTAAAATGGATGATGTAGATATTCTTGTTTATGATTTTTCCTTGACAAAAACAGGTCACTTGAGGAAAGCAACCATCAACATGATAAAACAAAAGCTTCCAGATGTATGTGGTACAGGAAATCATAGGCAAACAAGAAGAGTTGTGCATGATCCTGTAGAATTTGGTATGTACGTGGATGAAGATAGAGCTCTTGTGGATATAGAAGAAGAAGAAGAGAGCTCTCAACAGTATGAGACTGAATCAAGTGCATCAGATGATGAGGGTGTAGACATAGATCGACAAAGTTGTGAGTTGCATTGAAGCTCTCAGACATTTTTAGTGCTTATGTAAATGCCTCGAAGTAGTTTGGTTAATGAAACCATGTTTTGTAGCAATTTTGAATAACAATCAGATATCCACCCATTAAAAATATGTCTGAAATGTTATTTTTGTATAAGAACTATTTAGTTCTACATTTTTTATATAGATTTTAGACATGTCAATGTCTTATCATATAGATTTTGGACATGTCAATGTCTTATCATATACATTTTGGGACATGTCAATGCCTTATATAGTGAAATTTTGAGTACATTTTGAGCTCTTTTTTTATGAGAAAATGACAAAAAATGTCAAAAATCACATGTTTTCACCTCATTTTTGTAATATATGTATACTGGTATATAAAGGAATCTCAAACATAAGCTTCCATTTGCTTCATTTTTGACGAGAGTGTTCTCTTTTTACGACATAGTTCTCGTTTGTTACAACTCGCTGTTGGATCCCATTTAGGATTAAATCTATTTCTAGGTTTTTGTCCCAGGACTCTACCAACCAACCCCCCTAACTGTTCAATCCAAGGGTAAAATTCTACAGGCAAATCCGGAAACTCTATCCAAACAAGAACTTGAGTAGGCTTAGACCCTTTGGGGTTAAATCCCGGAAACCATTTAAAGAAAGAAATGGGGGTGTTACAAATTATCCAATGTCCCTCAGCTATGACATGCATTGCATTATGAGCATCCTCAAAAAAGAACATGAAATAATTGTTTGGCAGATATTGAACATGTATAACTAGTAACCCCTGCTTTCCCAATTAACTTTCATCCACTTCTTAAGGATTTATTGAGCAGGCCGAGGTCCGTGACATAGGCCTATAACAATCTTTTCAGAGAGGTGATTATTCCATTTTTCCAATGAAGAGCTCTCTATAATTAAAGTACACTCATCTTTGTCTTCATATTTAGGATCCAAGTTGATCTTATTTTCTGGAGCCACACTAGGTTCATTCCTCTTATTTTCAATGTCTAAATCCATTTTCTCGTTTCCTTTGTCATCTTGACACTTAAGGAGAGTGTTAGGGTTACCTGGTATAACTTGATTGTTGAACATTGAGAAGATTCCTTGTTGTTGAGCTGGTAGAGCTTGAGCATAAGAGATACCTTGCTTGGTTCCATTGTCAATGTTACCTGCCAGCTTTTGGAAGGTTGACTGTTTGCCATCATCCCTCAGGAACACATCTGACTCCCCTTGCGACAAAACCTTGCTTTTCTCTCTTGCATGTTCCATTCTATAGCTTTGAGAGATGGAATGTCTGACCATTTGAAGACTGAGTTGGGATCGTTCGGGATGTCGAATAGCTTAATAAACCCTATTTTTGATCCTTCGGGAAGTCCAATAGCTTAATAAACCCTATTTTTGATAGTTGTGGGACTAACGGAATGTTCTCCTTTTTGTAAAGTAGCAGTCCCCTAATTTGTCCTATGATGATCGTCATTGATCGCTTGCAATTAAACAGATTTCTCTGTGCTCAGTTTTTTTTTCCACACCTATTTAAGCACATAAACACATTATTCACTGAAGGAATTTCTTCAGATATGTGTAGAGGCCCATGAGTACAGTGCTTTTTTCTTTTCCTTTTCCGCCCTCATTAGGACTGAGCAGGTGTCACCACTTTTTTTTTTTTTTTTTTTGTTTTTTTTTTGAGGGTACAAGGAAATTGGAAAGTATACTGAAATTGAAATACACACTCACACACCCAACCTCTTAAGGTAGAGGCATCCTTCATGATAACTCATGGATATGTCCGGCCAGGACTTGAACTCAGGACATCCTCCTGCAGCTTCAAGGCGTCAGCCACTAGGCTACGCGGCCACGGACAGGTGTCACCACTTTTGTTTTCTCCCCTTTGGAGAAGCTGAGGGCAGAAACTTTCTCTCTCTGGCTCTCACACTGAAGCGCGCAAACACTTCCTCTCGCTCCTTCTCTCGTCCGTAGACGAATGGCGAATGGGCTCTCTCTCTCTCTCTCTCTCTCTCTCTCTCTCTCTCTCTCTCTCTCTCGTGTCCGTAGACGAATGTGATTTCTCCTAGATGGGGTTTTCTCATCAGCAGACGATCAAATCGGTGTCTGCTTCTGCAGTTTCGACTTCGTTCTCAACGCCCGTCATCAGGTGCCCTTTCTCCCTATCGAGGGCACTAGGTCTATAGTTTAGTTTTTCTGAACTCGCTTAACACTCCTGCACGCGAGTCGTCCATGTCTTCCACGCAGAGACTAAGTTAGGTTACAGCTTCTCGCCTCTCTTCAGATTTCGCTACGATGACGCGTATACGAAGGCGATCGTCTTCTGCAACATCATTCTACACTCCCATAAAAGCGCATCAACCTCGTACGAATGGCCTAGAAGATAATGACCAAATTCCTGCAGGCGCAGAAGCGAACAAGATCCCAGGCAGAGTGCTTTACAGCCACCCAGTCTGGTTATCAAAGATTGCAACTCACGGGAAGTTACGGCGAAGTGCACGAACGGCTATTTCCTGGGGACAAGGTTGAACACCTTATACTGCAGTAAGCCGTATGTTGTAGAGGCGCCTCATGAAGGGAAGCAAGATAAAATATATCAGGATTTTCAGAGGTTGGAGGCGCAGTCGTTACATGTAGAAACGGGATACACTGGTGCGCAGCAACAAGGACAGATAAACACACATATCAGTCCAAATGATATCGGCGGTGCCGCTGTCCATTGCGACAACCATCGGGATTCTTGTGCAAAACAGTCCATAGAAGTTGTGCGGGTTTCTAGAGGTGCTGGATCGTCGGCAAATGGAGGGAAGAGACCTGCAGATGCTTGCTGGAATTTCGATAAGCAAAGGAATACACTTGAACCGATTGGGGAGGAGTTCCATGAGAATCAGACGGATACTGTTGATGACATACCAAAGAGCTCGCGGAAGGTCCTACCCTTGAAGATTGTTCTTGATAGGGACGCACAGATCTCAGCGGCTTCTAAAGCTCGGTATAAACTCTTTTCTGAGACGGTGCAGATGCCCTTGAATAGCCGCTCTAGGGCTACGTCGTCGCTCTGCATTACGCAGAACCGTTCCGTGCACGGAAAATCAGAGGACGAGACTACCGAGGCCTTCGTGGATCATATACAGACGGCATCTTATATCGAAGCATATCCTTCCGGCCCAAGCTCTATTTCAGAGGTATGTACTCCAGTCACAGAACTGCATTTTATTTTCTACTCATGGATATCGTTCTGTCAGTATTGGCATTGAAGGGAAAGTAAGGAATGGATCAATCCGTCCACCAGGCACAGCTATTAGCTCTGTGCTCCTAACCGTGTACACATCTAGGATGGTTTTATGCGATGTTTGGTACCACAAAATGTGCTTTTCCTCACTTTTCTGAGCGGATGACTCCCCCACACTCGTAAAGAACAGGAGCTCGCTACCATCTTTACGATTAATTAACTTTACATTAATCCTTCCCTGATACCAGTCGAACATGCGAATTTCCCTTGCCCTTACGACTTACTCGCACATGCCCCGTCTTCCATGTTTCGTGCCTTCTTCGTTCGTAATGAATCGCTCTCTACTCGATGCCTTAGCCTACAATTTTCTATGCACTGCTTTATCATTTTAACAATGTTCACTGCTGCAGCCGAGTCACAGGTATCCGTCAGTCAGTTGTGTTAATATAGTCTGCAAAATAGGCAAGTTAGTGTCACACTCTCCACTATGTTTTTATGTACAGTTTACGCCGATGTGAGCCGTATATTACAGTTTATGCTCTGCTTGAACCCTAATCAGTACTGTATCTTTCTTAGTCGTAAAACCTGCGCTCATATGGTAACAATGAATCCTTGTTTTGCTCTTGATTATTGGTTTCTGTTCAATCATTATAATAATCTGAGTTTGATCCTCTTTTCGATGAGAATATAGAGGGGGCTTCGCTATTTTGTGTCTTCTAATGTCGAAGGATGAATATGGGTTCGTATGAAGCAGTCTGTAAATATTACATACTTGCATATTAAATTGAGTCATTAGCCGCTAATATCCACTAGGTTTTTAACTGCACATGTTTGTAAATGAACACAACCATAGCCACATCATTTGAGGTAGAGCAACAGCACGACATGAGTCTTGTGCTTTCATTCCATGTATCCATATTAGAAGGCTTTAATTCCGATACGTCTAAAACTGATAAAGGGTATTATATTACAATTGCCCACTTCCTAACAACGATCATATGTTTTCGAGTGAAGGGAGGAAAGTTTGTAACTCGTTATGGTCTAGTATCTGGAACGTCGTAACCAAAGAGGTTCGATAATTTTTTAGTATAATTATATTCCTTGCAGAGAACAGCCACAAAAGTATTTATCTTCATGTTGCAATTGATCGCCGTCAAAATGTCATCTTACGTTACAGCATTTTAGATTCATTGCTCGTTAGAGTTCAGATCGCTTTCGCTACATTCGGAAAAGAGGATTATTTCTGAAATGGAAGATCAAAATATTACGATTGGATTATTTGTCCTCGCAGTAGATTGCAGCGAATTAGCTGCTAGTAACATTTCTATGTGGATTCCATCTTTGAAAATTTGTTTTCAATCTCACACGAAGATGTTCCCCGGTAGTTTGATATGTTAAATATAAATAGTAATCTATATACAAGTACAATCCAGAAGATTTTAAGCTAGAACTGGTTACTTATCGAAATTAAAGTCCAGTATATCCCAATGCTTTCTAGCAAAAGCAAATGCAAGAGCTGCGCCTGCACGTTCTGCACTTATTTTTTCCAGGAGATACTGTACGAGATCATACTATAATTATAACTTGTATCAAGCGGACATTGAGGCATTGTATGGGTGTTTAACGTTACTATTGGATCTGCATTTTCGTTCTTTCTGTTTAGTTCTATTCTTTTTGTCGAAGCCGTTCATTAACGATCGATTTAACATGTTGCGAGCAGTTTATTCGATCCTATCTCCCGTGATAAGAAAATTGTAGATATCTGGTGAGGGTATATTAATCTAGATAATCTTGTAGACAGATGACAAATAACATAGTGTGATCACGTGAACTATAACTAAAGTAGTTAAAGATTTTTTGTTTAATTCAATATTCTTGACATCCTGTACTTTATAAAATGTGAACTTGGAACCCATGAATAGTCAATCGACAAGTGTTTGTAGCAGGTTCTGAGAATAGCAGAGGTTAAATAATAGAGGAGCTGTAATTTCTCGCAAAATTATTTTGGAATTTCACGGACAGCAATAGAGATTGCAGTGTCGTACATGAAGGATTATAGTACTCGTCACAAGACGGCGTACTCTCTCACCAAAAAGAAGAGGATTATCATGTATTCTTACGGAGCTCACGATAAGGGATTCGCACATATCCTGGCCTAAATGGTGTGCTCATCCCCGAGGAAAGGATTTGCATGAAGATGTCTTTTGCTCGGCATGGTTTTATAAAGCCATCAACATTCGTCAGAATCTAGAAATCCCTGGAAATTAATCTCTGATCATACCAATTCGAAGAGAAAATCGATCTTTCCATGTTCTTTCATTAACGTTAGCTATGTCGTCGGCCACATATTTTCATGGGCATGCTTGTGCGCACTACAAGGAATACGGGCGTGTAGCGACGGTTAACGCGACAGGATTTCGTCGCTATAAAATTGCAACTCGCGTCGGAATTACCGTCGAGCGCGGACCGTCGATTATACGACGCAAAAAACGACGGTATTTGCGACGCTTCCGCCTAACGTCGCTTAAACGACGCTTGTCAAAGGCATCGCTTAAGCGACGCTTTTTTGCGTCGCATAAGCGACGGTCAACACCGTCGTATAAGCGACTGTGCAGACCGTCGTATACGCGACGCTAAGCAAATGTCGCTTATACAACGACGCGTTGCATCGCTTATACGACGATCTTTTGACGGACAAAAATTAAAACGTTGGAGGCTCTGCAATCGGCATTTTCACGCATCCGATCGAAGAGCTCTCCAACGTTCGCAATTGCGCTGCGCTTACGAGCTGAAGCAAGTATATGCAGAATTGTTGTTTTGCTTAAGCTCTCTGTTATTGTCTCCCTCTGTCTTTGTTTCTCTCTTTCTACATCTTTCTCTCTTTGAATTTTCTCTCTCTCTCTCTCTAGATCTCTCTCTCTAGATCTCACTCTCTCTCTCGATCTCTCTCTCTCTCTCTAGATCTCTCTCTCTCTCTCTCTCTCTTCTCTCTCTTTATTGCAGGTTATTCAAGAAGCTAACCAAGCAAAAACTATGGATCACAATTGTAAGTACAATTTCTATTATTTGTAGATCATTTGAGTTGTGTTATTTTCATTACATACCATACTCACACTTATTCATATGCACTCATACACTTATACATGATGAAGAAGCACACACACATGCATATACCTACATATACACATATACATGCACATACACACACATACACATAGAGTTATACATATACACACACATACACAAGAACATGCACATATTGATACATACATATACACTTATACATGCACATGCATATACATACATATACGCACACATACACATGCACATATACACATATACATGCACATACACACACATACACAGAGTTATACATATACATGCATATACATATACACACATACACATGCACATGCACATACTCATACACACATATACACTTATACATGCACATGCACATACATACATATACACACATATACACATGCACATACATACATATACACACACATACATATACACTTAGGTACACACATATGAATGAATTATATAATTAAAGTATTAAAACACATGCTTAATATAAACAATAATAACAATCAATAGAACAAAACTCTTCATTACTTAATACCATACACACAATTCAAAACATGACTGAAATGAAAAATATATAGATAAATATATATATATATATCAATGTAAATACATATAATCCAATGTCATAATCAACTAAAATCCTAATCATCATCATCATGATCATCATCATCATCAGTAATATCATGATCATCCTGATCTTCCTCATCCTCATCCTCATGATCACCCTGTGACGATCGAGATCGTCCCTCCTGTGTCTGTCTCTCCACCTCATCCATATTTGTCTCCCCATAATACTCCTGTATTACATATAACAAACATAAATCAATAAAATAATTAAAACATTCATAACAACAAAATAATTATATAAAATTTAAAAATACTCACAGAGGCATCAGGATGATCTTGTATATACTCGCTCAAACGCCGATATCCAAAATGTGTAGCATACTCGATCTCGTGTTTCGTAGGATATCGGCCATAATCCTTTCGCTGCAATGAAACAAATAAAAAACATTAGTTGCTTGCATTTTAACTAAAATAAAAAATATACTCACAATAACACATATACTTACAAACGTAGCTACAAAACCATTATGGCCCATTTGGCCTAAGTGCGATGTGTGGCCCGACTCCACTCTCTTCTTTGCAGCAGCCTGTTTATTCAAGGAAAAAAATACATAAATTAAATTAAAAAATTACTAAAATATCTAAAAATTATAAATATAAACTATTAATTTGTGTACCTTCTGTTGAGGAAATGACTCCTGAAGACGTAGCTGTCTACGAAAAAACTGCCACGACTCAGGTGGTATGTTAGCTCGCCTCTTATTTTTTTCGACCATACAATATCTCCTGTTAATTTAATCTCAAACAGAAAAAAAAGTCAGAATACATACACATATATACACACATATACACATACACATACACATACACATACCCACATACACATATACATGCAAACATATACGCGTGCATATATGTATATATATACACATATACATACATATAACATAAACACACATATACATATCCACATATATACGTACACACACATGCATGCATATACACTCATTCATACAAAATACATGCATTTATCCCACAATAATATGTGTTGTGTATATGTGAATATGTGTGTATGTATAAATGTGTATATGTGAATATGTGTGTATGTGTAAATATGTATATGTGAATTTTTTATTTATGTAGATAATCAAATTATTAATATCAAATACCATTATTTGTAGATTCTGATCAATCAGATGGAACTCCACCACCGTCTCCTCATCGTGCAACGACTTTATACTGTAAGTATATGAAATATTTAATTTTAACTATATTTGATGGATACATAACTTATATATTTTTTTTATGTTTCTTATGATGTAGATTTTGATCAATCAGATGGAACTCCACCAACGTCTCCTCATCGTGCAACGACTTTATACTGTAAGTATATGAAATATTTAATTTTAACTATATTTGATGGATACATAACTTATATATTTTTTTTATGTTTCTTATGATGTGCATATTCTGATCAATCAGAGGGTACTCCACCACCTCCTACCCATGCAACGACTTCACATGTGTCCTCCGATAGGAATTATGATGAATTTTACTATCAAGAGCATATTATATGTTGGTGTAACTCTTGTTATGGCACGTATCGAAGACCACGATTGGAATGTATTCAACATGAGGCAGAGTATGGTACTTTTGAGCATGCACCATCACCTAGTCAACGTGATAATGCTTGGGTATGTATTTTCTATATATATTAATGTCATTTTTTATTTAAAAACCATGTATAAAATCAAATTATATTGATATACAGGAATACTTGCTCGATGATGATGATGATGATGATGATGATTTTTCTCATAATGTTAATATACCTCGTACACGTCATGGACTTGCTGTTCATCAATTACAAGCAGAGGTTTCTAGAAATCCTCTACCTCCTGGTTTAGAGAATGAAACGGCTGGAGATTATCCATTGCCAGCTCGTGATCGTTCTTTAGTACAAACATATGATAGAAGAAGATATGGAGGATGGAATAGAGGACCACTTCCTTTAGATGGAGAGGTTTTCAACTTTTGGGGTAATCGCTATATGACTGCTCCATCCACTATTACTAATGCTGGTCGTGGTCTCTTTATTGTAGAGGATTTGTATGTGCCTCCGAACTCTGAAGTCACTCTTATGTCATTTTGTGGTCCTATATATGGATGGGGAGATTGGCATCGACTTTCACGTTATGTTCAAAGCATGAGTACTTATGGAATATGCTTGAACGCAGCATCTCTTACTAGTAGAAGGATTTACATGCAGAAAATGAAAGATTATATATTGATGGAAGACCTTACACACATGGAAATATAGCAGGTTTAATAAATAGTAGTCGAGGGTTACATAATAGTTCAAGGACTAATTGCACATTTGAGGAGCGTGAAAATAGTCATGAATCACCATACATGAGTAGAGATGTATCAAGATACATAGTTGTCAATGCTATTACTACATTACATGCTGGTGATGAACTATTAGTGAATTATGGATGGCGTAGACCTCCAAGAGCACCTTTTAGCTTGAGAGAATAAAAATTTTCTATCCATATTTAATAAGTTATATACTTAATTTTATATTTGAAGTTTAATTTTTATTCATTTAGGGAATACTAATGAGTTTTATTTATATGTGTAGATTCCAACATATGATGTTGATATTCGTCCACAACATTCACAATTACCAATAAGACCTCATTTATCAGAAGCTTCCATGAGGAGGCTACACAAAACTAAGCCTGTGCAATATGCAAAGTTCAAAGATCTATATTCAAAAGATGATAAAGTACAAGATTTGTGTGACAATGATGAAGATGATGGCATGGCAGATTTTATTGAGGATTGGTATCAAATGACAGTGAGAGCATGGATATTTCTAAAAATGAGAAATATCTTCGAGAGGAATGTCTAAAGCATGTATATGAAGGAAGTCGTTTGACACGACTAAGTGCGAGCTTACTTATTCTCAACCTTCAAAATCGTTTTGGATGGAGTAATGTATGTGTTTCGACACTATTAAGGTATATTTTTCAATTTTCTATCTATTTATATATATGTGCATAAATATATATATATATATATATATATATATATACATGCAGGTTTTTATTCTTACTATAGATAAGGTAAGAACAAGAACTTGAATTGAATGGACACTTTTTGTCGTGCATCTTTTAAAACTATTAATGCATCTTTCAAAATATTTCCGCAAAATTTGATTGTTTTGGATGGCAGGATATTTTTGTTTGTTTTGGAGGATATGAAGTATGTACCTTCATTGAATGATTTGTCGATTCACGCATATGTTCAGTTTGAAAGTTGTGAGAAGCAGATTTATAATTTGTATTCAAAGAATTTGGCACTGTTTATAGGCCATACAATGGTGACCTGGATGGCATCGCATGCACAGAGGTTACTCAAGATAGACAAAGAGATCGATAAAAATTCGATCCCACAAAAAAAACGTGAATGCAAACAGCTACTATGTTTTGATGGAAAAAGAACTTCCTACTTCATTTTTTGATATTCAAGTTCATTTACTAGTCCATCTTGTAGATGAGATAGAGATTTCCGGTGTTGTCAACACTCGAGGATGTTTTGGGTCTGATCGATTTATTAGGACTACTAAAAGGTTATGTGCGCACAAAGAGCAAAACCAGAAGGATCCATGGCAAAGGGTTGGATGCTTGAAGAGTGTATGTATTACGTTAGTGAGTACCTTGAAAGAGTTCATGAAGAAGCTCCACATGCATGGACCAACGAAGTCTTCTTCCCCAAATAACAGATGAGGTCTGTATCAGGTAAGGGGGTTCCATTCTTATTTACATTTCAAGAAAAAATGATGTTTCTACTTTTGTCGCATATAATAGCGAATGCATGCAAGCATTCGTTAGCGATGTACGAGGAACTTCAAAGTCTCCCAAAGTAAACGGCGAAAAAACAAAAGATCTAGACGTAATCTCGATAATAATGAGATTACAGATATACCTTCTTTCACGGATTGGCTATATAGTCGTTTGCAACGCCGCCAACGCAAATAAGAAGAAATCTCAGATGAGCAAAGAGAGTTAATGATAGGTTGTGAACAAAAGGTAATTTTATTAAAATATATATTTTATTTTTTTCATATATGTATGTTAGTTTCTATTTACTAATTGAATTTATTTTGCAGGCTCGAATGTTCACTAATATGTGGGCTTTGGACAGCATATTAGAATCAAATCCATTGATTCTTTACGTTTAAAACAAGAGGATTCTAGTATTGTTGCTTGTTTCAAGGAACTATCACGTGCTAGCTCAAAAGACACGAATCCTTATAGATAGCGAACTGGGTACGTAAGGAACTATGTTTGGTATCTACGAAATTTCATTTCGTACATTCAAACAGGTAGAAAAAAGTTTATATATTTTTTTTAGAGTTAGTTAATTTTTTTAAGCACCTAATAATGGGACGTTTTTGTTGTTATATATTTTGATAGGTCATTTTGAAGGTTGGACTGGTATCGAGCGGAGTATAAAGGTAGTAATTCTACAATAAGAAAGGAATATCTGGTTTTGGGCAATTGATTCTTCCAAGGTAATGCGATCTACTAAAGAACCATATATTCTTCCTAGGCATATTGAACAAGCATTTTTTTATAAGAACCCAGATGCTCATCCTTGGTGGCAAGTCATTCATGTGCAACCTAGAGGTAGGTCATTGTTGAACAGTTTATGTTAGAGAGATTGAAGAAAGTCCTCTTGATGATTCAGCATCAGATACTGATACATCAACATCTCGAATAGAAATTAGACTCATTATACGTGATAATGATACTAATCTTTTTGATGAAGATGATAATTCTCTACATGCTGATTCTACTGATGAGGAAGAGGAATTACCAGAAATAGATATTAATCCACCAATAGATGATGTGATTCATGAGAACATAGATTTAACAATAGAAGAATAAATGAAATCAATAAGGATAATGAAGATGAGACTACTATTGATGTCTTACCAAATGATGGCAATAATGAAAACATATGAGCAGATTAGATAGTAACTTGAAGCTTCTGAATGGATATCAGATAATAGGTTTTTTTTATTAACTTGAATAACGATGAATCCTACTAGAGAGATGAAATCATGTTCTTCTAAGTTAGAACATGAAGCTCGGGGGTATGCCTAATTATTTTATATATAGCTTTATCTTCGAGGAGTAAATTTTTATCATGTATGTATGCATATGTGTGTGTATACATGTGTATTATATGTATACATATATTAGTATGCATATATATGTATTTCATGTATATGTATATGTTTGCATGTGTGTGATATATGTATACATGTATTCATGTACGTAATATATGCAAGTGTTTATAATTGTGTACATGTATATGTATATGTGTCTATGTGTAAATATGTACATGTAAATATGTATGCATGTATATATATGTTATGTGTGCATGTAGGCATGTACATGTATGTTGTAAATATGTACATGTAAATATGTTAGTATGTATATATATATTTATGTGTGCATTTAGGCATGTATGGTGTGAAGCATAATATATCTACTCCATTTTATATTTATGTATCCTATCTACATGATGTGTATATATCTTTACATATATTATGAATCATGATCCTCGTTGATTCGAGTAGCTATATATAGAGGCATAAGGTTGGGAGGATGAGCATCTCTCTAGTAGACTGTCGGAGGTGTACATATACTTCAAACATATGGCTAAAAGGTTGAATTAGAGTTTTTAAATTAGGGATTTCAAAACCCTAATATCGAGATTAGTGCTCTCTGTCTCCTCTCTCTCTCTCTCTCTAATACATACATACCTGTGCATTGTCACGACGAATGCGCCATAAGTGTCCGCATCCTCTTTTAAACACCATTTAAGAGACCACCCTGTCCCAAACTCCGTCTCTCAAGTGAACTGAGCACATACTTTTTATCCCTCTCATCATGCTCACTACAAAATAAAAAACATAATATAATAAAACATAAGATATATATTCAATTTATATATAAAACTTTTACTTACTTCCACGGGTAAGTGGATAAAGCGCAGGTAAGAGTCGCATAGTGCACGCATTCTCCTCTTAAACTCCAATCCATTTCCTATGTATACCAATATTCCCCTCTGGCTCTATGTCGCACTCTAGTCCTACGTGCCTATGCATGTCCTCATAGGCAACGTCTCTGCTCTGCTATCACGTGCTGGAGGTGGTATTAGGTGTCCTGAAATAGATAGAAAGAAATAAATAAAATATGTGCTATAATATCATTAAAAAATTTATGAAAAACAACATACCTATGAGCAGATAGCTCTCTTCCTGCATGTGGATCAGCAGAAGAGCCCTCTGTCTGATCGCGTAAGCATCTGGATCGTATAATCCAGCTCCTCATCGGACATCTCTGCGTAAGTCCCGCATTATGGCCCCTAGAGTATCTGACGGAACTCTTGCTCTCATAAGACTTTTTATGAGAGTGAGTTTCGCCTTTCTCTCTTTACTGGGATCCATAATACCTAACATATAAAACAACATGGTTAGAAATCAATATATATATACGTGTATGTGTGTGTATGCATGTGTATGTGTGCATGCATGTGTATGTGTGTGTATGCATCATTATGTGTGTATGTGTGTAGGTATATGTGTGTGTTGTCTATGTGTATGTGTGTGTGTCTATGAGTGTGTATGTGTTTATGTATATGTATGTATCTACGTGTGTGTATGTATCTATGTGTGTATGTGTATGCATGTATGTATGCATGTGTGTGTATGCATATGTATGTGTGTGTATGCATCATTATGTGTGTCTATGTATGCATTTGTACGTGTGTATGCATCATTGCATGTGCATGTGTCTATGTGTGTATGTGTGTATATGTGTGTGTGTATATGTGTATGTGTGTGTGTTTATGAGTGTGTATGTGTTTATGTGTATGTATGTATCTATGTGTGTCTATGTGTCTAAGTGTGTATGTGTATGCATGTATGTATGCATATGTATGTGTATGCATATATGTGTGTGTATGCATTATTATGTGTGTCTATGTATGCATGTGTATGTGTGTATGCATCATTACGTGTGTATGTATCTATGTGTGTATGTGTGTGTGTATATGTGTTTGTATGTGTGTATGCATGTGTGTGTGTATGCATGTGTATATGTGTGTGTATATGTGTGTATGCATGTGTGTGTGTATATGTGTGTATATGTTTGTATGCATGTGTGTGTATGCATATGTATGTGTGTGTATGCATTATTATGTGTGTCTATGTATGCATGTGTATGTGTGTATGCATCATTACGTGTGCATGTGTCTATGTGTGTATGTGTGTGTATATGTGTGTGTGTCTATGTGTATGTGTGTGTGTCTATGAGTGTATATGTATTTATGTGTATGTATGTATCTATGTGTGTGTATGTGTATGCATGTATGTATGCATATGTGTGTGTATGCATATGTATGTGTGTATGCATAATTATGTGTGTATGTGTCTGTGTGTATGTGTGTGTATACATTATGACAGTGTATGTAAGCATGTGCATTATGTATGCATATAAGTATGTATGTATGCATATGCATATGCATTATGTATGCATATGCATATGCATTATGTATGCATATGCATATGCATTATGTATGCATATGCATTATGTATGCATATGCATTATGTATGCATATGCATATGCATTATGTATGCATATGCATATGCATTATGTATGCATATGCATATGCATGTGTATGCATATGCATATGCATGTGTATGCATATGCATGTAAGTATGTATGTATGCATATGTGTGTGTGTATGCATATGCATGTAAGTATGTATGTATGCATATGCATATGCAATATGTATGCATGTATGTATATGTGTGTGAATGTGTGTGAATGTGTGTGTGAATGTGTGTGTACATGTGTCTGTATGTGTGTATGCATGTGTATGTGTGTGTATGCATCATTATGTGTGTATGTGTGTGTACATGTGTCTGTATGTGTGTATGCATGTGTATGTGTGTGTATGCATCATTATGTGTGTATGTGTGTGTATGTGTGTGTGTCTATGTGTATGTGTGTGTATCTATGAGTATGTATGTGTCCATGTGTGTGTATGTGTCTATGTGTGTATGTATCTGTGTGTGTATGTATCTATGCATGTGCATTATGTATGCATGTAAGTATGTATGTACATTATATGCATATGCATATGCATTATGTATGCAAATGTATGCATGTATGTGTTTATGTGTGTATGTCTCTCTATGTGTGTGTATGCATATATGTGTGTGTATGTGTGTATATGTGTCTGTATGTGTGTATGCATGTGTATGTGTGTGTATGCATGTGTATGTGTGTATGTGTCTATGTGTGCATGTGTGTGTATATACTATATGTGTGTGTGTCTATGTGTATGTGTGTGTACCTATGAGTGTGTATGTGTTTATGTGTGTATGTGTCTATGTGTGTGTATGTGTTTATGTGTGTATGTGTATGCATGTATGTGTATGTGTATGTATGTCTCTCTATGTGTGTGTGTATGCATATGTGTGTGTGTATATGTGTGTCTATGTGTGTATGCATGTGTATGTGTGTGGATGCATCATTATGTGTGTATGTGTCTGTGTGTGTATATGTGTGTGTATGTGTGTGTATGTGTGTGAGCGTCTATGTGTGTGTATGTGTGTGCGCGTCTTGTGTATGTGTGTCTATGTGTGTGTATTTGTGTGTATGTGTGTGTGTCTATGCGTATGTGTGTGTGTGTCTATTCGTGTATATGTGTGTATGTAAGTGTGTGTGTGCGCATACCTGTCAACCGTCTCCCTTCTCTCTCTCCCTCTCGCGTGCGCTCTTTCTCTCTCTCTCTCTCTCTCTCTCTCTCTCTCTCTCTCTCTCTCTCTCTCTCTCTCTCTCTCTCTCTCTCTCTCTCTCGGTCTTGCGTTCAAGGCCCGGCACAAATGTGCCGGGAGAATTGAAATTTTTTTTTTAACATTCCAGAGCGTCGCATATGTGACGCTCTGCAGTTTGCCAACGTCGCTAAGTGCGTCGCTAACTAGCGACGCACTTAGCGACGCTTTGGTGTTGCGTCGCATAAGCGACGCTACCGTCGCTTATGCGACGATGCTCGGCCAAAAAAAAAAATCCGATTTTTTACCGTCGCTTATGCAACGATTCCATCGCATAAGCGACGGTTTTCATTTTTTTCCCGAATTCGGGGGCGTCGTTACGCCCCCCTTTTTCTTGTAGTGGCGGACCATGATCATATGCTTTCTGGTACTCATTGCATAGCTCATTCCTCCATTATGCATGCCGTCCATTTTATACTAGCTATATTGTGCACGAAGATGTTAAATGTAACAAAAAAAAAAGAAGTGAATACTTCCGATCACCTATGCAATGATCATATGCTTTCTGGTACTCATTGCATAGCTCATTCCTCCATTATGCAGCCGTCCATTTTATACTAGCTATATTGTGCACGAAGATGTTAAATGTAAGAAAAAAAAAGAAGTGAATACTTCCGATCACCTATGCAATGATCATATGCTTTCTGGTACTCATTGCATAGCTCATTCCTCCATTATGCATGCCGTCCATTTTATGCTAGCTATATTGTGCACGAAGATGTTAAATGTAAGAAAAAAAAAGAAGTGAATACTTCCGATCACCTATCCGTTGAAACCCGCAAGAGAAGGTTCTGCTTCTCATGGATTGCACTCCCTCTCAACACATCCGCCGCCTTCTTTCTAACATTGGTGGAAAAATGGAAGATCGAGGATGGAGTAGCAACTCGTTGAGTTTTAATCAATATATATATGCCGACTGTTTCATGTAACTGTTGAGTGGAAACATGCTCTTTCCTGCCAATGCATCACTTGGCCTCCCAATGGATTTGTGATTTTTACAGATTTCGGATGCTGAAAAGCGTGCTCAACGAAGATCCTCTCCAAGTACAGGTTCTAGATCAAACTGCAGGTATTTTCACTTTTTCGCATATGCTGCATACTGCTATGCTTCTTTTTGATCGGTTACAGTCGTATAAGATACGAAGCACATGTTTGTCTGTTGTTGATTTTAAGATGGTACAGGGAGGATCAATTGCCAGGTCCGCTTTCGAGCTGGCGAGGTAGGCCGTTCACCTGCTCTGGTTAGATTAGAGAACATCAGTTAACAAGTTATCCAAATGCCTAATAGAAACTGATTATTAATTCTCAGGGCAGAGGAGAAGGCGGAGCTCCGCTCTTAACGGCGGTCTCACGTCAAAACATAACTCTGGTGATCATGCGCATAGGAACGCTGAGCGTTGCTTTGGTGACTATGCGAAGAGGGATGCTGATGATCGTCCATTGTTGAACATGAATATCGGGCAAGTGCTGAGGAACAAGGACTACACGACGCTGCCTATCATTACTGAGAAGCTGAGGGCCGTTTTCCAATTGGAAAATGAAAAGCTGATGGGTACGGGGATTTCTGCGTTGCCAGTTAGAAACATGTACCGCATGCACGATTGCTCCAAACCGACGCACCTTCCCTTAAAGCGAGAACGCGATTCTGGTGTGCTCACAGAAAATCAGGTGCGTATAAGACGATCGTGCCAGTCAGCTTTGATTGGCGACACTATGCGCTGTCGGAAGAAGGACGGCCGCCGATGGCGATGCAGAGACGAGGTGGTGCGCCCCGGAGCCGCTCTCTGCCGTTACCACACGCAGAAAATAAGTGAGAAGCGTGGGAGAAAAGCATCAGAGAATTCTCCAAGCGGCCCACCTGGTGTTGCGCAGAATGGACAAAATGATGTCGAAGCCTGTAGTCAAGATAGCGAAGTTAGTCTGGATTATATGTTTCATCTGGCTGTAAAAGCAGCTACAGAAGAAACAAGCAAGATGCATGCCCTCATGCAGCGGCCTCTTGGGTCCAATGCAAAAGCGCAGTACGTGACAGGCAGACTGGACGATATTGTAGGAGCGAATGGAAATTCCGCTGTTAAGCAAGAAGCAGAACATACAGGTTCTCATGGTAATGAAAACGTTGGTTTCCCAGATGAATTGGAAAGTAAAGATAAACAAGTGCCAGCAGCGAGAGGCCGGCTGCAAATCCAGAAGTCATCGATGCTCAGGAAGCCGAAGAAGCGCAAGCCTTGCTTGCGGCGGCTTCACGAGATTATGGATAGGTCGATCGCGCAGGCGGTAGTGGCACGGGGTGCGAGGTCAGCGAGTCCGTCTCCATCGAGTGTTTGGGTCGCCAGAGATCATTCCCGCCGTTCTCCTGTGTTGTCGTCGAGGTGCCGGAGTGCCATCTCAACACGGATCCCTGTGAATGGAGGCCGGACTTATGTTGAAAGCACAAGCCTCTCGGGGGGGCGGGGGAGAGAGAGAGAGAGAGAGAGAGAGAGAGAGAGAGAGAGAGAGAGAGAGAGAGAGAGCACCTGTGGACTTCTGTTGAAAGCACAAGCTCGGAGAGAGAGAGAGAGAGAGAGAGAGAAAACCTGTGGACTGTGCAGTAACCATATGTTCTCACTCACACAGATTCACAGATTCAGTAGCATTATATTGTATATATTGTAGATTTTAAGTTTGTATGCCGATGTGGTACTTGTCTTGTTTTAAAGTATTTCATCTTCTCTCACTTTATTGAATGCACTTGAGTTTCAAAATGTACAAATATACGTTATTTACTAGCACTATGGGGATAGGTACCATGAGGGTTATAGTACAAACCTATTTACTAGCACTATGGCGATAGGTAACATAAAGCCGAACTTCCTTTATTAAAAAACAAAAAGTTATAGTACAAACCTATTAATTTTGGTGGGAGAGTTACGGAAGCTTCAAGGTTTTATCTTTGGTTCTAGAGCGAAGGAGGTTTGCTTGAGGACACATAAAGCATTTTATAGAAAATATTGCATTGCATTATTTTTTTCCCTCGAGTTTAACTCTGAAAGTGTAATTGTTCAGGTGAATGAGTAAAGTAGCTCAAAGACCCCTCGTATTCCTCGAAGGAGGGGTTAGACAAGGATATAATTGGTTATAACTAGTTTAAACTCACAAAAGTCATTAAATTTCTAATCCGAGGGTTGAACACAAGACTTTTGCCTCAAGAAGCCAATGTCAAACCAACCCACCTACTGATGTGGATCTGTTGCATTATTCTTGAAGATTAGAACATTGCTTTCGCACATGAGAGTTCAAGCTTTGTAGCTCGAGAGAGACTATCAAAAACAGATGGCCTAAGGTTTTGATCTCATTTGGCATCTAGCATATAAACAAAACATCTAGCATCTACTAAGGACGAATAGATCTCAAAGGCCTACTAAGAATAAGAGTTAGGGAAGAGAGACCTTGAGTTAGGGAAGAGAGACCCTAAGGTCAGACAAGAAACTAGTTTGAGTTGATGAAGTATTGTCATTGCTACTATCAACAATGTCCATTGAGAATGCCTAAAGGGCAATAAGAGACGTCCCCAAAGGTATCTTTTCATCTCACCACAAGGATTAAGATATGTCTGGCTAATGCAGTCGATAGGGATTGAACCCTGGCCCCTAGGTTTGATTTGAGCCTCTTGTTAAGGACTTTCCATATTTATTAAGATCTAATATCATTCCAAATCAATCTTTCACATTCAAAGATTGAGGAGTGGGGATTATCTTGGGCTTCGTCCACTCCTAGATCATCACTTTTTACTTAGTAGGATTTGATATTCAAGGGTTGGCATCGGTCCATGGTTAAGGCACACATTCATTTAGTCACTTTATTTGATTGAGGTAGGAAGTTTCAACGCATGAATTAGGATGGCTATCTTGATAGGATTTTCCAATCTCAATTGTTAAGGCATATGATTTTAGGATTTTTCCATAATTTGAAATTTTAACTTATTTCACATAGATTTGATCACTTGAGCAAAAAGAAAACGATCATAGTATGAAGTATTTATTTCACATAGATTTGATCAATTGAGCAAAAAGAAAACGATCATAGTATGAAGTTTTCATCTTGGAGACCCCAAGTAGTAAGATTGATCGATATGTAGAAAAAACAATGTTTTTGTCATATTTCTCGAGATTCCAAGTCCTCTTATCTCCTTTAGAATTGTTGGAGCAGGAGAATCATTAATTGATGAACTACAATGAAGATTTAAGAATGAAGATGAAGAAAAGAACAAAGGATGGAGTATGAAGTAAAGAGGAAAATCAAAAGATAGTGATTTCTATATACATGTACATTAAATCTACTCATGGTTTGTAATGGTGACAAATTTGTACCTATATGCTTATATGTATATTAGTATAGATTTGGGAAATATATGAGAGGAGAGATATAGAACAATAATAGATGAGTAGAAGAAGAAAATGTATGATGAATGTATGAGATTCATCAATTAGATGTTTTTCATGAGAATAGAAGAAAACTTGTGAAACTTGTGTCGCAAACTTTTCTCCATTTTTCCTTCTGTGTTTGATCATTTCAAGAATCCTTTTGTAGATATCTAAGTCCATAGTTAATGCATCTATGGTCAATATTTGAGATCCTAACTATAATTAGGTTGAGAGAATTGTGTGTAGGAATATTTGTATGTGAAGAAGTTATGAGTTTCTTCTAAAGCAGGCACAATCTCGATGATAAAAGAATTGATCAGATCTCAATGCATAGTGTAAAGTTTTACACAAATCAGGAGTCAAAATCTAAGTTGGAAGGTAAGCCATTAATGGCTAAAAGCATTTGAATGAACGGGGTCTAGTTTGGGAGAGCCATGCATTAGAAGTTGCAAGTCTCAAAATCGACTATACAAAAGTACAATTTCAGACATAGGTACATTGTTTGAATCATATCTCAAGATTTACTAAATCTTTTAAGATATTTTAACTTGGAGAAGGTGTGCAATCTTTAGGCGACACCTGTACAAAGTTTCATTAGAAACTTTACACATTTGTTCAATTAATGGATGAATTAAGTGCAACAGACTTTTCTGTGTAAAGACTTTCTTCACAGTTAGCTAAAGTCTTGGTAATTTGGAATTGGTCTTCTAAAATTGATTGAGCTTTTGAGTTATTCTTGATATACAAGTGCTCTAACATCAAGGATAGCTTGTGTTTTGGAGATCTAACACTCTCCATCAATGGTATCAAATCAGGTTTTATCAGAATTGAAGAAAAGGAAGACCCTGACTACTGCAGATATACAAAATTCAACATTTGAAGACTCAAAAGAACAAAGTGTGAAAGAAAAGCTAAAGGAAGACACACGAGAGCAATCAAAAGGATGAAAAAGAGTAAATTTCGAAGCTACGGTACATTCAATTCTCATAAGGCTGAAAATTTGATAGTATAGGTGAAGAAAGGATTGGAGATAGTCGAGGTGGTAGGAATTTCTTTGGAAGAAATGGAGGAAGAAACTTCCAAAACCAATCCTACAATAACACATACTATAATTATGCATCATATCAGAAAGAAGACTCAACTGTTATTATGAATGCAACATATGAAGCTTCAAATGAAGACGTAAGGGTATTCTATATAGACTCAGGGTCTAGTAATCATCTAAGTGGAAATATTACTTTGATGACCGATTTGGATCATAAGGCAATCAATCATATAGTTCAAACAGGTGGCAATACAAAGCACAAGGTGAAGTCAATTGGATCAATTAAAGCCAAAGATGGAGTTGTTTCTTGGGTAAAGTTTTGTATGTTCCTTTAATTCCAAAGAATTTGATTACTGTAGGACAAATTATTGAAAAAGGAGATGAGGTAAGGTTCACTAATGATGGAGTCTATGTTGAAGATCCTAGCCAAGGGTATAAGCAAATTGTTACACGAAAGAAAGAAGGAAGACTATTCACATTGAAGGTATAAGGAAATGTTGGACATGCCATGGTTACATATGGAGAGCAAAAGGTGTCTGAATTGGATCTTTGGCACAAAAGACTTGGACACTTCAATGAAAGAGGTATCAAAGAGATGATTAATAATGGTTCAGTGCTGGGATTACCTAATGTTGCAGGTCAACACATGACATATAGATGTGAAGCATGTCAATTAGGTAAGGCTCATAAGAAATCATATAATAAGCATGGTTTAATGTATTCAGAAAGACTTGAGTTGGTACACACAGATGTCTGGGGTCCTTCAAAGGACTTTAACATAAATGTCTCAAGATATTATGTCATGTATGTTGATGATGCCACCAGATGGATCACTATTTATGTAATCAAAGACAAGTAAGAAGTATTTAGTACATTTAAACAGTATCATGCATATGCAGAAAGAGTTACAGGACAAAAATTGAAGAGATTAAGATCAGATGGAGGGGGGGAGTATTTCTCAAATGAATTCAATGATTATTTGTGGAATACATGTATAAAGAGAGAAGTTACTTGTAGGTACTCTCCTCAATAAAATGGTGTAGCAAAAAGAAGAAATAAAACTCTTGACGAGTTTGTCAGATCAATGATGAAAGAAAAGAATTGCCCTAATTATTTATGGGTTGAGGCTGTAAAATAGCCACATATTTGGTCAATAGGCTACCATGTAAAGCTTTGCAGGGTATGACACCATATGAAGCTTGGTTGGGTAAGAGACCTACATTAGATCATTGCAAAGTATTTGGTTGCTTAGCCTATGCTTATGTTCCTTCTCAGTTAAGGCATAAGCTGGAACCAAAGGCTAAAAAATATGTGTTCATTGGTTATGATGATAAGCAAATGGGATACAATTTGTGGAGTCCATCCACAAAACAATTTCAAAAGGATGTCACATTTGATGAGCAAAGTATTTGGTATTCAGGTACAAATAATACTTATGCAGGTCTTGAAGAAACATTGAATCAAAAGAAGGGTAAATCAAAACTTCAAATATTTGAAGAAGAAGAGAACAATGAAGCATCAGTTGAAGTTGAAGAGATGCCAAGGTTTGATCCAGAATGTGATGAACCAAAAACTTCAAGAAGTGGAGAACTTATAAGATCATCTAGACACAAATGCCAACCTCGAAGGTATAGCTATGATACTTCATTCATAACTACTAAAGATTATGCTTATATGATAAAAGGAGATGAAGATCCATCCACATATGATGAAGCCAAAGGAAAGAAGAATTGGGAAAAAGCTATGAGGGAAGATTATGATGCACTCATTGAGAATGAGACTTGGGAATCGTTACATAAACCAATCAATCAGAAAGTAATTGGATGTAAGTGGGTTTAGAAAACAAAAAGATTTGCAGATGGAAGTGTGTCTAGGTACAAAGCCAGGCATGTTGTAAAAGGATATGCATAGATATATGGTCTGGATTATGATGAAACTTATAGTCCTGTTGCAAAGATGATAACCATAAGAACTCTCATAGCTATTGCTGCTTGCAAAGATTGGAAGTTATCTCAATTAGATGTGAAGAATGCATTTTTGAATGGTTACATTTTAGATGAAGTTTACATGGAACAACCAGATGGTTTTAAAGATCAATTTTATCCAGATCATGTGTGTAAGCTCAAGAGAGCTTTGTATGGATTGAAGCAAGCCCCAAGGGCATGGAATCACAGACTTGTAAAGTTCTTGAAGGAACTTGGTTTTCAAGCATCTAAGGCAGATAATAGCTTGATAGTCAAAGCAAGTGAAGATGGATTCATATATGTTTGTATTTATGTTGATGACATAATAATTACAGATACATATGTCAAAGGTATTCAAAAGCTTAAAAGACAAATGGAGAAAGAATTCAAGATCAATGACTTGGGAAATTTGTCATATTTCCTAGGAACGGAGATTACATATACACAACATGGATTATATGTAACCCAAGAAAGGTATTTGAAAAATCTGCTAATCAAATTTAAAATGGAAGATTGCAGGATAGCATCAACTCCAATGGAGGTGAATCACAAATTGAGTAGGTATGGAGGAGAAGAATTCAAAGATATGTTCTATCAGATTTTGGTGGGTAGCTTGATTTATGCTACATTAACAAGGCGTGACCTATCATATGTAGTTGGAGTTTTATCTCAATTCATTCATTGCCCTAGAAAGGAACATTGGATTGTAGGTCAAAGGGTGCTTAGGTATATCAAGGGCACACTTAAAGAAGGTTTGTACTATGGGTTTACATCAGATATAAGGATCAAGATTTATAGTGATGCACATTGGGCAGGTAATTCTGATGATAGAAGATCAACACATGGCTATTTGTGTTATGTGGGAGATAAATTTATTTCTTGGTGTTCTAAGAAGCAACACACAATTGCTTTATCATCTAGAGAAGCAGAGTATAAAGGCATGGTTGAAACTGCGAAGGAAGTGATATGAAGATTTTTGATATCATTCAGAGTACTCCTATCATTTGTGAATACGACATGAGTTCTTTGTATTTGGCAGCTAACCCGTGTTTCATGCTAGGACCAAAATATTGAGATTCAATATCATTTTCTCAGAGAGAAGGTTGTTGATAAAGAAATAGAAATCATGCATACTCCTACAAAAGATCAACTTGCACATATGTTGACAAAGAGTTTGGATGGACCCAAGTTGTAGAGATCTAAAGATATGGCAGGGATAAAGAAGATGCAGGTAATCATAATTAAAGATTGAGGGGGAGCTATTGGAGCAAGACAATCATTAATTTATGAACTACAATGAAGACTTAAGAATGAAGATGATCAAGCAAGAAGGTAAACTATATTCTCTCACGCCTTCAAAGAAGAGTTTGATGGGTATGAAGAGCATAGAGGCCGTTGTCGGGATGAAATCCCGCAGGGAGTGTGCATTGTTTTTTTTCAAAAGTTCATTGTTTTTTATTTTTGAGTGATGTTTTGATCGAGAGAGTGGTATATTTTGTACATATTTAGGCCGAATTAATTGATTGTGCGATGCGAAAACAAGTTTGGGATGTGTGTTAGACCCGTGTATATAAAATAACAGACATTTGACCCATAAAAACGTAGGTTTGGCCCTTCAAAATCCCTGAAAACCTAAGTTTACCCCATGGAATCCGGGCTTGAACCCTTGGAAACCCTTGGAGTTTAGGTCCGAACTGTAAATAAACCCTTGAATTGGCGAGTTTAAGATAATTGTGAGCAAACGCCTAAAATTCCCATTCAAAAACCCTAGGTCGGACCCTTGGAAATGGTGGTTTCTGTAGGCCAAACCCTAAAAACCCATTCAAATGTATATACAGTGTGAAACCAAAACTAAAATAAAAAAGGGAGGAAAATAAGAAAATAGAAATAAGTGATGTGATTTTCCAATATTAGTAAATGAACATGCAAGAGGTTCCGGAAATAGAAATTTAGATAAGGAGGTTAGAAGATTCTAGAGAAGTCTAAGAGATGGGGAAACCTATAAATAGGTGCCTAGACATCTTTTATTTTTTCCCGTCGAACTTCTTGGTGAATCTTCACTTTGAGTCGAACTTCTTGGTGAATCTTCACTTTCAGGTTACTGCGTGATCAGAGATTATTGTGGGTTTTGAAGTAAAGAGTTGCAAAGTGAGGATTTGAAGAAAAGCTTGGACCGAAGAAAAGTGAAGAAAAGATTAAATCGCAAAGACCAGAAGACAGAGATCGAGGGTGACTTCCTGCACTGTAGCGGGAAGCCTACATCATATCCAGCCGACTCGACACCTTGGCGGCATTTATTTTTACTTACCTATTTCCGCACTGTAGCGGATTTTTTGTATCGGAGACCCGCACTGTTGCGGGCACCACTGTATCATTTATATTTTATTGTATCATCGAGTTTGTATACACACCGACCCAGTGATTTTGAGATTCAGTGCTGTATCTGATTTGTCTCTTTCTCGACGCCTACGGTCGTGCACGCACGCACATCTCGACACTTCCGAGGGGAGAGGGTCCCACACGTACGAGGATCGCGCACGCTCCGGAGAGCACAGGCGAGGCGCCCAGCGCGTAGACGCCGCTCGCAGGACAGCGGGAACGGCGTACCAGAGCGGGGCCTGATCCAACCCCACGCGCCGGCTTCCCGCCACGACCTCCTTCTTTCCGACACCTGAACCCGACGTGAAGCGAGGCGGTTGCCCGGTGATCCTCGACACGCCACCCACTCCTTGAGGAAAGAGACAAGAACCTCGGCATCAGACAGAGATTCCAGGTACTAGCACTTCAAGTTATTTGAATTTTGCATTGTTTCACACACACATTAAACAGAAAGACTGTCTTGCTGCTTGAGTTTGAGCATCCACACTTTGCATTAGTTTAGTCCATACGTGTGAGCACTTTTTTTTCTTGCTAAGACTAGGGATTTACTGATTTCATAGCTTAGACAAAACATTAGAAAACTTATCACAAAAAGGGGGAAAATACATTGAGATCTTGGGAATCGAAGAGAGGACAGTTTGACTAGACTGTGGCCTAGGCAAATCAAAGAGCTTAGACTGACCTTTACCTCCTGGCTCGTGACTCATCAAGCCTCTTCTCTGATCTCTACTCAGAGCTTAGAGAAATAATTGAGCCACTTACGCTAGACCTTGTGCTACATTCTAGGACAGAGCAGAGAAGAGAGATGGAGGATATATTCAAGGAAATGGTAATAGAGAAACAAGGGGCCCGCGTAGTTCAAGCGGTATTGAGAGAAAAAGGGAAGTTTACAGGCTTGAACGTAACCGAGTACCTAGATGTTTTTGAGGAACAGGCACGGATTTATGGTCTACCCGAGGATGTGTTTATACATTACTTTACACGGGTAGTATCAGGATCCATTTTAGCCCCTATTACTGCACATATAGCAAAGCCTTGGGCCGAATTCAGAAAAGAATTACATAAGCTATTTTATTTAGAAGACTTTTCCCAACACAGTAGAGAAGGGTTCTTGCGGTGGATAAGCTCTCCGAAGCCCACTGCATCCCTCACTCAACTTTTGAATGAGTTCCTGAGAAGATATGAACAACTTCCACAGGCCGATTTAGATGCTTTGAAACCTGACTTAGTTATATCTTTTCTTAGAATCTTAAGTCTTGAAGACAGGACTGAGGTCGAAAGGAGGATTGAAGAGCCTGGGAAGAGATTTGGATTGACTGAAGATTGGGGTGTAGTGAGGAGAGAGGTAGAAGCGGTTGCCCAAATGAGGCAACGCCAGGCGGTGTTATACGATAGACCTGCAGTGGTAACACCACAACCGCCTAGGGAAGCTCCACTTCCAGTGATCCCGAACGTGCCTGCAGCGTCAGCTTTTGCTAATGTTGCGTCCACTTCGCGATCGCCAATAGAGCTACAGGTTGAGATTCTCAGTCGACAGATAGAGAATCTTATTACGATGCAAGCGTCTATGTCAAAAGAAATGGCGAGTATTCATAATAAAGTTAATTCTATGGGATATCAGAACCCCACTCCTCCTCAGGCGAGTACGAGTTATGCAGATACTTTACAGAGAGGCACTATGCCCATTCCAAATTTGCAAGGCTATGTGATGCCACAGCCTGCACCTCCAGTGCAGCCTGTTGCCCAACAGATACCTACACCACCAGTGCAAACCACATTTCAAAGAAACACTGGACCTTTTGAGAGACGAGCGACTGGTGGGTTTGGAGGGGCTAAGAGATGCGTATGGTGTGATGCACAAGAGCATTTTTCATATGCCTGTGAAGAGCTTAAGCTAGCAAAAGAGCATCAACTGGTGATAGATATCGATAAGAAGTTATGTGACTTCAGGACCCGCCTTCCTCTACCTGTGAATTGGGGAAAAGGGGGAATGAAGAAGTTTTATGAAGATTTATCTGGCAATAATGCAAGTACATCAGCTGCACGATTAGAGCCTGTAGAGGAGGAAGATGAAAAAGTGCTTAGACCTCGACCCCAAAGAAATTATTCCATTGAGGCTTTAGTGAGGGCTAGGGATGCGATCATGCAGAAGACTGCCTGGAAGTCTCCTGTTGAAGAATCCTCGGTCTATTCGCACATAGCCAATGTGGAGGAAAAGAGGAAGAGGGATGAGAGTCAGGAAGAGACTGAGCCTGAAAGAAGAGTGACTAGAAAGCAAAGTCAAGAGGCCGAAGAAAAGGCTAAAGAGCCAGAAAGGAAAGTACAATTCAAAGAGCCTGTAGCTACTCAGGCAGAGGCAAAGAAGAAAGAGATAAGAGAGGGAAAGAGGCCGGCTGGGCCAACTAAGATTCAAGAACTTACTAAAGAGAAAGAGAAAGAACCTAAACCAGTTCAAAAGAAAGATGAAATTCAAGAAAGTATTCAAGAGGCTGACAAAGAAAAGAAGAAGAAAAAGAAGAGAACTCCAAAGGCTGTATTAATTTCTGAGTTGGAAAGGAAAAATGATGCAAGAGAGATATTAAATGATATTTTACTGAAAAGCCAAGTGACCATGTCCTTGGAGCAGGTCTTCTCCATAGCAAAGCCTGAGTTCAAGGACAGTTTCATAAGGCTGGTTAAGAGAAAGAGGTTTCCATTACCTGAAGATGTAGAGATGGAAGAAGCATCTGAAGATATTCAAGTAATAAATGAAGCAGTTACATTGAGTGATACATCTGATGATGATGATGATGAGGTTGCCAGGTGTCATAAAAATTCTCTAGGTCCTATCATACCTGATGATGAAATGAGGAAGACAGAAAGTGAGTTTAGCAGGACCTTTTGGGCGAGAGGAACTCTTGAGATGAAGATAAAGTTAGGGAGCAACGAGGAGTCATGTTTTGCTCTGGCCTTGATTGACTCAGGGTCAGAGATAAATGTGATTTCTAAGAAGCTCTATGATAAGTTTAGGTGGCCGATTGACAAAGATCATGGATGGAGGATGAGGACAGCGGATAATGGTTCAGGAGCACTGCTTGGGGCATGCGCTTTTGTGCCTGTGACCATAGGTGGGATTTCTGAGGAATTTCACTTCTTTGTCCAGGACCATTGTTCATATGAGGCTATCCTTGGGCAGCCCTTTATAGCTGAGGTAAGAATGGAGACTAAGGCCATGGATGATGGATCTGCCTATGCACGAATCCGTTCTAGATCTGGTCTACATTCTTTGCAAGTGATGATTGTGTGTCCAAATCACTCCAGGAATAGAAAGAATATAAGAAAGAAACCTATTAATTCACATGACCATGATGAGTGTATGCCTGTTGGAGAGTATGGAGCTTCTGCTGATCAAAATTTCTGTTAGGATCCACTGTTGAGCGAGACAACAGTGGGAGTTGGTTTGATGTCTCGCATGATTCTGTACAAAGATTTGAAAGTTTTTCTGTTTATTCATCTGCATTCAAGTTGCTATGTTTAAAGAAAGAAAACGTTTCAAATAAATTCAGAAAAGTTCATGAGAGATACTATAAGGATTTAGGAATGATGTTACCTGATGAGAAGATTGAAGATGTGATCCAGTTGGAGAGAAGTTCGACTACTCTGGAAGAGCTTGAGAAGGCATTTGAAAGAAATGAGAAATCAGAAATGTTTATGCTCAGTTCTATCCAAGAGTATGAGATGATTAAGGAGTTTATGAGAAAGCATGAAGTAAATGTAAATACGAAGTATAAGACTGTGGATAAGAAAGTGAAGCCTATAGCTCAGCCATTGCCTGAAGATAGTCATGAAAAGTATCTGCGAGTGTCAGATGACCCTATGCTGAGACGACGAGAGCTCATAGGGCATCATTTCACTGATGAGACTATTAAAGAGATCAAGTTTGGAGAAAAACCATTCCTGAGAGAAGAAGAAAAACAAAAATTTATTGAAGTCATCAAGAAACACGAAAAAGCGTTTGCACTTTTCCCACATGAGATAGGTTGTGCAGACCCGAAACAAGTACCTCCCATGATTATCTTTACAGTGCCACATATACCATGGAATATCCGGCCTATACCAGTCCCAAAGGCTCACTTACCTGAGCTAATGAGGTTGCTAAAGGAAAAGATTTCCATGCGGATATTGGAACCTTCCTCGGCTCCATATTCGAATAGGTGGTTTACTGTGCCCAAGAAAAATGGGAAGCTTCGTTTCATTCAGGATCTGCAGCCTGTGAATAAAGTCACAATTAGAAATGTAGGGACAGGACCCATAGTGGATGAGTTTGCTGAGGCGTTTGCTGGGCATTCCATCTACTCTATGGGTGACCTGTATTCAGGTTATGACCAGTTTCAGTTGGCTATGGAGAGTAGAGACATTACGACCATGAGGACTCCACTGGGCCTTGTACGCATGTGTACTTTGCCACAGGGAGCGACGAATTCTGTGGCTCACATGATGAATGCCATGAATCTGGTTTTACGAGACTTTATACCATCTGTGACTATGCCATTCATTGATGATGTTCCAATAAAGGGATGTGAGGAAAGAGTGAAAGATGTGAGTTTAGATGCTTCAGGATGTAGAAAGTTTGTGAGAGATCATATTGCTGATTGTGAGAGGATCTTTGAGAGATTTGAAGATGTGGGACTAACACTTTCTTTAGAGAAATCTATTTTTGGCGTTGATGAGGTCCTCATTGTAGGACATCTGTGTGGACATTATGGCCGCAAGCCGTACCCGCAGAAAGTTGAGGCCATTAGCAGGATCTCTGAAGTGTGTCGTAATGTCAGTGAGGTGAGAAGGTTTCTAGGAGCTTGTGTATTCTATGTGATATGGATTCCTCACTTTGCTCACGTTGCGAACCCCTTATATGATCTCCTGAGAAAGAGAAAGAAGTTTGTATGGACAGAGAAACAGTCGAGAGCTATGCGTAAACTGAAGCAGCTGCTAATTGAAGCTCCAATTCTGAAGCGTGTTGACTATTCAGATCAGAGACCTATCATTTTGACTGTTGATACCAGTCCTATTGGCATAGGCTGGGTCATAGGGCAAGATGATGATGAGGGGCAGAGATATGCAGTGCGCTTTGGTGCTAAGATCCTACATGATACCCAAAGAAAATATCCACAGATTAAGAGAGAGTTATGGGGATTGGTGACTGCTTTAAAGAGCGATAAAGAATATTTCATTGGGGCGAATGTGATAGTTGAGACTGACTGTCTTCCACTGATTGGCATGATTGCAAATTGTTCATCTCCGGATATTGCTATGCTTAGATGGATCTCTTATATAAAGTTTATAAATCCTGCATTTGTACACATAGCTGGGAAGTCGAATACAGTGGCTGATATGCTTTCAAGAGCGAAATTTGATGATGAGTCTGATGATGATGATGAGGTAGAAAAGGATATACATATGATAAGATACGATCCATTGGTGTATGTATATGAGCAGTTCCAAGAGAATGAGTATGATGGTGAGTGGAGAGATATAGGGAGATATCTGAGTACTCTGAAACCTTCCCCAGGCTGGTCCACAAATAAGTATAGATCCATCAGGAAAAAGTCTTACAACTTTTTCTTGAAGGACGGGCTTATTTGGCGACACGCTAAAGGCAAGGTGAGGAGTCCACAGAGAGTATTGAGTTCGAGGAGTCTTCAGAGCAAAGTGATGAGAGAAATGCATGAGACCTTATGGGCAGGTCACAAAGGATTATATGCTACATATGAGAAGATTAGGGAAGCTTACTGGTGGCCAGGGATTTATGTCAGTGTGAGAGATTTTGTAGGCACTTGTGCTACATGCCAGGTGCATTCATCAGTTAGGCATAGAGACCCGTTACATCCGACCTACCCTCCTTGTATCCATTACAAGTGGGTGGTCGACCTTGTAACCATGCCCAAAGGGATAGATAAGATGAGATACATTGTACTGGCCAGAGAGGACTTGACCAACCATGTGGAAGGTCGAGCTCTTCGAACGAAGACTACTTATAATGTATGCAAATTCCTTTTAGAAGAAGTGATCTCGAGATTCGGATACGTTGAGAAAGTGGTTGCGGACAGGGGAGAGTTGGATGCGAGAGAGGCAAAAGAGTTCTTTGATCGTCATGGAATTCGATTGTCTCTCACCACTGCCTATAATCCAGAGGCAAATGGGAAAATCGAGAGAGGTCATCCTTCCATTGTGAAGGCGATCTCTAAGGCTTGCAGCGATGACATCAAGCAGTGGCCTAGGTTTCTTCCATTCGCGTTATGGGCTGATAGGATGACTTACACTCGGTCCACAGGTTTCATGCCTGCTGAATTGATGTATTGTCAAAAGCCAATCTTCCCCATCCAGACTCAGATAGTGACATGGTTGACGCTCCCATGGAATGATGATATGACAAGAGAAGAGTTATTATCATTGAGAATAAAGCAGTTAGAACAAGGAAATGAAAAGTTGAAAGAAGCAGTCCAAAAGTTAAAGGAGTCAAGGCTAAAGAATAAGATCTATTTTGACAAAACCCATCGACTGAGACCACGTAGGATTGAGATAGATGATTGGGTGTTGGTGTACGACAGTACATTCGATACTCAATATGATGCTAGGAAGAAATTAACCAAACGATGGTTTGGGCCATATGTGGTTACGTCTGTGTTTGAGAATGGTACGTATGCACTTCGTGAATTAGACAGTACTCCTTTGAGATCTTTGATTGCAGGAAAGAGGATAAAATTATTCAAGAAAAGAAATGAAGCGGATTATGAGATTGAGCAAGAACTTCTGGAGGGAACTGATGACACTGAGGCTGATGCTGATGAAGAATGATAGACCATGAAGATAAAGAAAAGCTGGATCAAAATGAAGATAAATGACCAGGTGAAACGTTTCTGATTTGAGATGTGTTTTCTTTCTGTTAGAGCATATGCTTTGCATTTGTGTGTATGATAAAGATATGTATGAGTTTATGAAAATCATGTAGAATGAAGATACCAAATATCTATTATGGGTTTGCACGAAGCATGAGCAACTAGGAATTATATGAATAGGATCAGTTAGTGGACTAGAGACTTTTGGGAGTGAAAACTTGGGGATGTGATGGCATGCTTAAACCAAGTGCATGTATATACTGATTGATTTGAACACTTAGTGAGTGGGAAACTTTGGATCCTAGTATTTATTTCTTGCGAGATCTCACCTCCATATGGAACATGATTTATAAAGAAACATTCATACTCATGCCAGCTTATATGTGTGTGTATGTTGTTGGTGTGCTACGATGGGCTAGTAGGCAGGTGGAACCACCTTGGTCGGGTGATCAAGGCCACGAGCCGTAGCTAGTTTCATCGTAGGCCTGACCTATCTGTTGTCATGCGCCTGTATGGGTCGGTAGGCGGGTGGAGTCACTCTGATCGGGTGGTCAGAGCCACGAGCTGACGTCGATTTCATGTAGGGCTGATGTTGTGTATGTCGTGCGCTATGCCGGGTCGGTAGACAGGTGGAATAAACTTGGCCGGGCGGACAAGTCCATGAGTCACACCCGATTTCGACATAGGCCGATTTGTGAAAAATAAAAGATAAAAAGAAATGCTGAGCTGAGATGAAGTGGAAAATAAAGAAAGAGAAAAAGAAAAATGAAAAAGAGAAAGGAAAAGAAAGAGTCTAATGGAGAGTTTGACAAGTAGGAGATAAATAGTGGGAATCGAGGTATATTCTACAAACAAAGTTAGTAGAAACATATGTATATGCTAGCACTTAGAAAGAGCAGTTGGATCTGAACCAGTTGAGCAAACAAAAGATCTAGAAAGCCGACGATTTATTCATGTGATTACTTGTCAGATTGCAGACGCAGAAACATAATATGATGTTTGTGAAGATTGAATCTACCTAATTTTCTAAAATTCATACTAATCTTTATAATGATTGCATGACTGCATGAGATCATGATTTGAGCTTTGAAAAGAAAAAGATAAAAAGTGTAAAGAGATTTTAAAAGAACCCTGATACTCTTCTGTTGGATCTTGCAGGTTGGCCCATCGGGACGATGCGCAGGTTTAGCGGGGGCGAATGTCGGGATGAAATCCCGCAGGGAGTGTGCATTGTTTTTTTTCAAAAGTTCATTGTTTTTTATTTCTGAGTGATGTTTTGATCGAGAGAGTGGTATATTTTGTACATATTTAGGCCGAATTAATTGATTGTGCAATGCGAAAACAAGTTTGGGATGTGTGTTAGACCCGTGTATATAAAATAACAGACATTTGACCCATAAAAACGTAGGTTTGGCCCTTCAAAATCCCTGAAAACCTAAGTTTACCCCATGGAATCCGGGCTTGAACCCTTGGAAACCCTTGGAGTTTAGGTCCGAACTGTAAATAAACCCTTGAATTGGCGAGTTTAAGATAATTGTGAGCAAACGCCTAAAATTCCCATTCAAAAACCCTAGGTCGGACCCTTGGAAATGGTGGTTTCTGTAGGCCAAACCCTAAAAACCCATTCAAATGTATATACAGTGTGAAACCAAAACTAAAATAAAAAAGGGAGGAAAATAAGAAAATAGAAATAAGTGATGTGATTTTCCAATATTAGTAAATGAACATGCAAGAGGTTCCGGAAATAGAAATTTAGATAAGGAGGTTAGAAGATTCTAGAGAAGTCTAAGAGATGGGGAAACCTATAAATAGGTGCCTAGACATCTTTTATTTTTTCCCGTCGAACTTCTTGGTGAATCTTCACTTTCAGTCGAACTTCTTGGTGAATCTTCACTTTCAGGTTACTGCGTGATCAGAGATTATTGTGGGTTTTGAAGTAAAGAGCTGCAAAGTGAGGATTTGAAGAAAAGCTTGGACCGAAGAAAAGTGAAGAAAAGATTAAATCGCAAAGACCAGAAGACAGAGATCGAGGGTGACTTCCTGCACTGTAGCGGGAAGCCTACATCATATCCAGCCGACTCGACACCTTGGCGGCATTTATTTTTACTTACCTATTTCCGCACTGTAGCGGATTTTTTGTATCGGAGACCCGCACTGTTGCGGGCACCACTGTATCATTTATATTTTATTGTATCATCGAGTTTGTATACACACCGACCCAGTGATTTTGAGATTTAGTGCTGTATCTGATTTGTCTCTTTCTCGACGCCTACGGTCGTGCACGCACGCACATCTCGACACTTCCGAGGGGAGAGGGTCCCACACGTACGAGGATCGCGCACGCTCCGGAGAGCACAGGCGAGGCGCCCAGCGCGCAGACGCCGCTCGCAGAACAGCGGGAACGGCGTACCAGAGCGGGGCCTGATCCAACCCCACGCGCCGGCTTCCCGCCACGACCTCCTTCTTTCCGACACCGTCTACTTCCTCATCTTTTCCGGAGTAAGCGATATGCAGATTCAGAACGCATAATCAACTCCGCCATGGATTTTGTCCAAAGGCAGGAGGTGCTACAACTTCTTCAATAATCATGTTCAAGAGTAGAAAGTTGTAGAGGAGAGAGACGAGCGCATTACAAATAGAGGCAGTTATTAAGTCCGTCTTGGGGGCGACGCCTCAAGAGAGGATGTTGGGGGGTTAATCTATGAAGGAGTTCAATATTCTTTCAATGCGCGATGGCATCCACAAATCTACGTTGAAACAAACTTGAACCAGGTCCTTCCCTCAAAGATCTCCATAAACTATGGAGATGGTAAGATTTGGGTACAAAAGGTTACTTACAAGAATTTGCCAAATGCGTGCTTCCATTGCGGACACCAAGGTCATAGGATCAAAGATTGCCCCTTGAAGCAAAATACCAATAAAAACCAGATTATTGAACCATATGGGACCCCGGACCCTTTCCCCTAAGTTGACACTCGGGGTCATCCCCCTCTGATGGAGGAAGAAGAGGGAACTCGTGTTGTAGAGATGGATTCAGAAGGATTCACTGAAGTAAGATGTAGGAGGAAAGTTATCCCTCAAAGATCAGTAGCAAGGAACGTCTCGACAATTGCTCCTTCGAATAACATGTACTCTAACCTAGAAAAGGAGATTCATGATGTTGGCTTCCCAGGGGATAACAATTTTGATGAAGACCTTGCTAATAATACCCTTGGGAGCTCTACCAGCAAAGAAGACAACCAAGAAGGTTACACCACGAGTAAAGAGGAAGGCTTCACTACTAGCAATGAAGACAATCCAGATAGTGGGAACTCCTTCCTTGGTCCTACTCTTCCAATTTGCATGCCAAGTTTACTGCAACAAAAGCCAAAGCTTAAAGGGAAACAACAGTCAGGCAGGCACTCGAAGAGCCCCCTCAAGAGTAGGATCCTAAGTCAAGAAGCTGGGAAGAAAAAAGAAGATCACAAGAAAAAGAAAGATTGGGTCCCTCCCCTCAAAGAGGGAAACCATCAATAATGAAGCTCACATCGGGGCCTATCTGACCCCTCAAGAGTGACAATTCTTGGCCAGTGGTTCAAAGACAATTACCTCAACCCTGACTTTATCTGCTTACAAGAGATTAAAATCGACGCAGAGGATCTCCAGAAACGGCTCAAATGCATTTCTCCGAACCACCTTTGGTTCTCCACTTCGCACCCTAGGGGGACGGGGGGCAGTGCAATTGGTATTAGTCAGTCCTGGTCTAGCAGATTGACCTCGACTTGTGAAGATCGGAATCATCATTCGATTGCTACCTCTATCAGGTTCCCTTGCCAGTTCACTGTGGTCTCAATTTATGCCCCTAATGGTGAAGCGGACCGAATCGATACGTGGGCTTCCCTCGAATCCCTCTCACACAATGTTCTGATCTATGGGGACTTCAACATGGTGGAGTTTCTTGAAGACCGATGGAAGAACAAGGGGAAAATTATTGACGGTCAGGAGAAATAGATTTAGGATAAAATCAAGCTCCATCTTGACCTGGTCGAGGTGAAAGACATGAAGGGGTTCTCCTGGTCAAATCTCCAATTGGGGGACTCTCTGAGGAAAGCAAGACCTGATAGATGTTACATCGACCAAAACACCATCCTGAAATGGGGTATTCCTTCGATTTCCCAACACATGGACCTCACTATCTTGGACCACTACCCGATTACTCTTTCTTTCAAATTGATTCCAATGCTCTGCAAAGCTCCTTGGTTTCATGCTTGTTAGACGTTGTTTTTCCTCGCCTCAGTCCACCAAGAAAATTTTTGCAGTGTGGGCAAAAGCATTTGCCAATTGTAATGAACTGGCTAAGCATTGGAGAAACGCGATGGAAAGGACTCGACAAATTTTGATCAGGACTCAAAAGGCTATAAGAGTTATGATCCAGAAAAAAATAAGAGAAACAGTTGACCGGAGGCTCTCACGTCTTGAAGAAGAAGTGAACAAAGGTAAATTGCAACGCCAAAAATGTCTTTTGAAAATCAGGGGAAGACTAAGATTTGAGGAGGAGGTTCAAAGGGATAATCTTCAAATATTCTTCAAAGATTGGTGGACAGGGAAGGCCGACAAACCATCGAAAGAGATGTGTAACATCCTCAAAAGGAAACAAGCTAGGGAATCTATCAACTTCTTGGTCGATAACAATGGGATCGAATGTAGCACAGAAGTTGAAAATAGATCTATCGTCGTTGAGCACTTTACCCATCTTCTCGGGGTCTCGACTCCTCTTTCCCCACACAGGTGTGACTCCATGGCAACCATCTCAAGGGTTGTTCAATCTATAATTCCACAGAACATGAATTCTCTACTGGAAGCAAACATTTCTGAGAATGAAATTATCGAGGCTATTGATGCTCTTCCCAATGGGAAAAGTCCGAGTCCTGATGGCCTCATCAATGAGCTTTTCAAGTCCTTCAAGCATGAGGTGGCCACCCCACTGCGTCTGGTGTGGCAAGAGGCTCTGTCCTTCGGTGCCCTCCTTGAGTGTCTTAATAATGGTGTCATCAAGTTAATTCACAAAAGGGGAGATAAGAACAAAATTGAAAACTAGTGGTCGATTACCATGCTCCAAACTAGATACAAGATAATTGCCAAAGTTATCGCCAATAGAATCTCTTGTCATTTAAAGTCATGTCTTTGTGAGGACCAAAAAGGTTTTATCAAAGGTAGATCTATACTTGAAGCAATTGTCAATATTTGGGAAGGCCTTACATTTGCTAAGGAGTCTACACAAGATCTAGTATTCATTCAGATCGACTTCGACAAAGCATATGACAGATTGGAATGGGACTTTATTCTTCAATCACTAAAGACCTTGGATGCAGCCAAAAGTTCACGAAAATGGTTTCCACTCTTCTCGAAAATGCTTCAACTAGAATAAATATGAACGGTAAGCTCTCTCAGCCCATACGATTAAAACGATCTATCAGACAAGGCTGCCCTCTGGCTCCTCTACTCTTCACTATTGCCTCAAACGGCCTTAGTTGCCTATTAAAGCATCACATGGATTCTGGCAATCTCAAGGGTCTTTCCCTACCTCTAAATCATGGCCAAATGATTGTTAGACTCTTTCCCGATGACATGAATGCCTTTTTGCATAACGATATCAACAGCATTGAGGTGTTCTGGAGTTGCCTCGACACCTTTTGTGTGGTGTGAGGTTTAAAAATCAACCATGCTAAAACTGCTTTCAGAGCAATCCACAGACCCCCACCCCAATCGCTATTAGATAAGGGGTGTCAAGTTATCCCTAGAGGTCAAGTATTCCGTCTCCACGACATTCCGATCGGCTTTGACATCACAATGGACCAACGATGGAACAGGTATTGGCCAAGATGGATAGCAAACTAAATCATTGGAATGGTCTGCAAGTTAACTTGGCAGGGTGTGCTATGGTTGTTAACACATTTATGCTTTCAATGATTATTTACTTTATCTCATGTTGGAGACCAAAGGAGAAAGAGTTGGCCAAAGTGGAAAGACTCTACAGAAACTTCCTTTGCACCGGGGACCCCAATAGGAGGGGGATTCCCAAAATCAATTGGGAAACTTGCATTAGCTTGAAAGACTTAGGGGGCTTGGGTATTATGGATATCGTTGGGTTTGCTAACAAGCTGGCGGTTAAGTGGCTTATCAAGGCTTGGAGCAATAGTGAGTCCTCTTGGGCTAAATTGATATTCAGAAACTTGAAAGACCTTACCTTAGTTGGCCATCCTGGTTGGAAGGACATAGGGATTCTCACGCTTTTGTTCTCCCCCCCACCCGGTGTCCTCTAAAGGCTCTAGCATCATGTGTTCTTTATGGAAGAGTTGGAACAAGGCCAAACAATTCATCAAAATCAGTAATGAGTGGAAGTGGGCGGCTGGGATAAGAGAAAATGACTCTATCTCGTTCCCGATCAGGGGCATTAGAGGAGTGGAGCCTTGGAACCTCCAAATTGCAAAGCGGTTGTGGAAAAAGGGGTTCAAACAATGGAAATAGCTTTGGAAAAAAGAGACCAACCAATGGATTAGGTTCGAAGACTTAGAACCAAGACATAGAGTTACCCTCAAGGAATGGACTCTTCTTCAAGGCAGGTGTTTAGCATGGGACCGCTCAACTACCCGCCTTCTCTGTAGACAGGGTCTTCCTTGCATGGAGGGCCTAAAATGGAGCAGTGGCAAGAAAATATCCAGAATCCCCAACTTCAAAGAGAACTCAGATGTTCATCACACCCTTAACAAGGGGTTGTGCCTTTCTTGGACCAAACTTCGATGGGAACTAAAGTTCATGTCTATTTGGCATCCCCTAATTGAGATCAAAAAGTCCATTCTCATGTAGCAGATCTTGCATAAGGGAATCTAGTCCAATGCAAGAGCTAACAAAATCTGTGGTGTGCGGCCATGGTGCAAACATTGCCATCAATGCTTCAAAGATTTAGCTCACCTGTTCTTCGATTGCCCCAAGTCCCGTGTTATCTGGCATCACATAACACAGGTATTGAGACTCACGAACCAAATCAATTGGCAACAGGTGCTATTGGGTGAGGCGGTCGGTTGCTCATCGAGGCTGTGGAATGCCATCAGGGGTGAGACTCTTTGGAAGATTTGGAGGGAGCGAGGTGCTATCAATTTTGGCCAAACTCCTAAGGAATGGTCGATTGAGAATTCCTTGTTTCTTCTACGTAAAAGAATCTCCCGAGATAGGAGATCTCCACCATTTAGACATCATTGTATTTATCTCATCGAAAACAACAAGTTGAAACCCAAATGGGTCCCACATGAGGGTGATGATAGATTTATCCGCCTCATTTGTAATGCCCCCTAGCTTGCCATACTCCTCCCCTGCATTGTGGGATTTGGGGGGTCCCATGGGCACTAGTCCCATTCACTTGTAACTTTTCTTCTTTTTAAATGCATGGGAGCATGGTCCCATGTCCGTAGCATTTCCGGATATGTTTCCAGTAATTTCTGCCTCTAGATAGGTTGGAATATGGCCCCCTTTTTGGTTGCCTCCGGGATATCCTCTGGTTCGAACTGAGTTGCGAAGGTGGGGTATTTGTTGGTGAGGCGTTTGATTTCAGCATTATAGTCAGCCAGCAGTACAAAATATGGTTTATACTGTAACTCTGAACTAGTTATCAGTCTTCTAGGGGCCAGATGTATGAAGTATTCTGATTGAAGTATGGTTTCTTCAATGGTCTTCATGGCCAACATGTGGTTGGAGATACGTTCTTCATGAGTCCGCCCCATTTCTTCTACCAGTTTCATCCATGCCGATGGGGGTTCCTCATATGTATCCTGTCCCTCTTCAGTGATTCTGCCTCCTGGAAGAGGTTGTGGCTCATAATTATCTTCAAATGTGTCTTCCACCGGAATGACAATGGTCTCCTCTTCGTTTGGCTGATCAGGTGGAGAGGGGGGTCGTTCATATTGTAATAACTTAATCTTTAATTCAGCCACCTGTTGTCGTAGCTCCAGTACTTCATTGGTTATTGATGATTCAGGCTCTGGTGAGGTTGCAGCATTGACCGTCTCTTTAGCTGTTGGTGGTTGTGGTCTATGCACTTGGGATCTTTGTAGGTCCTTTACCTGGTCTACTAACTGGTCGTGTGCCTCCAAGAGGGTAGCATATTCTTCTAATGCCTGCTAAATGTGTGCTGAGGGAATAGCCATGAATTTGGCGGGGTCTATAGGTGCTCCAAGGGTATTTTCCATGGCTGCTTCTAGATTCTCCTGGTTTTGTTGTTGTAGCCTTCTGTTTTCTTCTTGAGCCGCTGCTAAGTGGCGACGAAGTAGAGTCATGTTTCTTTGTAGTCTAGCATTGCGTCCCAACTGATCTCTGAGTTTTTCCTCCATAGCTTTACCTGTCTCCATATACTTGGCTTCCATCTCTACATTCGATTGTTGGAGGACAGTCACTTCATGTTGTAATGTTGTATTACTTAGCTCCAAGGCATTGACACGTGCCTAGAGTTGAGCCGAGAGGCTGCATAGCTCTGTGTTGTTTTCTTCCAGTAACTTATATTCTTGCTTAAGTAGAGTGGCCGCTTCGAACATGGTGTCTAGTGCATTACTAAATGATGTGGATGCAGGGGTAGAGGTGGAAAATGCAAAGGGTCGGGAAATGGGGAAGGGAAAACTGGATGATGTGCCTATGAGTGAAGTGAAATGTGATGATGTTGGAACAACCGTGGTGGTGGGTGCTCCTATGGGTGGTGAAATGTCCATGGGCTCGGACGTGATAGTGTGTGAAGTGTGAATTGTGAACACGGGAATGGTAGGTGGTGTGTTAGTGGTGGTCGTGAATGTGGGGGAGTTGGGTTGGGGAAGGGACTTTTTATTATAATTCTCAACTTCTTGGAGTATATTTACAAGGTTTTTCTAGAATGAAGGTTGGGTGATTTGGGTTGATTCCGAGGGGGTTAAAAGGGGTACAGTGGATAGGGGTTGGGAGGGAGGAAATGTATTGGTGGATGGAAATGGGTGTGTTAAGGTTTGGCTAGTGGCAAGTGGTTGTCCGAGGGCTAGGAGATATGAAGAATGACCTATTATAGTTTGATCGGTGGTAGGATGACCTATATGGGGCTCAAAAAATTGGGTGGAAGTGGTGGATGTAGGTAAAGGGGAGGATGGAGAAAGGGTGGTGTGTATAACGGTTTCACCATGGGTGGATATTGGTTGTTCAGGAAGGCTAGTGGGGAAGGGTTCTGAGGGCTGGATGGGAGGTGATGGTGGAGATGGTATCTGTGTATTTACATCAGGTTCCTCACTGTGAGTTGGGCTGGCCATGTGAACATCTTCTGAAGTGGTGGTAGGCAGGGTGGTAGAGACTTCCATTTGAATCATTTTTCCCCTTCGCGGTCACGTATCGATCCTTCGTTGGTCATATTGATGGGTAGTGCGCTGTACCATGGTCCTCATGGCCTCCCCTATTCCGCATGTTTCCGCCAAGAGATTCAATGATTCAACGAAATGCGGGTCGACATTCTCTGCAGCATCTGGTTCACTAGTGCTCTATTTGCCTCTTCTGATAAATTGTGTCTTTTCTGTACCTGCTTGATTGTCTTGTAGAGTCGTTTGAGTTGTGCCGTGTAGGCAGGAGCTTCCTCTTCACTCTCCTCTGCTTCATTTCCCCGTGCTTCTTCCTGATTCTGTGTGCTTTGAGCATGAGGATGTTGTGTCTCATCTTCCCAATGTACCCTTCTTGCCTCACTCTATGGCTGTTCTCTTTGAGATGATGATCTGGGACTGACATTGTCAGAAAAACACTCACTATCAGATAAGTGGGCAGTATGTAGGAAGTTCTCAAAGTCAAAATTTGGATCCTCTGCTAATGTGGCCATGGATGCAAACTCAGCATCGGTGGGTAGTGGAGGGGCAGATGCAGTGGGTTGTACCCTATCCCCTGATTGTGTTCCTTGGAGATGGATAGTGAAAGGGTCTACTTGGGCCTCTTCTCTAGGGGAAGCTTCTGTTGTGACCTCACGAGGGGTCAGAACCTGTGAAAGTGATCCACGCATTCTTTTCGCAGGTTGAACCCCTGACTTCCGCCCCTTGAAGAATTCCAGTTGTGAGTATTTAAGGGCCCTTGCGATCGGCACATCATAGGCAAGGCATCTATAGATAATTCTTGTAATCGTACAGCAGCCATTTAAGGTATGCTTCCTCACGCCTCGCTTGCCTGCTTCATATAACTAGTCCAAAATCCATACAGGTATAATCCATACCATATTTTCTTATGAGGTTGGGTGAAGCGGTCTTGAGCTGGAAATGCGAAGTGTTGAAGGCACATCCGTAGTGGTATGGCAATGTTGGGGGTGAGGGCACACATTTCTTTCAACTTCTTGATTTTGTTGTTCTTCATCGACTCTGGTATCAAGGGGTCTCGATCGGAGGGTACATGGGTGCCATACATCTAAAGGGCTTCCCTGATCAAAGTAATATTCAATTCAAACTTCTTCATTTCTTCCTGGTTTGATAGAGAGGGCACCAGGAATGTGCCTGAATGATCTTTATCTCCTGTCGGCTTCAGTGTGGCAATCAAGTAGTAGCACCTGAGAAAATCCGGTCTAGGCAAAGCTGCACTAAAGTAATCTTGCAATCCCGCTTTCTGCCAGATATCCTGAAGAGGAGCTGCATTCTGTAATGTTTCAAATTCTCTTGAGAAGAATTGGAAACCATACTCCTCCGAATTCCAACTTGGATTCCCAGATATGATCTGCATCTCCCAAGTCTCCTGGCATCTCATTGAACCAATGAGAATGCCCCTTCACTCTTTCTATTAGGCCATTTGGTGGATCCGGAATGGGAATTCTTCTCACGTTCAAAAACTCTTCAGTCCTAGCTGTCGGTGGAGCCTCCACAGGCATGGTATCCCAATTGCTTTGAGTGCTAGTGCCTGCTTGAGAGCTCGTGCCTGCTGCTGCTGCCATGGGAATCGGGTGCTTATCTGCTAGAAGAAGAAAGGCACATTAGTGTTGCATAGGAAATAGGATGTAATGGTGTTCCCTTCACAATACTAACATGACACTTCCGAAGGTTAGTGGTTAGAGGTGAAGTGTTTGTGATAGATATAAGTGGTGATTAGAGGTCAGTGTCATCCTAGATGCATACTTTGGTTATGCAATGGACTCAGAATGCACCTATGTCAGAGTGGATGGATTTACAAAATTGGGTCAGGGGGTTTGATACATGGTTTAAGTCTCCAAACTTTGATAGAGGATTTGTAGCTCTTAGAGCTAAAGACAGGTCGAGATTTATGAACTATAGTGTGATGGATTTGGGACCTTTTGGGCACCCATTTCCAGACATTCCTCAGTTTGACTGAGTGTGGGTCTGGGTGGTATTTAGGTAGAGTTCCTGCGTTGTTAGTCGAGAGGACTTGTGAGTGTTGAATTATGCCAGTAACTAGAGTTGGAGCTATTTGGGCTCGTAAACAGGCCTTGGGCACCCATATGTGTCTAGCATTGGGGCTAGCCTTCATTAACCGCTTAGGGACCCAAATAGATGTGGTGCGCCTAGGAGGTTGCCTAGGGTACTCCTTCAATTTTGTCCTTGATGGTGTGGCTTGTTTTTTGGCTCCTCGAGAACCTGCTATTAGAGTTGTGGGTTTTCCATCCTTGCGTATCCAGATCTGCTTTGCGCCACGAGGTACTCTATGTTGCACTGGTTGGTGCTCCTGCCTCTTGATCAGCGGCCTCCTTCGTGTCGTGTGATGTTTGGTCTGCCTGTTTAGAATCTTCTTTCGATCAGCTGGGAACTCCTTATTGGCTCCTGTACCTTCGGGAAGATGGACACTCCTCTGCACCATAGAACTCTGGACAAGAACAGCATTGTTACCTTCATGTGGATTCCTGGAGAGACCAGGAGTTGGTGCCCTTCCTACTGGTTTGAGTGCTTGATTTTATAATTCAATCGTAAGATAGCTTTCACCTGCCCAAGCCTAAAGAATTCCACTTCTTAGGTTGAGGTTGACTGTGTGATTATAGATCCAGGCTTGGCCCAAGACAAGAGGTTCGGTAAGATCCTCGTCTTCACACACTAGCACTTTTGCTAGCATGAGGACCTCTTGAATGTAGAGGGGAAGTTCCACCTCTCCCATGCAAGGGGTTTCAACACCTCCTAATCCTATCAGATATGCTTCTAGGGGTTTTGCCTCCAATTGCAGCTGCTGGTAGTAAGAAAGCCGAACTACACTAGTGGCTGCACCTGAATCAATTAAAGCTCTTACGGTCCTTGTATTGTCTCCTTGTCCACCTTCTAGGGTCACAAAAGGTCGTCGATCCACTATCCTATGGGTACGTTCACCTGAAGCCTCACACATGGCCATGTGATAGCTTGGAGACTCTTGAGTGTCAATCATAGGCGGATCTCTCCCTTGCCTCCTCAATTTCATTCGTCGGATGCGCTCTTAGGCCTCTGCCTGTGCTTCTTCTCGAATTCGTTTTTCCTCCTCTTTACGTTTCTTGGCAGTGTTGAGACGATTTAACATCTCTTCAGTTAGGGGTTCTTGGTATAACTTGACTCTACATCTGCTTATGTAGCTAGGGAGAATATCTCCTTCCAAAGTGGCTAGTTGTACTGCCCCACTAGTTGAAATCCTATTTATGATCATAGGTCCATAGCCTCTTTTCTCTAATTTTCGTGTATGCTGCTTCAATGTGTAGACTAAGACTAGGTCTCCTGCTTTCAAGCCTTTATCATTCACATGTGTATCAAAATATGCCTTTTGCCTCTTCTTCGCTGCATAGATTCCTGCTGCAGCTCTCAATCGTGTCTCGCCTAGACGTTCAAGATCAAAGATTCGAGAGGAGAGTTCATGGCCTGTCCAGTCATGCTCTTGTGCTACCTTCAATGTAGGTATCAAAAAGTCCAAGGATAGCACCGCATTCTGACCGAACACCATCTGAAAGGGTGTGGCTTGGAGTACCGTTTTATAGGCCACTTGATATGCCCAAACAGCATGGTGTAGCTGTTTGTCCCAATCAGAGCGTTTATTGTTCACTAATTTTGTCAGTACATTGCATAAGATCTTATTTGTACTCTCAGCCTGGCCATTAGCTTGGGGGTGATAGGGGGCAAACTTCTTATGTACTACCAAGAATTCTTGGAACAGATTTTCAATAAATTCATTCAAGAAGTGAGTCCCTCTATCACTGACTAGCTCTATAGGTAATCCATACCTGGTGAACACATTCTCAAACAAGAATTTAGCTGTTGTTTGTGCATTGTTCTTTGTTATGGCTTTTACCTCTACCCACTTAGTTAGATAGTCAGTGGCCACAATGATATACTCAGCATGTGAACCTTTAGCTGGGGGATTAATAGGGCCTACAAAGTCTATTCCCCACTTAGAGAATGCACGTCCACCCATCATAGGTTTCAGTGGCATCTCATCTTTGTGTATAGGATACTGAGTTCTCTGACACACATCACACCGTTTCACATAGGTATGTGCATCCATGTGGAGGGTCGGCCACCAGAAGCCCGCAAATAGTATTGCCTTGATCACCCGATCTGGTCCAAAGTGTCCTCCTGCTACACCTTGGTGAGCAGTTTCCAAGATCTTTAGATATTCACTCTCATGAACACAAAGTCTTAGGTAACCATCTTTTCCACGCTTGTATAGATTATCACCAATGAGTGAGTAATCTAGGGCTTCTTGTTCTAGACTTCTTTGCCTCGTCATAGTCATGTCTGGAGGGAATGTTTTCATCTTCAGGAAGGATACTAGGGGTTCACTCCAATCCGGCACTATGGACACTTGATAAAGAGTGGCATGTTCCACAGGTGGTTTACTGCAGCAGATTGGGCATTCCTTGCACAACTTCTGGACATCAGCTTCCATAGTCGGCCAATGCACTCCTAGTCTCCTCAGGGTCTGTAGGGTTCGTTGTTTTGAGTAGTGTTGCTCTAATGCACCTACATGTGCTAATTGCAACCACTTAGCGTACTCGTCCTCTTCTACACAACAAGCCAAGATCCCTTGATCTGTGTGCTTGTACATACTTCCAGCCATGATGTGGTACTTTTGGGCTTTTACTACCTCTCTATCCTGTGTGGCTATTACTGGGTGGTTAGGCCGGTATGTCAATACTGGCACTAACGGCTTAGCCCACTACGGCACCACTTCCAAATTAAACAAGTAAGCATCAGGTAAGTCATCTGATACTCCTTGTGGGGCCTCTCCAGATGTGAGCCTAGAGAGATGGTCTGCTCTCAAATGAGTCCTGCCTTTCCTCACTACTACCTCAAAGTCATATTCCATTAGTAAGAGAAACCATCTTACTAATCTGCCTGTATTACACGGCTTGTTTACCAGGTACAGTAGAGCTTGGTGATCAGTAAAAAATTTGAACTTATTTGCAAGAAAATAGTGTCTAAACTTTTTAACCATGTACACCATGCCTAATCCTTCTCGTTCGGTGGTTGTATAGTTCCGTTCAGCAGCATTCAATTGTCTACTGGCATAGGCAATAAGGAGATCCATATTACCTTCACCCGTAGGTTGTGCAAGTACACATCCAATCGCATGATTGGAGGCATCCACATGAACATGGAATGGCTTGTTCCAATCTGGTGTGGTCAAGATTGGTGCTGAACATAATCTTCGTTTAAGCTCCTGGAAGGAATTCTCACATTCATCAGTCCACTCAAAGTTAGTCAGAAGTCCATACATGGGCTTTGCAATGACAGCATACATGTGGATGAACCGGCGGTAGTAACCACAATGCCCCATGAAAGCCTGTACTTCCTTGACGTTCTTTGGCCTAGGTAGTTCTGCGATGGCTCTCACTTTCTCTTCGTCAGTGGATATGCCATTCTTAGACACTATGTGTCCTAGAATTTTGCCTTGCCTGACCATGAAAACACACTTTTCTGGGTTCAGGCAGACTTGATATTCTCTGCATTTATCAAAGATTTGTCTGAGTTCAGGTATATGGGTCTGTCTAATGTTGGAATGAGCACACAGATCATCAACATAGACTTCCAAATTCTTCCTCAAGAACTCTTTAAACACGTGACACATCAATCTTTGAAAGGTAGCAGGTGCGTTAGTAAGCCTGAATGGCATTACCCGAAAGGCAAATATGCCCCACTCCGTGGCAAAAGCCGTCTTATGTTGATCCTCTGGAGCAATGGCTACTTGATTGTAGCCCGAAAACCCATCTAGGAAGCTGTACACTTCCTTGCTTGCTACCCTTTCTAATAGATGCTCAGTGATAGGAAGTGGATAATTATCTCTGATAGTGGCTGCGTTAACCTTCTTCAAGTTAATGCACACTCGTAATTTGCCGTTCTTCTTGGGCACCACTACAATGGGGGATACCCATTCAGTGTGCTCAATTTCATAGATAAACCCGGCTTCTACCAAGCGGTCTATCTCCTCTTTAATCTTGGCGGCGTAGTTGTCATTGTATGTGTAGGGCTTCTGCTTAGAGGGTCTGGCATCTGAGGTCATGGGGATTGTGTGTGAGCATATGTCTGGGTCAACACCCTTCAGATCCTTGTAGCTCCAAGCGAATACATCTCTGTATTCTCTTAGCAAGGCTATCAATTCATGCTCTTCGTCTTCCGTCAAGTCATGGCCTATGTACGTGCATCTCTCCTCTCCTCCTTCCACAACTACCACAATTTTCTTGGTGGTTTCTTTGTTATCATAGGCCTCCCCTGATTGCGCCTCTCGTTTCGGCATTCTGATCATGACTCTCCTGTCATCTATCTCATACTTCTTAAAATTTTCTGGAACCTCAAACAAAGATTCTTCCTCTTCTGGTGTGAATTCTCTCTTTTTTCTTTTCTTTCCTTCCTCCTTCAGGGTCACATGTGTGGCTAGCCTTACATCATTTGTAAGCTCTCCATGCCTCTAGGGTTGAAATTCTACTTCATAGAAGTATTCTTCATCTGATGCAAAGGGTGGGTCCATAATGATTGACTCTAGATCGGAGTCACTTGCATCCTCAAATGCATCAGGGCTAGGTTCACACTCTTCTAACACTGCCTCTCCCACGATTGGCTCTATGGACAAGACTGAAATGTCATAGCCATCTTCATCACAGTGAGGTGTCCATTGTTCTTCATTGATGGCTACGTCCATTGTTGATAGGATTTCTGCCCAGCCGTGGGGTTCAAATTCCTCGTCAGGAAAGACTACAGGTGTATAGGCTGGGTCTTGAGTTGATCTATGTGTTTCTTTTGCACCTACCTCTCTGGCTTTTTCTCTTTTCTCTTCCTCTACTGCCACTTTGCACATCCATAAGTGGGTGTCTTCATGCATCCATGAGGATCCTGATCCTATGGACTGCACAGATTTCGTATCATCTTTGGCTCTATGGATGGGATTCCATTGGATAGGAGGGACATCTCTATGAGAGTAATCTTTGAGATTGACTTTGGTTGTAACACCTAAGTGTTGCAAATACAAAGAATTGGTTCCCCAATCCTGGACCACTTGCAACTGTCGCATAAATGGTCTTCCCAAGATCATTTCATAGGCATGATTTTCGCTAAAATCACATATAGCAAATGTATGCTCAAACTCGACACCACATGTAGTGAGAGTTATGCCTTCTAGCAATCCCAAGGGCCTCTCAATATGGCCATCGGCCATCTGCAATTTCATTCTCGTCGGTCGGAGTGCTGGCTTGCCCCAACGCTTCCAAAGGGAAGTTGTAGCAATTGCAACTCCTGCACCTGAGTCCAAAATTGCCTTGGTTGTGTATCCCTGATGGGTAACTGGGAGATAGGTATTTCCTTCTTCTCCTTCACTCATGTCTCCTATCTTATCCAATGGTATTTCAGGCACTGTTCTATGAGATCCTACCTGGGAACGCGATTTCACTATGTCTGGCACTTGCTTGGCTACGTGTTTCCACACTTCTGGCTTAACTTTGAGTAGCTCTTCTAAAGTGAGATTGCATTGCACCTTAGTGTTCCTTACTACCTCTGTATTCCTAGGTATGATTGAATCTTGGTTTCTTATCATGAATGTGGGCGCTCTCAGGCAAGTAGACTTGGTTTCCCATGGGCCAGTGAAATGGGGTAATTCCTGCAGGGAGTTAGACTCGAATTCTAACCTCTCTTGGTTTTGTGCATTCTCCTGCTCTCCATAAATGGAAGGAATATCTTGAGGGAATTGATCATGTGTGTCATCCACAAGTTCAATGGGAGGAGGGGCTTCACTTTCATTAGCCCATTTGTCTTCTTGAATCTCTCGTAGGAATTGTGGAGTGAACCTATTCATAGAAGAGGAGGTGTTTGGTTCAGTGGAATTAAGCTTCCTATGGGGGATGGCTTATGTTTTTGCTCGCCTCATCTCTTTCTCGATTTTTTTCTTCCTTGGCAGATCTTGCAATTATGCTCTCTAACTTCTCTAGGAGTCCATCCAAGTGCAATTGTGTCTTAGCTGAGCTTGAGTGGTTGAAAAGGTGACTGGCTTCAAACATGGTTTGAGCCAATGCGACCATTTTCGCACACAGCTTGGTTCTCTCTATCTCTAGGTCAGCTCTAGGGTAGCACTTGTCATGATCCGTCACATTTGGCCCTTCTTGGATTCTGGCTTGATATGCTTTAAGCATCATATCTAGATCTTCAGGAGTGGGGTCGGCTAGGACTGATCCTACTCTGGGTGGTGGGTGGGTTAAGGGTGGTGTATTGAAAGGTTGGGGAATGGAAGAAGATGGATTGGCGGTTAAAGGGAAAGGTGGTGGAGGGGTGGTGTGAGAGTGGTTTTGAGATGCGAGTTCACTTATCTTTGCTTTGGTTTCTCTCAAGCTTGCTTCAAGTTCGCTCATTTTCTGTGACCATTGTCTTTTCATTCTCTCCCGGCTATCTCTCCATGCTCTTGTCCTTTTTTTGGTTATACTCTCTGTCTCACTAACCTCAGCACTCTTTTCCTGCCCTACTCCTTGAGTTTGTTGCAAGGCTTGGGCTCTAGTGACCACATGCACTGGGGCTGTGGAAGTTGTACTTCCCGTAGAGTCTACCACTAACCCAATGACGTTGATAGGAGTGATTTTAGGCATGTTATTAGGGTTCTTTGGGCAATCTCGTAGGAGATGCTCTTTTCCGCAGTCTTGACAGAACCCCTGAATTGTCACTGGTTGGGGTTGTGTAGAGGCAGGCAGTGGACAATCACGTATAAGGTGATCTCCCTGACATCTGAAGCATGGTCCTCTAGGGAATGGGGTTCGTACCTGCGTAGGTTGAGGTCTAGAGTTGGGGTTTGTGTACATGACATTAGCATACTCAAGCTCCCCACTATTTTCACTTGGATCCTCATAATAGTATGACTCGTTATGCTGGGGTGACTGCATGTAGTAAGCGTGTGGGCTATCAATATGTGTGGAGTCAAAACTATGGTCACTTGGATCACTGTCTGATAGCATTGGGGTGATTGGAACTATGGCTCTGTTTGGATTTTCTTCAGCAGATGCATATTTCACTGGGATCACATGGGTTGGAGCAGGGGGTTGCTGCACTAGGATTGGTTGAGGTCTCTGCTGCCCTTGATAAGGTGGCTGATAAGGTTGCTGTGGTCTGTTGTATTGTTGTGGAGGGTACTGACTCTGGTATCTACCCTTCTGTGGATATGGCTGAGGGTAATTTTGCCTAACAGTTTGTTTGCTATATGGGCAGTCCTCTGCAGTGTGGTTGGTGTACCTTCACTCTATGGTGCAGTACTGGCTACTAGGATTCACCTGGGGTTGGGCCATAATGGGACATACATTTGCCATATGGTCACCTCCACAAGTGTAGCACCGCTTAACTGGGGCAAATCTTGGAATTTGTTTGCTAGAGACACCTAGTTTTTTAGCTACCTTCTCGGCAAGTTCCTCAATGGATGTGGACTGACCCGATGTGAGACTACTAGAGCTATCCGAATCCTTATAGATTTTTGATAGCTCTAACTCCTTGCCTAGATTATCCTCAATGTCTATGCACATGTGCACCCATTCTTCTATAGTTTTGGGGTCCTTTAAATACACATATGACCTAAGCTTGGTGCTCAACAAGCCATCTAAGAACAAAGCCACTTGCTTGGCTGGTGTGGGTAACTCAGGCATCGGGCACCTCTCTAGGAATTGCCTAAACCGTCTTCCTGCTAGTCTGACCGTCTCTTGAGGTGTTTGCTTGAAGCTATGAATTAGTGAGGAAGTGTTGTGCCTTATACCACTCTTGGAAAACTCAATGATAAATGCTTCTAGGATCTGGTCTATGTTTCTGAAATGCCTCTCGTTCAGTGGTTGAAACCACGTAAGGGCAGTGTTCCTAAGGGTTAGACCAAAAGCATTATATTGTGCGAATAGATCCTCTACCTGTTCAGCTTTCAAGTCTTGCCTAAATTCTGCCACATGGTCATAAGGGTCTCCAGTGCCATCGAAGTAATTCTTCATGGACTTCACTAGTTGAGTTGGCCTCAGAGTCCTAGTGTGTTCTCTTGGCCTTGGCAAAGGAAAATCATCAGCATTTCTTTGGTTCCTTGGGTCTCTAAATCTCTCGGTTTCTTCTCTATCTGTCCCCATTCTCCTTCTTTCTCTTCCCTGGGGGTTGGCAAAGCTTACTTCAGGTCTATCTCTACTTCTATCTCCTTGAGCTCCATGAGCCTGGGAGGTCCCGGCTCCTTGGTGACCATAGGACACATTAGACCGTGGTTGGGGAAAAACAAATTCACCCTTCCATGTGTAGGTATGTCTGCCATGCTCGGTGACCACGAAGATCCTCTCTGATGTATTGTCTAGGTATGTTACTTTACCTAGGCTGTCAGGGTCTTTAAACTAATAGATTGTGAGAGCACTCACTTCTTGAGGGTGAGCAGGTTTATATCTCCAAAAGGCCTCATCGGTTTCTCAGTTTAAAAGCAAATCTATGCTTTTATTATCCTGTGGAATCCACTCTGGAGTCGTGATTCTGGTCAAGACAGATTTACCACGGGGAGTTCTTGGCTCTCTCTCTAAATTCCCTTGCTCTATATCACCCATGTCGGTCTCGGAAATCACATTTCCAAACTCATCACTTCTATCAGGAAGAGTGGTGACTACATATATAGTCCCCTCTTTATCTAGGTATGCTCCATTCTCAAACTTGACTACCAGGTGTTCTAGTCCATGGGGTTGATCAGGGTTCTTAATCTGGACCACAGATCTTCTCAGTCCGTCTTTGTAGATGAGAGCACCTAGACAATTAGTCCTGATGTATTCCAATTGAGTCTTGTAAGGTCCTTCTGGCATTTCTAGATAAGCCACCCCTGAACTACCTACTGGTCTCTCCATGTGATAGGACATTTCAGAATCACTTGTTTCTGATCGTGGAGTGTATGGGTAATCACTCAACTACTGGGCCCAAGACCTAGCAGTGTGATTGACACTAGCTTCAGAAGATCTGAGGCTTTGTCTGTCTCGGCCTAAGTGTCTGCCTGACCTAAGGTTCATATGCCTGGTTTATCTACCCCCTTTGGTCCCAAGTACACTCTCGTTGCAGGTTATTTTGCACCAATCACTTTGTTCTTTTTAGTTGATTATTATGTTTATGAACTTGTCTGATATCTCGGCGTCCGGAATACTTAAGTGAATTTCGCACTTGATAATTGATCGATTCAAGTTTACTTTTTTTTCCTTAGGGTTTTCGCACTTAAGTCCTACTTAATGCTTGCACTTGGTTGATTAATTCTCTTAGACTTATTTTGTGCCTGACGCTAACCTAATTAATTACCACACCTAAGTCGTACTTAGCCTAGGCTAGGAATTGACAAAGGAGGGTTGAGAGAACTCCCAACCTCAATACTCTGGTTGCTCAGACTTCTACATCAGCCTAGGAAGCCTTCTCCCAAGCTTGGTACTCACCCTTGCTAGCCTGCCTTGGAATACCTTGAGTGCACGCAATGTTCCTGCAAAATTTCACAAGTTAATATAGCTCATTTACCACAATGAATTGAAAGACACACATCAGCAATTATGGACCCCCCTTGGAGTAACTCACTAATTCCCCAAAATCTTATGACCACCTAGTTCCACCTAATGGTCAACCTAAAAATACATGTTCTAAAACTCCGTGTATGATTCTTACAAAAACTAGTCAAGGTCCACGTAGAATTCTCAACAAGCTTTCCAACGAGACCAAAATCTCATCAATCAGAGTTCGTATGGTGAAGTTATGACCAATCAGGCACTTAGGGGTCAAAACAGGCTCTCAGGGTTTAGGAGATCCCTCTCTGGTTTCTAGGTCTTTTGCCCACTCCTAAGGCTCTAATGTTATCCCAATGTGTCTAAAATTAAGCCCAAATATACCTCAATTCACTCAAAAATTCACTCTAAAATTTTCATGCGTTAAGGCCGTGTATCGCGATAGGTCGGGTCGAGGTGTCGCGATAGGTCGAGGTGTCGTGATAGGTCAGGGTGTCGCGATAGGTCGGGGTGTCGCAATAGGTCGAGGTGTCGCGATAGGTCGGGGTGTCGCGATAGGTCGGGGTGTCGCGATAGGTCGAGGTGTCGCGATAGGTCGGGGTGTCACGATACTTGGGAGTGTCGCGATACTTGGGAGTGTCACGATACTCCGAGGTGTCGTGATAGGTGGGGTCGGTGTGTCGTGATACTTGGGAGTGTCGCGATACTTGGGAGTGTCGTGATACTCCGAGGTGTCGTGATAGGTCAAGAGTGTCGCGATACTTCGAGGTGTCGTGATAGGTGGGGTCGGTGTGTCGCGATACTCCGAGGTGTCGCGATAGGTCGTGGGTATCACGATACTTTGAGGTGTCACGATAGGTCGGGTTATGGTGAATTTTGCTGTTCTGTCTAGTGATCCTAGGAGCTCTAGGCCTACGCAGTGTCGTGGTGCACTCAGAATCGTGATCGGGTGAAGTTTTTGGAGTGTCGCGATAGCTCGAGCTCAACACCTCGGGGCTTGCGCAGACAAAATCCGTACCTGTTGAGCTTGCTGGAGATGATGATGGAGCTGCAACCTTCAAGAAACATGCAAAAAAACACACACAAGCAAGAACACACACTCGCTCTCTCTCAAACTCGCACAAAGCAAATGAGGAAATGGTTTGGAAATGAGAATATAAGGTGGAGAAGGAGATAAAGGTGGAGATGAAGATGGAGATGGAGATGGAGAAAAATCAGAAATTTACCTACTACTTACCATTCCAACGTGTCCTCTCTACGTCTTACCATCACACACTCGTCCTCAAAGCTCGAACCCCCGGCAACGGCGCCAAAATTTGGTGTAGCTCAGTGATGAGTATCACCTCCTTTAATGTCAATCCGGGAAGACATGAGGATGGTATGAAGACCTCGAGCAAGTGAAGGCACAAATGTGTGAGTGCAAAGCACACTAACATGCACACACATACACACACACGCGCACACACAACAAGAACAAAGAGAGTAAGACAATGGAATCACTTTTATTGCAACAAAGTTCTCATACAAGCTCAAAACTACAAGAAGCTAAGCCAAAAATGAGCTCTCTAGCTCTATTTATAGTTTTTGACTAGCTTTGGCCCTGTCCAGACCTAGTGTCCGGCCTAGTTAAAAATTAGGTTCCAGCGCTTATTCGAGGGCTCAAACGAGATCTAAAAAATATGAAAATTGGCAGGCCACTACTTCTAAGGCTCCCCAAGCTCAAGGACTCCTCGGCTTGTACAAAATGGAGCTACAAAAAGGTGAAACAATATTTACAAGGGTTTTCAGTGATGAGAATCACTTTTAACATGGTGTAAGGTTTGGAAAAATTTAATGGGTTGCCTTAGTGCTAGATCTTCATGTATACTCGTACTTGCTTCATCTGCCAACAAATGACATGAAGAAATATCAGAGTTTGGTAGGTAGTTTGATCTATGCTACCTTGACAAGACCATACCTATCATATGCAGTTTGTGTCTTATCACAATTCATGCATTGTCCAAAGAAAACTCATTGGATTGTAGCTCAAAGGGTACTTAGATATATCAAGGGAAGTCTGAGTGAAGGTTTGTATTATGGGTTTACTTCTGACACAAGAATTAAAGTGTTTAGTGATGTAGATTGGGTAGGTAATTCAGATGATAGAAGGTCTACTCATGTCTATCTCTGTTATATTGGAGATAAGTTAGTTTCTTGGTGCTCAAAGAAGCAACATACAGTTGTTTTGTCATCCATAGAAGCTTCATACAAAGGAATGGTAGAGGCTGCAAAAGAAGTGATATGGTTAAAGACCTTATTGAAAAGTTTTGGAACTGATCAGAGTACTCCAATTATTTTTGGAGACTACATGAGTTCATTATATTTGGCAGCTAATCTTGTTTTTCATGCCAGGACTAAACACATAGAGATTCACTATCATTTCTTGAGAGAAAAGGCACTTGACAAAGAAATTGAAGTTGTGTATACATCAACAAAAGAACAAGTTGTAGATATGTTGACAGAAAGCTTAGATGGACCTAAGCTACAAAAGTTTAAAGAGATGGCAGGTAAAAAGAAGAATGATATAATCACAGTTAGTGATTGAGGGGGAGCTCTTGGAACAAAGAAATCCCAAATTGATGATTATGAAGAGCTTGAAGCAAGTTAGGAATCAAAATGAAGCCAAAGAAGTCATTTGAGAAAGTGACAAGATCTCATAAATATAGCTTGTATACATATGTACATTACAAATGAAAATTCTTGCACTGTGAGTATACATGGTCATTAGAATGATAAGAAGTAATGTAATAGACATGGGATGAGTCTAGAATTATATGTATACAATTCAATGATGTAAAGTTAGGAAAAACAATGTTCATGTGATAGATGTGTAGAGAGTCACCTCCATGAGTTAGCATCAAGCTTTTCTCTGATTTCTCTCAGCCTGATCAAGTGGATCAGAAAATATTTTGTACAAATCTAACCTTGAAGCTAATCAAGCTATGTTCAAAGTTTCAATGTCTAATTCCTTTCAGGTTGTGTGTATGATCAATAGGAATATGTATATGTGAAGTTCGTAGGTAGACCTCTTAGAGTCACACACTTTTTTGTGTCAATGTTTTGCTTGGATCTCAATGTACAGTGTAAAGGTTTTGATGAGTGAGAATTCAAAATCTAAGTTAGAAGGTAAGGAAACTATGGCTAAAAGCATTTCGCAAAATGGTACTTGTGTTGTGAGAAATCAACCTCAGAAGTTGACTATGTCAAAGTCACTTATTTAGGAAGACAGTTTTTGACATATCTTTTATCTTAGTGATCAAACCAGAGTTTTAATGATTCTTTTGAAGATCTAATGGATGATATCATTGTGTAAAGGTAGCATGGAGATATGTGCATCAATAGATTGAATAAATTTGAGGTTATGTGTAGGTAATGAAGTTAAATTCTAGAGCAGACTTCTTGAAGAAGAAGAAAGTTCACTCAGAAGTGATAGTGAATGATTTTGTAATCAAGTTAACATTTGTGTAAAGTTTGGTCTATGATTGATATAGAGGTGTTCTTAAATCAGTATAGATCAAGCCTTTGGAGATTTAGAGGTCTCCAAAATCCCTTGTGGTGTGTTAAGAAGAGGAAAGACTAAGATTAACATCACCTTGAACATGTTTTGGTTCCTCAAAGCTTCATTCTTTGCTTTCAAAGCCTTTTTTTGAAGCATTTTTTGGGGTATTTTTGGAGCCATCTTGGAGTAATTTCATGCATATTTCTCTTCACACAGTTTCAAGAACATCAAGAATAGTGTTATTTGTACTTCTTCAAAAATAAGTATTCACCTTTGGGGCTATGTTTTCAGCCACACTCATAAAACTACATGTTTCATGAAAGGTTTTCAATTGTGGTGGGAGCAGCCACTACAAATTTATGCAGGTTTTTGAACCTAAACAACAGAGTTGAGAGACACTTGCAAGTGTTGTTGGCTAGTTTTTGGGCTCCGCATTCAGCCTTTCAATGTCATTTTGCTCCATATATTGAGCACATTATACACTTTGTACGCTTTTGTGGATATCGCTTATGTACATCCATGTGCTCATTGATATAGTAGTTATGTTTTTTGCATAAAGCCTTTTACATTTGATAAAGAGGTTTGTGATGAGGTTTTCTTAACTGGGAGACACCCAGATGTCGAGGTCTCTTTGGTGATGCAGGTGGAAGACTTACCGAGCCTCACCATAAGAGATGTATGATAGTTGTTCATATGTGCTCGATAAGCCTAGTTGGCTTCTTTTGGGTAACTAATTATATGCAATGGATTCAATGATTCACTATGAAGGTAAATATGTTAGTACTTGCAGTTCTATGAGATTTCGACACTAGTCATATGGTCATTTTGCAGAGGATACTCTAGAAACATTTTTCTAGATTTTTAGGTTTCATCAACTATATAGTGGTCGATTTACTCCTTGATACACTTAGTGTGAGCATATTTATTCTCACACAATCCTTTTGGTTGATCATTACTATTCATGAATTCATTTTTCTAGGAAGATTGCTAAATTCTCTCCCAGAATTTGACACTTGGTCATCCTTCTTTGAACCTTAGTGGTTTGTAGACTCTTCTAGATCCATTATCATTCTATTTAGTTGTCTACCATCATGGCATCAAAGGTCTTAGGCACATCTGGTGGATCAGGTTCTAGTGCCATGGCTCCAAGGAGGAGCTATAACTTGTAATGCAAAGACCATTTTGAGATCCAGGAATTTGATGGCACAAAATTTTCTCTATGGAAGAATCAAATTAAAGATGCTGATTCAAAGGAAGCAATGGAAGCCACTAAATGGAATCTCAAAGAATCCTGCTGATATGGATGAAGATGATTGGGATGAGTTAGATGAAAAGGCCAGATATACCATGAGATTGCACTTGGTAGATAATTTTTACTTTATAGTATTAGACTTTGAAAGTCGAGAGGAGCTTTGGAAGAAGTTATGCAATACATATGAAAAAGAGACAACATCAAATAAAGTGTATATGATGAGAAAGTTAAATGAACTTTGCATGAAGGACATAGATAGTGTTGTTGCTCATCTAAATGAGTTTGATGCTATGTTCTCCCAGTTACAAGCTTAGAAAATGGATATGGATAATGAAATGAAAGCATTCTTGTTGTTATGCACCTTGCTATCATCATGGGATACATTTTGCATAGCTATTAGCAATAGTGCACCTGGTGGTAAACTGATCTATGATGACATATGTGGAGCACTCTTGAGTGAGGGGATTCATAGAAAATCTATGGTTGGCACTCAGAGTGGAGATGTATATAATGTTCCTGATTCTTACCAAGGAAAGAATCAACAACGTGGCAAGAGCAAGAACAAGGAAAAGAATGGTCAACAGAATAAGAGTAGAAGTAAATTGCGGAAGAGGGATATTGAATGCCATTATTGTCTTTAGAAAGGACACATGAAGAAAGACTATTATGCATTAAAGAATGCTAAAGGTAAAAGACAGAATATTGATGAGCATGTTAAATAGTTACATGCACCATCTACTTCGACTATGAAGATTGAAGAAATTAATGTTATTTCTGATGATGCTAATGTGTTGACACTTGATATTACTATGCCAATTGAGGCTCTTATGACTGAATCTCTTTCCCATACATGGCTGCTAGATTCTGGTGCTTCTTTCCATGTGACATCACATAAAGAATGTTTCTCTAATTATGGAGCAAAGTCTCTTGGTACCGTGGTCATCGAGATTTTCTCTCCTCTCTCACTCATGAAGGCCTACAGGAAACACATTTGGTGAAGGTAGCCAGAATTCCCTGAGAAGTCCAAGATGCATCAAGGATGTCAAAGGAACTTCACATGCAAAGTTTGGAAGAAATCGAGCAAATCTAGGGTAGCGGTTAAAGCTGGTCAAACTTTGGAAATTAGGGTAAAAATTTCAATATCTACAAATCACATGAAAATTCATATACTTGTAAAGCCTCTCAAAGGCAGTGTATAGCCCGAATTTCACATGTAAATGGATTTTCTAGCACATTGATATGCCATGTGCATTTTGTAAAAAATGTAATTTTTCCATTTAGACCCTACAAAATCTTGTATAGGAATTCCTGTTAGCCATATGGTTTCGCATGTATAAAGACCATATGTGACTACATATTTGTACAAAGTTTCAAGGTTACTAGAGTTTCCTAGACACCTTAATGCCACCTTGCAAGCTTTCAACTATAGTCAAACGTGTATAAGGGAGATTTAGATAAACGTTTTTTCTGCATATTCCTAAAGGACATAGTCCTACAAAGTTTCATCTTCATCAAAGCCTTTTTGGAGGGCCAAAGAGCACAAAGTCCAATTTTCAAGGTCACCATAGTTTTCTAGTTGAAGCAAATTGAAGGGTTGAAGGGCTGCCACATGGTGAAAGCTGATTGACCCATGTTGTACGATCAAGATGAGCTCATATTCAAGGGTGGAGATGAAATTATCCTTAAAGCAAGGAGAATCCACGAGTTTTTTCCATTAAAGAAGACTTTTTTGACAGTTAAAGATCAATTGCAACTTTTCTCTAAAAATAGTGGCATATCTTATCTAAATTGATGTGAGCACTGATCTCACGGTCCAGATTATCCCCAGATCCAATGATGGAGAATGAAAGCACTTAAATTTCACTCCTTTACACTATATTTGATACAAAGAACAATTCCAAGCCATTGATTTGATTAATCAAACGGTTGTAATCGAAAGTAGTGATCCTAGAGTTGAGCGTTGATTTCTCTAGATCCAAGGGCCCAAATTCATTCAAAAAACTATATAAACCCCCCTCCAAACTCCTAGAGCATCATTCCTATGCATCCATAGGGCTCTTGATAGCTTAAGGTTTCCTTTACATGATCACCCTCGGTTGAGCGTGTGAGGATCCAAGGTGGGCTAGTATGCGTATAGTACCTAGTTTCAAATTTAAGTTAGAACTCCAATCTAGGGTAGACTCTTGAAACCAGCATCTCTATCTTGACTCACCCTCGATGGAGCCAGAGTGAGTTAGAGATGGTTTTAATGAGTCTTAGACTTCTTTAGTTAGACATTACGAGCCTAGACATACATAGGGTCAATGAAGTGGAACTCATCTTCTTACGTTTGACATTCGGTTGAGCTGTCATGGTTTGAGGGTCGGAACTGCCTTTGATCAGTAGACTCCTTAGCTTGACATATCACGACGATCTTATACATGTATCTTAATTCAAATCCTTTTAATTCATGTCACTTATCACTTGTCTCTTGTCTCTTGTCTCTTGTCTCTTGTCTCTCAATCTCTTAAGTATTTTTACACGTCTTCTATTTTCTTCTATGTGTGAGAAGGCTTCACAGTATTGCGTTGAACCAGTGAGGATGTTTCATTGAGCTTGTGATTAAACTCTATCATCAGAATTCACTTGCATGCATATAATCCATACATACCCATACATATTGATTAGTTTCTGAAAGTGTATAAGAAGCTCCAATATTGGACCATTCTTCCTTTCGAAACTGATTTATGTGTAAAGATTCCATCAATTCTCTTCATGCATACATATCATCCAAAGAAGACTATGCATATGGATTAGAATTAAGAAGTGTTTAAGAAGCTCCTTCAATGGACCATTCTTCCTTCCAAATTTGATTCGTGCGTGTGGTTCTCTTTCATTCTTACCATTCATGTTCATAAATCTAACTTGCACTCCTACATTCCTATTCCCATTCCCATAATCATTTCAACATCTCTCTCTTCTCCATACTCAACATTAATTTCACTTTCACATCCTTTTACCTTCCAACATTCATTAGCTTCATACACCCTGTGTGTGCCATGACCAGACCCAATCCACCCGGATTGCGATCACCCACATTTGAGCCCGACGTGAAATACTTTGCGGCATTTGCTTCTGATCTTGTTGGGAGGTTGTGATCCATATCCTTTGTTTTATATTTTTCATCCTCATCATTGTTGCACTATATTTCTCACAATATCGTGCACATCTTTGTCATGAAGTAAATGCATTTTTGAGAGATCTATAACATCATGCATCACTCGCTTATTCACATAAGATGGAAGAAGGATTCAAATCTCTTATTGTTGAGAAACAAGGCCAAAGAATAGTCTCTTCTATGTTGAGAGAGAAGGGAAAATTCAATGGCATCAACATTACAAGCTACTTAGATTTGTTTGAAGAGCAAGCTATGATTTTTGGTCTTTCCAAAGATCTTTTGATATCACTCTTTAAACGAATTATTGATAGCTCTATCATAAACTGTGTCACTCAATATGATAGTCTTCCCTGGAGTGATTTTAGAAAGGAGATTCTCAAAGAATTCTATCTTGAGGATTATAGCCAACATAATCGGGATGGATTCTTACGATGGGTCAATTCCCCAAAGCCTAGTAGCTCTATTACTCACTTACAAAATGAGTATATTAGACGCTATGAACAACTTCCTGATGAGGATAAGATAATTTTGGAACCTGATCTTGTGATCAATTTTCTTAAGCTTCTTCATCCTGAAACTGTAGGAAAGTTGAAGGGCGATTAGAAGAGCCGGATAAGCGCTATGGTCTTACTAACAATTGGCAAAAAGTGTGTAAAGTAGTAGAGGTTGTAGCCCATAGACATCAAAGACAATCCATGCTTTATGAGCAAGCTAGTCTTCCTCAAGCTAGCCTTCCACAAACTAAGGAGCAAGTTAGAGAACAATCCCATGCTATGCTTTTTGACTCTACTCCTATTCCTCAAATGATGGAGCCTACTCAAGGTTTTAAAGTAGAGCCAAATAAAAGTGTAGTTGAACAATCTCAAGTGGAAATTCTCACTAAGCAAATGGAAAGTCTTATTGCTATAAAATCCAATTTGGCCAAGACTATAGATGCTTTACAATCTAATAACACCAAAACTTTCCAAAATCAAATGAACCCAATGTCTTTTCAAGAGCCTAATCAACATGTTATAGCTACCAATCAAAATCCACAAGCAGCTCCTACTCAAGCATATCAAGTTCCTCCAATGCACAATGCTTCAATGCAAAATCCTCATACTCATGTGCAAATCCTAAAATGTATCAAAACATATATCCTCAAGCTTCTCAAACAACGTTTCAAAATCCTCAAAATCAAAATTTTCAAAATCATCAACCATATACTATGGAAGTTCCTCTTGCACCTCAAGCACCACATGTTGCTCCCCAAGCTCTTCAAATACATCAATTGCCTTATCAAAATCCTAATTATCATTTTCAAGCAATAACTTATCAACAAAATCCTCAATTTCAAAATTTCCCACCACAAGTTAATCAAAATCCTCAAAATCAAAATGGTTTTGTGCGTGGCCCTCGTAGGTGTCCTTGATGTGATTCGTTAGAGCATTTTTTGAGAGATTGTGAACTATTGAAGGCTGCTAAGGAGCAATGACTAGTAATAGACATAGACAAGAAAATATGTGACTATTGATGTAGGCTAGCTTTGCAAGGAAATTATGGTAAGGGAGGAATGAAAAAACACTATGAAAATATAACCATAACGGATGTAGGAACTAGAGGAGTGAAACTAGAAGCTCTTGATGAACAACAACTAGAATCAAGTAAACCCACAAAGTAAAGTGACTTTTTCATAGAGGCTTTAGTAAGAGCATGAGATGAGATTAGGAGAATAACGGCTTGGGAGTCACTGATAGAAGATCAATCTCTTAATTCTCACATATCCAATGTAGAAGAAAAACGAAAAAGAGATGAAGCTGAGCCTAGTGAAAGAAGAGTGACTCGAAAACAAACCTCAGAAGGAATAGAAACAAGCATAGAGTAGGGAGAAACATCACAATCCAAAGATAAAAAACAAGAATCACAACCCAATGAACAAAAACAAGAGGAGAAACAAAAAGGGAAGAAGACAAAGCAAAGAAAAACAGAACCAAAGCCTTTAGATAAACAAAAACAATTAAAACAAACTGAAGACCAAACAGGAGAACATGAACAAAAATAAGATCTTGAGCAAAAACAAAAGAAACCAAAGAGAAAACCTAAGGCCATCTTGATTTCAGAAATTGAGAGGAAAATAGATCCTATGGAGATTTTAGATGAAATTTTGCTTAAGAGTCAAGTGACTATGTCTTTAGAACAAGTTTTCTCTATTGCAAAGCCTGTTTTTAAAGATAACTTTATCAGGACTAATTAAAAGGAAGAGGTTTCCGCTTAATCTAGATACTGAGATGCAAGATTCTCTAGATCAAGATCAAGCTATGAATGAAGCCTTAAACTTTGATGAATCTGATGAAGAGGACTTTGATGATGATGAAGTAAATGTTCATAAAAATTTCTTAGGACCTATTCAACCTGACCATGAAAATCATGAAAACAATCTTGAAAGTCACTTTAAAAGAAAATTTTGGTCTAGAGGTACATCAGAGATGCATCTTAAAATAGGAAATGATAAGAACACTATCACTATAAATGCATTAGTAGATTTCGGCTCTGAAATCAATGTGATTTCAAGAGAAATCTATGATAAGTTTCGATGGCCCATAGATAAATATTGTGGATGGCGTATGAGAACTACAGATAATGGTGTAGGTACCCTATATGGAGCTTGTGCTAGTGTGCCCATATCCTTAGGAGGAATCACAGAAGAGTTTCACTTTTTTATTCAAGATCATTGCTCCTATGAAGTTCTCTTAGATCAACCCTTTATTTGTGAGAGTCGTATGGAAACTAAAGCCATGGATGATGGGTCTACCTATGCTAGATTTAATTCTAAGGATGGAATGCAATCACTTCAAGTCATGATGGTAGGAGTGAATCATCCTAGGAATCGATTGTCAATTAGAAAGAAACCTATTGTTACTCAGGGTCATGAGCATGCTTGTAGTGATTGTGCACCTCGATTCATGTTTGGAGCTACATATGATCAAAATTTCAGATAGAATCCATTGTTGAGTGGGACAATAGTGGATATTGGTTTGACATCTCGCATCCAACCAACATGCACAATAGTTTGTCACTTTGTTTTCCACATTCTAGATTAGATTTTCTTCATAAGAGTCAATTGTCCAAGTCTTTTATCCAAAAAACCCAAAAAAATTATAAAAACAACAAAATCATGGAACATGATGAGAACATTGAGCATGTGATTGAAACATCTCATTGTTTCTCTACTCTTGAGGAGTTAGAGTTATGTCTTCAACAAATTTCTAATTCCCATATTATTCTTCTTTCTTCCCTTGATGAGTATGATCTAATCCAAGAGTATGCTCTCAATGTTGACAAGTGCTCAAAATTTAACCAAACACATGATGCGTTAGTTGAAACGAAGTACAAAACTAAAGACAAAAAAATCAAACCCATAGCTCAACCATTACCTCAAGGAAGTAATGAAAAAAATATTGATATGAAAAATGATCCAACTCTTCGGGATAAGAAAAACATAGGACATACATTCACGGATGAGACAATCAAACATGTGAAAATTGGTAGAGATGATGACTTTCTTTTGCCAACAGAGAGAGATAAATTTGAGAGAGTCATACGTAGGCATGGAAAAGCCTTTACTATGTATCCTCATGAGACTGGTTGTGTAGATCCTAAGCTAGTTGCACCCATGATAATCTTTACTATTCCACATATTCCATGGATTCTTTGTCCTATACCAGTTCCAAAGGCTCACTTACCTGAGCTAATGAAACTACTTAAGGAGAAGATAAACATGAGAATTTTAGAGCCATCTTTTGCACCTTACTCAAACAAATGGTTCAGTGTGCCTAAAAAGAATGGGAAACTACGTTTTATTCAAGATCTCCAACCTGTCAATAAAGTCACCATAAAGAATGTAGGAACAGGACCCATTGTAGATGAGTTTGCTGAATCATTTTTAGGACATTCTATCTATTCAATGGGTGATTTATATTCAAGATATGACCAGTTTCAATTAGCAATTGACAGTCATGACATAAACACAATGAAAACTCCTTTAGGCTTAGCGCGGATGTGTACTTTACCTCAAGGAGCGACCAATTTTGTGGCTCATATGATGAGTGCTATGAATATGGTCTTACATGATTTTATCCCTCATATAAGTATGCCATTCATTGATGATGTTCCAATTAAAGGGAGTGAGGAACGTGTAAAGGACATTACTTTAGACTCATTTGGATGTCGTAAATTTGTTCATGACCATATCTCTGATTGCGAAAGAATATTTCAATGATTTGAAGAGGTAGGTCTCACATTTTCCATAGAGAAATCTATTTTTGGTGTCAACGAGGTTCTTATTGTTGGACATTTATGTGGCCATTATGGTCGAAAGCCATACCCACAAAAAGTTGATGCCATTAGTAAGATTGCTGAAACATGTAACAACATGAGTGAGGTATGTGGATTTCTTGGTGCTTGCATCTTTTATGTTATTTGGATCCCACACTTTGCTCATGTTGCTGATTGTCTCTATGACTTGTTGAGGAAGGAACGAAAATTTATTTGGACTGACAAACACACTCAAGCTATGCGTAAATTGAAGAAATTATTGCTTAAAGCTCCCATCCTTAGGCGTGTAGACCATTCTGCTAACAAACCTATTATATTGACTGTTGATACTAGTCCTATTGGTATAGGTTGGGTCATAAGTCAAGATGATAGTGAAGGGAATAGATATGCAATTAGGTTTGGTGCCAAAATTTTACATGAAACACAAGAATATCCATAGATCAAACGAGAACTATGGGGTATTGTAACAACTTTGAAAGTAGACAAATAATATTTCATAGGTGCAAATGTCAAAGTTGAGATTGATTTTTTGCCTCTCATTGGAATGATAGCCAATTGTTCATCTCCTAATATAGCCATGATTAGATGGATCTCATATATTAAGTTCATAAATCCTGAGTTAGTTCATATTTCAGGTAAGTCAAATTCAGTTGTTGATATGTTATCGAGAGCTAGATTTGATGATCTTGAAAGTGATCTAATAAAGAATGTGAACTTAATTGACTATGTTCCACATATATACGAGTATGAGCAATTTCATGAGTCTGAGTACGAAAATGAATGGAGAGACATAGGAAAGTATCTGAGTACACTACAACCATTACCTAGCTGGACTACGAATAGATTCCATAACATTAGGAAACGAGCTTATAACTTTTTCCTATGTAATGGTTATCTTTGGAGACATGCTAAGGGTAAGGTTAAGAATCTACAACGAATCCTAGGAAAACGAGGTCTTCAATTGCAAGTAATGAAGGAAATGCATGAGACATTATGGGCAGGTCATAAAGGATTTTTTAGAACATATGAAAAAATTAGAAGTACCTACTATTGGCCTAGGATGTACATTGACATTAGTAGCTATGTTTCTACATGTTCTACTTGTCAACTTCATTCATCAGACAAACATAGAGATCCGTTGCATCCTAGTTATCCATCTTGTATTCACTATAAGTGGGTAGTAGATCTTATAACTATGCCTAAAGGTATTGACAAAAATGCGTTACATTGTACTTGCAAGAGAAGACTTAACTAATCATGTAGAGGGATGTGCACTACGATCTAAGAACACTTACAATGTTTGCAAATTCTTGCTTGAAGATGTCATAAGTCGCTTTGGGTACATAGAGAAAGTAGTTGCCGATCGTGGAGAGTTAAATGCGAGAGAAGCCAAAGAGTTCTTTGAACATCACGATATTCATTTGTCTCTCACTACTGCGTATAATCCAGAGGCCAATGGTAAAATAGAGAGAGGGCATCTACCTATTGTGCAAGCCATATCTAAAGCATGTAACGGTGACATCAAACAATGGCCTAGATTCTTACCTTTTGCACTTTGGGCAGATAGAATGACATGCACACGTACTACTGGGTATATGCCTACTGACCCCATGTACTATCAAAAACCATTGTTTCCAATTCAATTTCATATTTCTACATGGTCAAATTTGCCTTGGTCTGAAAACATGTCTACTGATGATCTTTTGAGTTTGCACATTAAACAGTTAGAACAAGGTAAATTAAGACTTGATGATGCCGTTGAAAAATTAAGAGAATCTAGAATGAAGAACAAGCATTATTTTGATAAAACTCATCGATTGCGTCCTAAGCCAATTGAAGTAGGATATTGGGTGCTCATTTATGATAGTACATTTGAGTCTCAATATGATGCATGCAAAAAGCTCACTCAATGATGGTTTGGGCCATACATTGTATCAGAAGTCAACAACAATGGTACATATGCTCTTTGTGAATTAAATGGTGTTGCACTAAAACTTTGATTGCAGGTAAAAGGATAAAGCTATTCAAGAAACGTGATAATGATGAGTACATTTTGGATGAGGACATTGAAGAAGATGACAACAATGAGGCCGATTCATAAAGAGGAGTATCCATGTTATTAAAAATAAAATAAAATAAAATAAAAATAGAAAAAAAGATATATATATATATATATATATATATATATATATATATATAACATATAAAAATATTATTAATTTTTCAAGTTCATGTTGCTTTGTGTTTTTTCAAGTTCATTCTACTTTTTTTCCATTTTTCTTTCATGCATGTTTTTCTTTTCAATCTTTGCATTGCATTGCATATCCACATCACTTGAGTCAAAGAAAGGGCAAATGATGATTTCTCTACTTGTGTAAAATTGTATCTTAAGTAGTAATTTATCTACTAAGAAATTGATTATAATCTAGGATTGTGGAATGATAGGGCATGTAGATTTGGAGGTTTATTTTGATGACATGACTTTCATATATAAACATGCATATGTATCCTGTATCGAAAGCATAATTGTTGAGATCCTAGCTCCTAATACTGCATGTTTCTACATCCTTAGTCCATCTCACAGCACTTGTATCAGAGTTTAAATGACTGTTCTCCATCATAAAAAATGGTTGTACCTTGTATCGGGGTTTAGTTTCTCCATGTCATTAGAAAAAAAAAGCTACTACATGTTACCAGGAAGTTTACACTTTCTTCTACCCCAAAAAAGTGATTGTAACCATACAGTTACCGAATCATCATCATCATTTAAAAAAAAAACCAAGCCAAAGGAAGATAAAGAGGTATAGTAGAATAAATCACGGACTATATAGGCAGATTTATGCATTAGTGGAGTTTAGTTAGATTTCCTTGCATGTTATTAGAGAAAGAGCATATTCATATTTATGTAGCAAATAAGTTGATCTAAAATAAGCTAAAGATGAAAGATGTCTCTTGAAAATCATATATCTTTGTTTATAATTGTATTTAAGGTAGATTACTTTATGAAAAAGGTACAAATTTTTCTTCAAGATGAGAGGAACTGATGCTTAAAACGACTCAATACATCCACTTCCACTTCATATTCATGCTTGATTGTTTTCTTTCTTGCTTTTAATGTTGCTTGTTCATTTGCATATACGTTGCCTATTTGTTCATGCATATTCACGTTGCCTGTTTCAATTCTTTCTTTCATGCGAATTTTGCTTCATGTCACGTTACCTACTCATTCATGCATATAATTAATTTTCCTTCCATGTTTCTTATGTTGCCTATAAAAGAATTTGATGCCTAGAACATTTTGTTTTTCACAGATGCTAGAGTGGCGCTTCCGGAGGAATCGCAGGTTTAGTGGGGGCAAATGTCGTCGAGATTTTGTCTCCTCTCTCACTCATGAAGGCCTACAGGAAACACATTCGGTGAAGGTAGCTAGAATTCCCTGAGAAGTCCAAGATGCATCAAGGATTTCAAAGGGAGTTCACATGCAAACTTTGGAAGAAATCGAGCAAATCTAGGGTAGCAGTCAAAGCTGGTCAAACTTTAGAAATTAGGGCAAAAATTTCAATATCTCCAAATCACATGAAAATTCATATACTTGTAAAGCCTCGCAAAGGCAGTGTATAGCCCGAGTTTCACATGTAAATGGATTTTCTAGCACACTGATATGCCATGTGCATTTTGTAAAAAATATAATTTTTCCACTTAGACCCTACAAAATCTTGTTTAGGAATATTTGTTAGCCATATGGTTTGGCATGTATAAAGCCCATATGTGGCTACATATTTGTACAAAGTTTCAAGGCTATGAGAGTTTCCTAGACACCTTAATGCCACCTTGCAAGCTTCCAAATGTAGTCAAACTTGTATAAGGGAGATTTAGATAAAAGTTTTTCTGCATATTCCTGAAGGAGATCTTTGGAAACATAGTCCTACAAAGTTTCATCTTCATCAAAGCATTTTTGGAGGGTCAAAGAGCACAAAGTCCAGTTTTCAAGGTCACCACAACTTTTTAGTTGAAGCAAATTGAAGGGTTGAAGGGATGGCACATGGTGAAAGCTGATTGAGCTATGTTGTAGGATCAAGATGAGCTCATATTCAAGGGTAGAGATGAACTTATGCTTAAAGCAAGGAGAATCCACGAGTTTTTTTTCATCAAAGAAGACTTTTTTGATAGTTAAAGATCAATAATGCAACTTTTCTCTAAAAATAGTGGCATATCTTATCCGAATTGATGTCAGCACTGATCCGACGGTCCATATCATCCTCAGATCCAATGGTGGCTACTTCTATTCTTAAAATAACTATACAATATTTAAGATGAGATCTCCAAGATATAGCACCTCCAACAAAATGGAAAATGTACCCTGATGTAGGCTTACGATTGTCTGCACAACGAGCATAGTCAAATCTGTGTAGCCAATAATGGATGCTTCCCCCTACCTAAGCATAGATGCTTGTGCTTAGTGCCACTCAGATATCTCAAAATCATCTTGACTGCTTCCCAATGTTTCTTGCTATGATTAGAGATATATCTGCTCACAACTCCCACTACAAATGTAATGTCTGGTCTCGTACCTACCATAGCATACATGAGACTACCAACAACAGACTGATAGGGAATTTTGGTCATGAATTCCTTTTCCTCATCTGATTTGGGGCAATCATCCTTGCTCAATTTTACATATGTGGGTAGAGGAGTACTCAATGCCTTTCCACCCTGCATATTAAATGTGTGAAGTACTTCGGATATTTACTCACTTTGACACAAGTATATGCATCTTTTACTCCTATCACGAGTAATGCACATGCCAAGAATATATTTGGAACCCCCTAAATCCTTATATTAAATTTTTGACTCAACTTCTTTCTGAGAATTGAAAAGTCATAAGACGACATCCCAGCAATCAACATATCATCAACATAAAGTATCAAGCATATCAAGCTTCAATTTGAGCATCTCTTTGTGTAGAGACAATGATCTTCATTGCTTCAAGAATAGCCTTGGGACTTCATAAAAGCATCAAACTTTTGGTACCATTGTCTAGGGGACTGTTTAAGTCCATACAAGCTCTTCTTGAGCTTATAGACTAGACTTTCCTTGCTAGGAACTACATAACCCTCCGGTTGTTCCATATAGATCTCATCTATAAGATCTCCATCCAAGAAAGTAGTTTCCACATCCATTTGGGCTAGTTCTAACTCCTCCATTGCAAAAAATCCAAGCAATATGCATAGGGTAGTCATCTTGACCAATGGAGAGAAGCTTTCCTTGAAATCAACACCATATTGATGCTTAAAACCCTTTGCAATAAGTCATGCTTTATACTTTGGAGAGGCACTATCTGATATGAATTTCAACTTATATACCCATTTACATGGTAAAGCTTTTTTGCCCATTGGCAAAGGTACTAAATCCCATGTACGGTTCTTATGAATAGAATCCAACTCACTCTTCATGGCACACTCCCACTTGACATGATCCTTTGTCTGCAAAGCCTCTTTGTAGCAAGGAGGCTCGCCCGCATCTATTAGCATAACAAAATCTAAACCTCAAACATATGTATCAGGTGCATGTGAGACACGTGCAGAGCATCTCAATGGTTGCTAAACAGGAACATTTGCAGACTGATGTAATCGAAAACTCTCTTGAACATCCCTATGTGCAACATTTTCATGTATGCTAATTGTAGGACTAGTACACTCAAACACCACTCTTCTCACTTCAACCTCCTTAATGGGTTGTATATGCATCTTAGACTCATTGAAAATGACATCACTACTTTTAATCATTGATTGTATTTCAGGATCCCATAAGTGAGATCCAAATTGTCCTTATTGACCATATCCTAGAAAAATACATTTCTTTGATTATGGTCCAACTTTTGTCTAAGATTTTTGGGTATATGAACATATGCTCCACACCCAAAAACTCAAAGATGATCATAATATGGTGGCTTCCCTGTCCATAACTCTTGTGTCACTTTAAAACCTTTGGTAGAACTAGGTGAAAGATTAATCACATGGACTGAATTCAATTCTACCCAAAAGCCTTGTGAAAGGTTTGAATCATGCAAAATAGAGTCTACTCTATCCTGAATAGTTCTATTCATCTTTTCAGCTACACCATTCTCTATTGGGGTATAAGGAGTTGTAAACTCTCTACAAATTCCTCTAAACTAGCAGAAAAGGCTGAATTCATGTGATGTATACTCACTCCCATTATCTAAATGTAAAGCTTTGATCCAGGGTAAAAATTAAGAGCCTCTACTAAGCTTATAAGTATAGAAATTTGGGTGAATGTTTACGATATTTTTAACAAAAAATAGCAAATATCTGGCGAATATATATGAGAACTTTCACTGGGAATATAGAAGTATCAACATATGGCTCCCATTTAATCCCACATGCAAGGGATCAAAAAAATCATAGAACCCTACCTTCCTCTTTCCCAAAGTACAATCCCATATCCATGGTGGCTGGAGGCTCAGTTACCCTTCTCTCTCTCTCGCACAATGCAAGAGAGAGCGTAGGTTCCTCAATGGATTTTCATCAAGGAACAGGGAAAAAGAGAGACTTTTTTTTGTATGTTCTCCTCTTCATGCTTGAGCACGAGGGAAAAGCCAACGGACGCTCTTCCATGAGGGAACTCCTTGGTTTTTACTTGATGGAGAAATGGAAGGGACACCCATTTTGTAGGTTAGCACCAAAAGTATAGCATCTATGGGATAAACATCCCTGCTAGCACGTGAGCTCTTGCGAATGCAAAGAAGGGAGAGGAAGGGAAAGAACACTCATCCCCCAATTGTACATGAAAATATACAAAATCTTGGCAAAAGTCTACCATCTAAGCCCCATGAGTTCATATTAAAGGGGCGAATTTATGCAATTTTGTTTCTTCTAATCTATAATTTATTGGGCTAATTTAACATCCTCAAAATTATTAAAGTTAGCCATTTTTCTTCAAAAATCCAGAATATTTGCCATTGGGCTAGAAATCGCCCATAATATTTTCCCTGCTTTGATCTAAGTTCCTTTTTTAGTCTCAACTAAAGCAATCCATTTTCTAAAAGTAGGAAATACCTCATTCCTTCATTTGATAGGATATACCCAAATGTTTCTAGTATCACCATCTATGAAAGAGAAAAAGTAAAGAGACCCACGTGATGATGTTATGGGCATAGGACCACACACATCTGTATGAACGACATTTAAAGGCTCAATTGAAGAGTCAATGTGTGTTCTATGCACATTTTTGGTTTGCTTTCCATATCAAACATTCTCACAAAATGAAAAATCAGAGAAAGATAACACAAGTAGCTAGAACCAGAAAGCTTTTCCATTCCACCACAAGATATATGGCCCAAACAACCATGCCAAATACAAGCCATAGGCTATTTAGTAATAGCTAACAAGTGTTCTTTCTGTGATACAAATAAAGGATAAATTGATCCAACTTTTCTTGCTTTTGCAATAAACATATATTCCCTTTGATATGTAAAAGGATTGAGCATAGAACACCACCTTGTAATTAAGGTCATCAAGTTGACTAACTAACATCAAACTACGTGATAAATGAGGTACATGGCATACATTATGCATTGTAAATTTTGAACCATCAATGAACTACACAACCACATCTCCAATCCCCACAACGTCACACTAGTAAGAGTCACCAAGTCTCACGGTACCAAGAGACTTTGTTGCATAATTAGAGAACCATTCTTTGTGTGGTGTTTACATGGGAAGAAGCAAGAGAATCTAGCATCCATGTGTGGGAAAGAGAATCAGTCATAAGAGCATTAGTTGGCACAATACTATCAAGTGTCAACACATCAGCATCATCAGAAATATAATTAATTTATTCAATCATCATAGCCAAAGTAGATGGTGCAGGTAATTGTTTAACATGCCCATCAATATTCTATCCTTTACCTTTAGCATCCTTTAATGCATAATAGTGTTTCTTCATGTGTCCTTTCTTATGAAAATAATGAAATTTGATATCCCTCTTCCTCGATTTACTTCTAGTCTTATTTTGTTGACCATTCTTTTCCTTGTTGTTGCTCCTGCCACCTTGCTGATTCTTTCTTTGGTAAGAATCATGAACATTATATGCATCTCCACTCTGAGCACCAACCATATATTTTCTATGAATCTCCTCACTCAAGAGTGTTGCACATATGTCATCATAGACTAGTTTACCACCAAGTGCACTATTGCTAATAGTTGTGTCCCTGGTTGATACACCTGTCCAGTGTTTTACATAATTCTCTGAGCACAGCAGCAATTAGATTAATTCCTCTTGGGGAAGGCTAGGTAGCTTAAAGAGCTAACTTTAGAGAGTAATCTCATCAAAAATAACAAACCACACACTGAGAATGACTTTTAACAAGTGATGACATCATCCCGATTTTCACGGGCTGCTACAGAAATAGACCAGTGAGTAGAAAAATTAACATAACTCAAGATGTAAGAATAAAATGATCATGAAAATTTGTATGCTTATACTAGACAATAAGCTGAATCCAACAAGCTTGAAAGAACTGAATTTGGATGAGTAACCACTGAGAAATGACTCTGACAAGATGACTGAAAAAGTCGGGTACCTGACAGAGAAGTGAAGATGAACATACCCTGTTGACTTCAAATGAACATAACTGAAGATTCCAACATCCAAATGACATGAAAATTTTTGAGCATATAGTAGACTTATAGAGCTAACTTTACCAAGTTAAATCACTGAAAATGAGGAACCAAGTGCAGAGAACCAATCTCTGCAAGCTGACTGAGAAAAACTGAAGTAATGGCAGTGAGTAGTACACATCACAAGAACATGGAAAGATGAACTCAAATAATCATGAAAATGAAAGTATATTGCTTGTACAATACAATGACTTACTCATACATATGTGTGCCTTGTAATCACACCTTGATATGGCATAAAGCTCAGCTCTTGGAGGTCTTCACATAGGTCTCTCTAACCACGACTAAAACTGCCATCTATTTATAGTTGAGTTTGGGAGGCTAACTTCCCTCAATCACTCTCCAATCAATCAATGATTGATTTGATTCTCTACCTACCACAAATCACGAATTCGTGGCTCCTCTTTCCATTCTTGATCATGTGGGCTCAACCACTTAAGATTCTCTTACTTTTACATTAAGTAAACTCTTCAAAAGTTACAAGAGCGTTCTATGCTCAATCCTTTTACATATCAAAGGGAATATATGTTTATTGCAAAAGGAAGAAAAGTTGGATCATTTTATCCTTTATTTGTATCATAGAAAGAACACTTGTTAGCTATTACTAAATAGCCTATGGCTTGAATTTGGCATGGTTGTTTGGGCCATATATCTTGTGGTGGAACGGAAAAGCTTTCTAGTTCTAGCTACTTGTGTTATCTTTCTCTGATTTTTCGTTTTGTGAGAATTTTTGATATGGAAAGCAAACCAAAAATGTGCATAGAACGCACATTGACTCTTCAATTGAGCCTTTAGATCTCATTCATACAAATGTGTGTGGTCCTATGCCCACAACATCATCACGTGGTTCTCTTTACTTTGTCACTTTCATAGATGGTGCTACTAGAAAAGTTTGGGTATATCCTATCAAATGAAGGGATGAGGTATTCCCTACTTTTAGAAAATGGATTGCTTTAGTTGAGACTAAAAAAGCAACTTAGATCAAAGCAGGGAAAATATTATGGGCAGTTTATAGCCCAATGGCGAATATTCTGGATTTTTGAGGAAAAATGGCTAACTTTAATAATTTTGAGGATGTTAAATTAGCCCAATAAACTATAGATTAGAAGAAACAAAATTGCATAAATTCGCCCCTTTAATATGAACTCATGGGGCTTACATGGTAGACTTTTGCCAAGATTTTGTATATTTTCATGTACAATTAGGGATGAGTGTTCTTTCCCTTCCTCTCCCTTCTTTGCATTCGCAAGAGCTCACGCGCTAGCAGGAATGTTTATCCCATAGACGCTATACTTTTGGTGCTAACCTACAAAATGGGTGTCCCTTCCATTTCTCCATCAAGTAAAAACCAAGGAGTTCCCTCACAGAAGAGTGTCCGTTGGCTTTTCTCTCGTGCTCAAGCATGAAGAGGAGAACATACAAAACACAGTGTCTCTTTTTCCCTGTTCCTTGATGAAAATCCATTGAGAAACCTGGGTTCTCTCTTGCATTGTGCGAGAGAGAGAGAGAGAAGGGTAACCGAGCCTCCAACCACTATGGATATGCAATTGTACTTTGGGAAAGAGGAAGGTAGGGTTCTATGAGTTTTTTGATCCCTTGCATGTGGGATTGAATGGGAGCGATATGTTCAGACTTCTATATTCCCATTGAAAGTTCTCATATATATTCGCCAAATATTTGATATTTTTTGTTAAAAATATCATAAACATTCACCCCAATTTCTATACTTATAAGCTTACTAGAGGCTCTTAATTTTTACCCTGGATCAAAGCTTTACATTTAGATAATGGGAGTGAGTATACATCACATGAATTCAACCTTTTCAGCTAGTCTAGAGGAATTTGTAGACAGTTCACAGCTCCTTATACCCCAATAGAGAATGGTGTAGCTGAAAAGATGAATAGAACTATTCAGGATAGAGTACACTCTATTTTGCATCATGCAAACCTTTCACAAGGTTTTTGGGTAGAAGTAGTATTGACTTCAGTCCATGTGATTAATCTTTCACCTAGTCATACCAAAGGTTTGAAAGTGGCACAAGAGTTATGGACAGGGAAGCCACCATATTATGATCATCTTTGAGTTTTTGGGTGTGGAGCATATGTTCATATACCCAAAAATCTTAGACAAAAGTTGGACCATAAGTCAAAGAAGTGGTATATAAGTTGAAATTCACATCAGATAGTGCTTCTCTTTTACCACCAAGTGCACTATTGCTAATAGCTGTGCAAAATGTATCCCATGATGATGGCGTGCATAACAACAAGACTACTTTCATTTCATTATCCATATCTATTTTTTGAGCGCGTAACTGGGAGAATATAGCATCAAACTCATCTAGATGAGTAGCAACACTTTCTATGTCCCTCATGCAAAGGTCATATAACTTTCTCATCAGATACACTTTATTTGATGCCGTCTTTTTTTCATATGTATTGCATAACTTGTTCCAAAGCACCTCTACACTTTCACAGTCTACTACTATAAAGTAAACATTATCTGCCAGATGCAATTGAATGGTAGATCTAGCCATTTCATTTAACTCATCCCAATCATCTTTAATGAGATTCTTCCATACAGCAAAGTTTGAGCCATCAAATTTTTGGGTCTCAAAATGGTGTTTGCCCTACAAGTTATAACTTCTCTTTGGAACACTGGCACTAGACCCTGATCCACCGAACATGCCTGAGACCTCTGATGCGAGGATGGTATACAACTGAATATAATGATAATGGAGCTAGAAGAGTCCAAACACCACTAAGGTTCAAAGAAGGATGACCAAGTGTCAGATTCTGGGAGAGAATTTAGCAATCTTCCCAAAAAAATGAATTAATGAAACAATAATGACCAAACAAGAGGATTATGTAAGAATAAATATGCTCACACCAATAAGTAAGGAGTAATTTGACCACTTTATAGTTGACAAAACCAAAAAATCTAGAAAACTTTTTCCAGAGTATCCTCTGCAAAATGACCATATTTCTAGTGTCAAAACCTCATCAAACTTCAAGTACTAACATGTTTACTTGCATAGTTATTCATTGAATCCACCGCATATAATTAGTTACCCAAAAGAATCCAACTAAGCTTATCGAGCACTTATGAACAACTATCATACATCTCCTATGCAGAGGCTAGGTAAGTCTTCCACTTGCATCACCAAAGAGACCCTGACATCTGGGTGTCTCCCAATTAAGAAAACCTCACCATGACCCAATTTATCAAACGTAAAAATCTTTATGTAAAAAACATAACCGCTATATCAATGACCACATGGATGTACATAAGCGATATCCACAGAAGCATACATAGTGTATATGTGCTCAATATATGTGGTAAAGATAGTGAAATGCTGAATGCACATTTCAAAAGCTAGCCAATAACACATGCGTGTCTATAAACATTTTTGTTTAGGTTCAAAAACCTGCTTAAATTTGTAGTGGTTGCTCGCACCTCAACCGAAAACCTTTTACAAAACCTGTAGTTTTATGAGTGTGGCTGAAAACATGGCCCCAAATGTGAATACCTATTGGAAGAAACAAATTAAAGATATGCTAATTTAGAGGAGGAAGTCAAAGCTACTAAATGGAATCTCAAAGAAGCTTGCTGACATGGATGAAGATGATTGGGATGAGTTGGACAAAATGGCCAAGTCTACCATTCTATTGCATCTAGTAGGTAATGTTTACTTTATAATATTAGATTGTGAAAGTGCAAAGGAGCTTTGGAAGAATTTATGCAATACATATGAAAAACAAAAACATCAATTAAAGTGTATTTGATGAGAATGTTATATGACCCTCACATGAAGGACACACATAGTGTTGTTTCTCACGTAAATGAGACTTATGCTATATTCTCCCAATTACAGGCTCAAAAAATGGACATGGACAATGAAATGAAAGCAATCTTGTTGTTATGCACCTTTCCATCATCAAGGTATAGATTTTGCACTACTATTAGCAATAGTGAACATGGTGGTAAACTAGTTTATGATGACATATGTGGAGAACTCTTGAGTGAGGAGATTCATAGAAAATCTATGGTTGGCATAGAAAATCTATGGTTGGCATGCATATAGTTTTCATGATTCTTAACAAGGAAAGAATCAACATCCCATCAAGAGTAAGAACAAGGAAAAGAATGCTCAACAAAATAAGAGTAGAAGTAAATCTAGGAAGAGGGATATCAAATGCCATTATTGTCATAAGAAAGGACACACAAAGAAAGATTGTTATGTGTCAAAGAATGCCAAAGGTAAAGGGCAGAATGTTGATGGGCACGTTAAATAGTTACCTCCACCATCTACTTTGACTTTGAAGATTGAAGAAATCAATGCTACTTTTGATGATGTTGATGTGTTGACACTTGATAGTGTTATGCCTACTGAGGCTCTTATGGCTGATTTGTTTTCCCACAAATGGCTTCTAGATTTTGTTGCTTTGTTTCATGTGACACCACATAGAGGGTGGTTCTCCACTTATACAGCAAAGTCTCTTTTTATTGTGAGACTTGGTGATTCTTATCAGTGTGACGTTGTTAGGATTGCAGATGTGGTTGTGCACTTCATTGATGGTTCAAAATTTTTCATTGATGGCTCAAAGTTTACTATGCACAATGTATGCCATGTACCTTAGTTATCACATAGTTTGACCTCAATTGGTCAACTTGATGACCTTGGTTACAAAGTGGTTTTCTATGCTCAATCCTTTCACATATCAAAGGGCAATATGGTTATTGAAAAGGGAAGAAAAGTTGGATCACTTTATCCTTTATTTTTATCATAGAAAGAACACTTGTTAGCTATTATTGAACAACCCATGGCTTGTATTTGGCATGGCCATTTGGGCCATATATCTTGTAGTGGAATAAAAAATCTTTCTTTTTATGGCTAATTACCTGTGTTATCTTTCTCTAATTTTTCATTTTGTGAGCATTGTCAATGTGGAAAGAAAGCTATGAATGTGTAGACACCTATTGAATCTTCAATTCAGCCTTTAGATCTCATTCATATAGATGTATGTGGTCCTATATCCACAAGGTCATTAAGTGTTTCTCTTTACTTTTTCACTTTCATAGATGATGCTGCTAGAAAAGTGTGGGTATATCCTATCAAAGCAAAGGATGAGGTATTTCCTACTTTTAGAAAATGGCTTGCTTTACTTGAGATTGAAAAAGTAACTAAGCTTAATGCTTTATGTTCAGATAATGGGAGTGAGTATACCTCACATGAATTCAATCCTTTTTGTCAATCTAGAGGAATTCCTAGAGAGTTTAGAACTCCTTATACTCGACTACAAAATGGTGTAGTTGAAAGGATGAATAGAACTATTCAGGATAGAGTAGTTATCTATGTTGCGTCATGCAAATCCTTCACAAGTCTTTTGGGTAGAAGCATTATTAACTGTAGTTCATGTGATTAACCTTTCACCTAGTACTACCAAGGGTCTGAAAGTGGCACAATATTTGTAGACAGGGAAGCCACCATATCATGATCATCTTCTTCATTTTTGGGTGTGAATCATATGTTCATATACCCAAGAATCGTAGACAAAAGTTGGACCATAACTCAAAGAAATGCATTTTTCTTGGATGTGGTCAAGAAGGCCAATTTGATATTGCTTGTGGGATCCTAAAACATGGTCACTTATTAGAGGTAGTGATGCCATTTTCAATGAGTCTAAGATGCATAAACAACCCACTAAGGAGGTTGAAGTGACAAGCGTGGTGTTTGATGATACTAGTCCTCCAATTAGCACGCATAAAAATACTGCACATAGGGATGTTCAAGAGAATGGCCGATCAGATAACTCTGTGAATGTTCTAGTTCAACCACCATTTAGATGCTTTGCACATGTCTCACATCCACCTAAAAGATATGTTCTAGGTTTGGATTTTGCTATGCCAACTGATGCTGGTGAGCCTTCTTGATACAAAGAGGCTATGTAGATAGAGGATCATGTCAAGTGGGAGCATGCCATGAAGATTCAATTGGATTCTATTTAGAAGAATGGTACTTTGGATTTAATACATTTGCCAAAGGGAAGGAAAGCCTTACCATTTAAATCGGTATACAAACTAAAATTCACATTAGATAGTGCTTTTCCAAAGTATAAAGCACGGCTTGTTGCAAAGGGTTCTAAGCAACAACATGGTGTTGATTTTGCTCTCTAGTGGTCAAGATGAATACCTTTGTGAATGTTGCTTGGATTTATTTCAATGGAGGACTTAGAGCTAGTCCAAATGGATGTGAAAATTGATCTCTTGCATGGAGATCTTACAGATGAGATCTATATGGAACAACTAGAGGGTTAATGTAGTTCTTGGCAAAGAAAGTCTAGTTTGTAAACTAAAGAAGAGCTTATATGACTAAAACAGTCCCCTAGAAAATGGTACCAAAAGTTTTGATGCTTTTATGAAGTTTCAAGGCTATTCTTGAACCAATCAGGATCATTGTCTCTACACAAAAAGATGCTCAAATGGAAGCTTGATATACTTGATACTTTATGTCAATGATATGCTAATATTTGGGAAGTCCTCTTATGACTTGTCAATTCTCAAAAAGAAGTTGAGTGTGACAATTGATATGAAGTATTCGGGGGATGTCAAACATATTCTTGGCATGCACATTACTTGTGATCAGAGTAAAAGATGCATATACTTGTCGCAAAGTGAGTACGTATCCAAAGAACTAACAGGTTGCATATGCAGGGTGGAAAGGGATTGAATGCACCTTTACCCACATATGCAAAATTAAGCAAGGATGATTGCCCCAAATCAGATGAGGAAAAGGAATTCATGACCAGAATTCCTTTTTAGTGTGTTATTGGTAGTCTCATCCATGCTATTGTAGCTATGAGACTAGATATTGCATTTGCAATGGAAGTTGTGAGGAGATATACATCAAATCATGTCAAGAAGCATTGGGACATCCATTATTGGTTAAATAAATTTTGATTATGCTAGTTATGAGAAAATCATAAATCTACATTAGGGTACATTATTCATTTTGCTAGAGGTGCTATCTCTTGGAGATCTTTTCTTCAAGAATGTATAGTTGTTTCCACTACAGAAGCATATAATGTTGTAGCAAGGCATGTAAGGAAGCATTATGGCTTTCCTATCTTGCTTGTGATATAGGTCTACATTTAGCATGTACCTCATGTTCTTAGCGATAGTTAGAGTGTCATTGCATTGGCTAAGAATCTAGTCTATCATGCAAAGACCAAGCATGCTAAGGTGTAGTATCACTATATTAGAGAGTGCTCAGCCATTGAGTGCATTATTCTTGAGAAGGTTCATACCCAAGGTAGTGTTGCAAATGCTTTGACTAAAGCTCTACTACATGATAGCTTTCAAAACTATTGTCACTTGATAGGGGTTACTTGATTCATGACCTCTTGCAGTTACTTGACCAAAATTGGCCGTTAGTGGGATATTGTTACCGTTAGTGTCCATGTGAAAGGCCAATGGTGACCAAAAACTTGTATATATGTTCCTTAATAAAACATGTAGTGGCTTGGTCAGCCAGATACTATAAGTTCAACCACATTTGTAACACCTATGCAATCTATCTTAGTGCTCTTTGTGTACTACGTTTTCCTATGTATTATATATCCTCTGTGCAGACTATTATGTGTGATGTCTAAAGCTTGGTGTTTCTACTCTGAGGGTACCGTCATGGTGCTCTCAAGAAGGAGAGTTCAGCGTGGTGCATCGCTATCTAAATACTTCAAACTACACCTTAAAAATCAAAAGCATATGTGACTTTCTTGCATCTATTGGCATCAATGTGGATGATGATGATGATGATATGTTTGAAGTGTATTTTGTGGTTTAGGAGCTACATATAAGTAGTTGAGAACTTCTATTCAGGCGAGGGAGAATATTCCAATTTTTCAAATCTTGTGTCCATGTTGATAATTGAAGAAAAGACTCCCTAGGGAAGTTGGTTCTAAGCAAGTATTCTACTCTAGGAGAGAAAGAGGTTGAGGCAAAGGCTTAAGAAGTGGAAGAAGAAACAATAACCAGGACCAAGGTCAACAATAAATTAATGTAGGAGGTAGATGATAGTTTTGAGGTAGGGGAAGCCAAAGAGGTTGCATAAATTTTCAAACAAATGATTTAGGTAATGACAATAAGGGATGTTGGATTTTTGGTAAAGCTATCCACTTTTATCATGATTCAAGGTTGAAGACTTAGAATAACGAAAAGAAACAAAAAAACTATGCATTCGTCAGTGTAGATGATTTGGAGAAGTTTTTTTTTAAATGGAGGTTCGGCCGAGGCCTACTCCCCCGGACTTTAACTTTGAAATTACAACTGTACAAGGAAGGGCATAGTACCCATGGCACCCCCCTTATCCCACAAGAACAGGGGTTTACAACTGGGTTAAACGGCGGTCACAACTACCGCGGGGATGGTCAAACGGTGGCCAACAGCCACATACATCAGTTCTTGGAATTTATATGTCCCTACATGTTGCTGCCAGGGGTTGAACCCTCACCCCCGCCTCAAGAGGCGAGAGGCCCAACCACCAGGCTAGCGAACCGGGACATGATTTGGAGAAGTTGTTCATGGTCCAACGTCACATGATGAATACAATGTTTGTTGATGTTTCAAAATAAAATGATAATTTTTGGTATGTTTATTGAGGTGCTTTAAATCACATGACCAACCATGTAGAATGGTTTAGTAGTTTGATGAAATTGCTTATTCCTAGATTTGTTGAAATAGGTAATGATACATTACATCCTATCGAGCATAGAAGAAACATAGCACTATCCATGAAGGATGGGGAGGTAAAATATCCTGCTAATGTACTTCATGTTCCCAATATAGTAAAGAACCAAGTTTCTAATGGAGGAATGGTTGATCAAGAATTACAAGTCAAGAACAATGTTGAAGGTTTATATGTAGAAGAGTACAAATGAAATGGAAGGTTGATTGCCAAAGGGAACAAAGTAGGTAGGATATTCACCTTGAATAAGAAAATTCTTGAAATAAATGTAGCCATGTTTGCAAAAGGTGTATGTGTTATTGTTGACATAGACATTTGGCACAAGAAAATTGGACATTAAAATTTGTAGAGGTTGAGTTTGATTTAGCCAAAAGAGCTTCTCAATGGACTACCAAATGCCATGGTTGTAGAGATGTAGAAGGTATGTGAAGCATGTCAATTCAATATATAGTCAAGGGAATCATTTTTGCATGACAAGCATGTTAGTGAGAATGTGCTAGAGGTATTGTATACAGATTTTTGGGGTCCTGCAAAGAAAAGATCTATGGTAGGTTGCAGGTTTTATGTCACTTTCATTAATGACCATACACGAAAAGTATGGGTATACTTCATGAAGAAGTAGAGTGACATGTTTACTCACTTTTATAATTTCAAGGCGATGATGGAAAAGTATACAAGGTAGTACATTCGAAGATTACTTGAAAATTAAATGTCTAAAACTAATCAAGTCACTTCCCTATACACTTTGAGAGCTCTAATAATTTAGCAAAAATTACATCAATGCATCCTTCAAAAATACATAATTCTAATTTTTACACTTCATCTTTCTAATCCAAAAAAGCTTCTTCTAACACTCATCTTCAACTATTGTGGGCATGTCAAGAAAACCTGAATGAACTCTATGTGGGACAACAAATACTAAGAAGGTGATAGTGTTGTGGAGACTCTGCGACTCAAAAGGAAAAAGAGGAGAAGGGAAAGAAGGATTGAAGAAAAGAAGAGAATCAAATCAAGGGCATAGAAAATGTTACAAAAATTCCCATTTCTTTTTTACGAAAAGCCAATGGATGTATTGAAGTCTTGTAAATGCACTATAGGAGTCCTCTAGTTACATAATTCCAAAAACTTGTATCATATTCTTGTAAGATATTAGTTTCCTTTGAATTTCTCAAAATGCTAATCCACTCATGTGAAAGGAACAAAATGAGGGCACATCTATATAGTCACTTTGCGTTTCTTTGTAGAAGACTTTTTGCCATTTTGAATAGAAGTAACTTGAAGAAGAGATCTCATAACTCCCTCTTCTTTCTCTCTTATCTCCTTCTTTGTGAGCTTGTGTGCATGTCTATGGCATGTAATGTATGTATGGACGTGTTTCCCACACCTTCCCTACCTTTCTTCATTGTTTTCATGCATGTATCAAGTGTAAGGGGTTGTTAGACAAAGATAAGTGATTTTGGAAACTTGGTTTTTTTACCATAATTTTGTGTAGAAAACTTGGAAGGCTTCTAGGACACCTTTAATATATGTGTCTTGTTGCAAGCTTTAAAAAGAAGTTGAAATTCATCATATTCAGTTATCAAAGCTAGGAGAAAACATCAAATTAGTGTCTATTGTTGCACCAAGTATCATGGAGCATAGTCGAGTATACAAGGTGATGGAATAAGTTATACCATCCTTGTGTGAACTTATTTTAACTTTCTATGCATTGATCATCTTGTAGAGCACATGATTCTATGCACTTGACTAGGTCATAATCTTCATTTGACGGTTCGACATATGTGTGTCAAGCCACCACTTGAGTGCACTTGTAGGACATGTGAGAATTACCTACTATCACTTGTCAGGAGTTAGCACATACGTACAATATCGGATCCTGACACACTCAATAGTCACTATGAAAAGTTTCTCTATACTCAAGCTCACAACTAGAAGTTACCACAATAGGCTTCTTCATGCTCAACCAAGATATGCATGAGCTACCAAGCATGAAGCAAAAACCACTTGTGGACATGCAAGTGTCATAGCAAACAACTTGGTTTGAGTTAGATAAATCATGCAAATATGTTGGTATTGATCTACAATTTGGATAAAATAGTCCAAGTGGCCATGTACCATTCAACTAGGAAAAGATGCACTTAACCACATGACAATGCTTGGCACATGGGCAATACATAAACCTGCTTAGCTGACATACAAAAAATTGAATATCAAGCGGAGTTATGCATAAGTAAATCAAGCATCCAATAGCCTATTGATAGAGAACAACATCAAATGCATTTCTAGCATCAGGAAGACTCAATTGTAAACCTATTTCCATGGGAGTGGCAATATATTTGCAATTTTCAAGAACAAAGTACTACAATAATGTGTTAATATATTTTGTTTGACACAAAGATATTCCCTCATCAATTTGCATCAATGCCCAAATAGTGATGCAAATGCCTCAAATCAAAGATTTCAAAAGAGGCATGCAAATCAACCTTAAATTCAAAAATATGCTTCTCACTAGCACTAGTGAGTATCATGTCATCAATACACACCACAATTACTAGAAGTACATCATTTGCATGCTTAACATATGAGGTGCTCTGAGTTGGACTGTTCTCAAAACCATATGTGAGCAAGTAGGCATGTATCTTCTCATAGGTTGCTCCAAATTGTATAATGTCTTTTTCAACATACATACTTTGCTTTCATGCCTTTTTTGGTACACTTCTTCATGTAAATCACCATTTAGAAATGCAATTTTATTGTCAAAATGATGTACCTTCCAACCATGATAAGCTGCAAGTGCACAAATGTTACAAACGGTGGTCATTTGGCATGTGGGAGCAAAGCTCTCATCAAAATCAATGCCTCTCTCTTGAGCATAAACTTTTGCAACAAGAATAGCCTATACATGTCAATTTGTTCCATCAAGCTTACGTTTTAGCATGTATAACCATTTAGTACCAATGGAATTTTCATAAAGCAAAAGTATCATTCATCATAATAGCATCATATTTTGATTGCACAATAGCCATCCTATTAATTGAACTTTGTGCTTCATCAAAACAAATTGGCTCATTCCCATCACAAAGACTAGGGGTAGCCATTGCATAGAAATCTAATGCAAAGGAAGCACTATGTGAGCCTAAACGAGTATGATAAAAAGTGCATATAATTTTCTATCTCTCAAAGTTTGCACCAACCATTTTGACATAGTCTTAGCCCCTTCTATGTCGGCCCTCTCATCAACAAGTGCATCATATGAATCTACATAAAAAATGGAATGATCTGCATCATCATGTGGAACTTGTAAAGGCTTAGAAATTGCCTCATTTGGAACAAGGTTGATTTTCCACCTATAAAAAGAGGTAGCAAAGTTTCATACACATCATTCAAGGTAATTAATGTCTCTATGGTACATGAGAGTAATGGCTGAATTGAATCTTCCAAAAAAAAAACAACATCATAGCTAATTAGAATGCATTTACTATGTGGATCATACAGATCATAGCCTTTGATTTCTAATGTAAACCCAAAAAAATGCATTTCATTACTTTATCATCCAATTTTGTACATTGTTGTTCAGGCATTAATGCATATGTGAGACAACCAAAGACATGCAGATGAGTGACAATTGGCTTGCAGTGATGCCAAGCCTCATATGGAGTGATATATTGGAGTGTTGTGGTGGGATACCTATTAAGTACATATGTTGCAGACAAAACAACCTCAAGGCAATACCTATGTGGTACAACCTGACTTTTAACCATACACCTTGGGATTTCCATGAGAGACGTTCTTTCTTTCAAAAACTCCACTTTTTTTAGGTTTATATAGAGCTCTGTACTAATATTTGATCCCATGATCAACCAAAAATGCATTAAAATCAGAAGACATGTATCCCCCCCCCACAATCAAAATGGAGGGTGCCCAATTCACATATTGATAGATTTTTAGCCATAATCAAGAACTTTTAAGGTACATAAACACTTTCAACTTTGCTTTCAAAGGATACACCCATGCATGCCTAGAGAATTCATCAATAAAAGTCACGAAGTAAAGGTAGTTCCCAAATGAAGATGTTTGCATAGGACTACATCCATCATTATGAACAACATGGAATTTATCAGCAGCTTGAATTGAACCATCTTTTGGGAAGGAGGAATGCTACATTTTTACCAAAATATAGCCTTCATAGAAATGTTTACAAGGTGCTTCAAGTTTGAGCAAAGAGGAAACCATTTCATATTATTGTAGGTGAAGTAAACTAGCAAAATTCATATGACCAAGCATGCATGCAAAAGCTTTGCATCTAAGATAGCCTGAGAATCTTTAACTACACATGTTGAATCATTCAAAAATTCTGCATAGCCTATGAGCTTATACAACCCATGACATAAAACGTTGGAAGCAATAGAAACATCACCATTTGAGCGATCATGAATATATGTCTAGCATCAAAAAATTTAACAACCAAACAATCTTCGATAACGTTAAAACTAATATAAATAGATTTTTCTTCATCCTTGGAGCACTTATTGCATCTCACAATGTGAAAGAACTACCATTCATATTAGTATAATAATCTTACCAACTACCATTACAGGATAAGAGGATTTCTTGGCACATGTCATAGTATTCCTTGTAAGGGTAGGCTCAATTGAACTAAAGAAACTACACAAGAAGGTAATATTTTTGGTTGCTCCACTATCAAAGTACCAAACACCTAATTCTACTAGAGACATTAAATGCTCATGAGAAGATGGTTCATAACTACGAATAGTAGTAAATAACCATTTTTGTTTGTGAATACAATTAGCTGACTCTGGTTTAGGTGTAGAGGCCTATGCAACAACCATTCTAGGCTCTTTCTTGTTTGCCTCTTTCTGCAGCTAGTTTAGGAAAACTCTTTATGACATGATCATTTTCCTTATAGTATTTGCAAAATTGTTTATGTTTTTCTATTTCCTTTTCATCTTTTCCTTCCTTGTTTGACTATGAAGCATTAGCAAATTTATCCTTTCTAGTAGATGAGATCCATTTACCTTTGCCCTTTTGATTAGCTAAAAAATCTTGATCTATAGCATGCATATTTGACATGTTCCACTTGGACTAATCTTCATGCAACAATTAGAGACTAGATCTTCAAATGTTAAGGTATTTGGATTACCCTTCATCATAAATCAAAGAGTAGAAGCAAAACTTTGATATGAATATGGAAGACCATTAAGCACAATCTCTACAAGTGAACTATCTAGCGAGGATTCATTAGAAAAACTATACTCTTTCCAAACTCTCATCTTTGTCAAAAAATTATCCATACAATCTCCTTCATTCATATCCTCACTCTCCAACTATTTTGAGGAGAAATACTCATTTCTTGCTTGGTATAAAGTTGAAAGTGTATCCCAACCATCCATTGCTTTATTATAGGATAGAATGTGATGGATAATGGCAAGTTTGACATACAAAGATATCAATGCATGTGCTTGAGCATCTCTACCATCCCAACAAAGTTTCTCTACAATAGGTGCAAGAAGAACCACAACATGACTAGGAAGTTGAAGATCATCATCTTCAATGCCATGTGATCACCTTCAATTACTTTATTTGGAGATGTAGTAGCACATTTTCCATCATCTTGCACAATATTCCATAATCGTTTTGAGAGAACTTGGAGAAGCTTGTAGGAGGTAGAAAAATGAGGTGCTAAGTGATGAAATTTGGTCCAACCAACAAGCACAAGAATAGCCATTGGACTCTTGGAGTGTCAAATACACCTTATAGAATTATAGATTATGCAATAGATCCATTATTTTGTTTGGAAAGTCAATTAGAAGAAGTGGATACAAAACAAATGGTTTTGCATAGTAGTTGCAAAGACCTGTTACTTTCAGGTGAATGATGTAACTTCAAATTCTTAGAGCAGCCAACAAATTGTAAAACATATTTTTGGAGGAATTTCATACATAAACTTGAGTAGCTAAAATGCATAAGTGAGGAACTTTTTACTTTCAATAGCTTAAAAATTATTGGTGGTACCTATGAATTTTTAGGAGTATGCAAAGATAGACCTTGAGACCTTGAAATGCTAATTTCTCACAATCCACTAAACCCAATGCTATACAACATTACACACCTCAAGAAGACAGTAATATGTTTCCAATGATTTCTCACTCAATCAATTTCAAGCACCATAAAGAGAGAAGAAGCTCCTCCAAGATAACTAAGATAAGTATTGTTGAAGATGATCGTGTAGAGAAATGAAGAATAAGAAAATGATGACTAAAAGCATATGTATATGGCTCCATCATATTGTAGCCTTTATTTCCAGGAATCTAAGAAAAGTGGAAATCAAGTCCAAGCTTGATTTGAGTGTTTTATTGATTTGGTAATCTCACCAAAGCTCAACTCGTTGATAGTTACTATTTTTCTTTATCCTAGTCTCTAACCTTTTACAAGAATAAGTCACCAATAAAGGATCCTTAGGAAATACCAAAAATAATTGCTAAAACAGACTCTTCAATGAGTATCTATGGCACCATAGAAATGATGGTTTTTGATATAGAGAAAATCCACCTCAAGCATAGTGTAAGCTTGATTATCTAACAGCTCCCCCTCAAGCTAAATTATGCTTTAGTATTTCTTCTCTAATAGGTTGAGTACCTGTTATTGATTGAAATCTACAAAGCTTTATCCCATCAAGTGCCTTTGCCACCAGAACCAGCTGAGGCGACTGTAGTAGGCCCCTTGAGCTTCCTAATCATCACAAATAATCACATATGTGCTTTGGAGTATGATCCTCTAATCAATGGATCAAAAAAGATGAGTAAAAAGTTCAACCAAGATCTTAGACTTACTATTTTGGTCTCTGCATATGTTCAATAAAGTGATCAATAGTCTTAACCTGCTAGCAATTGGCTAAATTCCTTTTGGGAGTATCTAAATAACTTAGATAGCTACCAATAATAAGTTATCTCAATAAAAAATATGGATACACACTCAGAATGATGCTTAGAAATTTAGAAGACTTTAATCTTGACATTTTCGAGGTGCTTCAATGTGCAAAACAGAGAGCAATGATATGAAGATATCTCACGATTAAAAAAAACAATAACAATGAAACTTTGTAGCTATGAACTAAACATTATACTAAATCTAGAATGCTTTAACACATCAAATGATCAACCATTCACTCAGAACAAGATCTAAGAATTTCACTATACTAAGATGATCATACAGAGGAGTGAAATAGAGAAGTAATCAATGTATATGTATTAGATCACATGAAAATACAATGACATTGGCAATGCTCAATTGCACAATGTGAGGGCAATGAAGGTGCTATGGATTGAGCACACTAATCACAAAGAATCCCTCCCAAATTATCTCATAATTGGGCTTCATCGTGAGTTTATTTATCCACTTTTATAGTTGAGGTTCGAGCCAAGCTTTGATTTCAATTTCAAATTCTCACCATAAAGTGAGTCCTAAACTATAGGATTTATTCTCTCATCAATCATCTCTATCTAACTCCTTTTGTGTAGGTCCTCCTGTAAATCTTGCAATAGGCCTAAGTTCAAGGCTCCCTACAATTCCATAAGGATTTCTACCTTGCAAATAGGCTTCCATTCTGATTTCCAAAGTAACATACTTGTTTCTATTAAGCTTCTCAATAATTGAGGGAAAACCATCACCCATCTTGATCTAGCTATGAAACCACTTAGATAACTTGGAGAAACTTGTAGGAGGTAGAAACTTGAGATTCTAAATGATGAAGTTTGGTCGAGCCAACCAACACAAGACCAACCCTTGAACTCTTTGAGTTTCAAATATACCTTATATAATTCTAGATGATGCAAATTTATCCACCATTTACTTTGGAAAGTCAATGAGAAAGAGTTGATACAAAATAGATGCTTTTGCACAATGATTAGTTGGAAAGACTTGAAAAAAATCCAAATAAGAGAGGAATTTATTATCAATGAGTGACTTTGCAATAATCTTAACAATGATTGGTGGTACCTTTGACATTTTAGAAGCATGTAGAGATAGAACTTGGGACCTTGAAATGATGATTTCTCACAATCCACCAGACAAAATGCTATCAAAATGTATATACATAAAGTAGATAGTAATATCATTCCAATGAATGCTGATTCAACCAATTTAGAGCATTGTACAGAGAGAACGAGCTCCTACAAGATAAGTGTTGTTGAAGATGATGGTGTAGAGAAATGAAGAATGAACAAGATGATGACCAAAAGTATATGTATATTGCCTCATCATATTGTAAATTTTATGAGAGTCTTTAAATAGAACCTTGAAGTTTCCCACAAGGTGAGGATAAGTTGGACGGTACCAATTACCAATTATGTGGTTATATGATGCATCATGTATTGGGTACAAAATGAATGTGGAATATTGTGCAGGGTGTTGAAAAACTTCCTATCACACCAAAAAAAATAGTTACTAAAGCTGATGCAGATGGCATTGAAGATGGTGATATTCTTCAAGTTCCTATCCTTGTTGTGATTGCTATTGTATCTACTATAGAGAAAATTTGTTGGGATGGCAGAGATGCTCAGGCACCTGCATTGATAGCCTTGTCTATGAAACATGCCATTATTCCTCACCTTCACTCTTGCAGAACAACAAAGGATGCTTGGGATACACTTACCACTTTATACCAGGCAAGGAATGAGGCTCTTGTTGCTTACCTCGAAAAACAGTTGGAGAGTGAGCAAATGAATGAAGGAGATTACATGGACAATTTTTTGACAAAGACCAGATATTTGAAGGAGCAATTGATTTTTGCTAATGGAGTGTTGCTTGACAATTCAGTTGTGAAGACTCTTCTAAATGGTCTTCCAGATTCATATCAGAGTTTTGCTTCTAATCTTCGATTGATGATGAAAGGCAATCCAAATGCCTTAACATTTGAGGACTTAGTCTCTATTTTGTTGGGATAAGTTCAGTCTATGCAGAAGAGGTTCATTATGTGTGTTGTACATCAAGATTTCTTGGCTTATCAGAAGGGCAAAGGTAAATGGAGCTCATCTACTAGTAAGAAAAAATATGCTAATTCTACACAATCAAAGAAGGATGAAAGAGATGAGAAGAAAACAAAAAAGTAGAAATTGTTTCGCAAACTATTGTAAAGGAAATGATCATGTCATAAAGAGTTGTCCAAAACTAGTTGCAAAAGAGGCAAAGAAAAAAGAGGCTAGAATGGTTGTTGCAGAAGCCTCTACACCCAAATCAGATTTTGCAAATCTTGTGTAGAATGAAGAATGGGTGTCTACTACTGTTTGCAGTTATGACCCATCTTCTCATGATTATTGTATGTCTGGAGTGGACTTTAGATGTTTGGTAGTTTGATAGTGGGGCAACTAAACATATTACCTCATAGTGTAGTTTCTTAACTTCACTTGATTTTTTCCCTTTCGAGAATACTATCACATGTGCCAACAACTCCTCTTATCCTATCATGGGAGTTGGTACGATCATTCTGGCTACTCTTGATGGTAGTTCTTTTACATTGTCCGATGCTTTATTTGTGCAAGGGTTGAGGGTTCCAGAGGCTCAACACAACATCCAAATAAAGAACAAATAAGAAATTGCTCATTTCCCATTTGCACTGATCTTCTTTCATAGAGGCTCCACCGGAAACGTCACCGAAAGTTCACCGGTAATTCACCGAACTTCTTCATTCCGGTAACTCTTATCAGTTCAGCATTTCACAGTCACATTTCAAATTCCACATGTCTAAGTGTAACCGCATCTTACTCACTTACAGACACATGAATTTCAATGCGCTTCTATGCAGATAGTTTAAACCTCTCAAATGACTTTATGGCTGATGTAAGGCTTTGGCATGCATGCTCTGTTTATTTGAGTTTTGCTACTTTGCTACACCTATAGAAATCTGAAAAGGTGTCCTCTCTACCCAAACTTGAGGAACCTAGTAGACATGATTGTGAAGGTTGTTTTTTGGGAAAAATGTGGCTTTCCTCCTTCCCAAAAGATGGTTTAGTATGAGCTACTCAGAAATTTCAGCTTGTTCACAATGATGTTTGTGGCCCTATGCAAACACCTTCTTTTGGGAACTATCTTTACTTAGAGAATTTCATTGATGATTTTTCCAGAAATGCATGGATATATCCATTGAAAGAAAATTCTGAAGTGTTTATGTGCTTCAAATAGTTTTTGGTTTTGGTTGATAATAGGTGAGCATGTGAAATGGGCACCTTCCAATCTGATTGAGGGGTGGAATATATGTCCTCTGGTTTTAATGCATTTTTGGTTGAATGTCGGATAAAACATGAGTGTACAATGTCGTATGCATCTCAATAGAATGGAGTTTCTGAAAGGAAGAACATATCACTCATGGAGATGCAAGGTGTATGGTCAAGGGTCAGGCTTTACCACATAGTTTTTGGCTTGAGGATGTTATGTGTGTAGCATATGTACTTAGTATGTGTTCCACCAAAGCATTGTAGTTTATCACTCCATATGAGGCTTGGCATGGTTGAAGCCATCTCTTGCTCATCTCTGTATCTTTGGTTGTATGTGTATCCATTAATGCCTAAACAACAATGTAGGAAATTGCATCTTAAAGCATTGAAATGTATTTTTGTTGGGAACAATTCTGAAAGCAAAGGATATCATCTGTATCATCCACAGACTAAACACATTTTGGTTAGCCATGATGTTGTTTTTGTGGAAGATGCTATGTACCATTACTTTCATGTACTAAGGAGACATGAGTTAGCTCGAAAGACATGCATGACACTTTTCTACCTCTTTTTATAGGTGGACAGTCTAGTGCTGGTCCAAATGACGGAATTTCTCAACTTTTGCTACTAAGTGGGTATAAAAGCTTAAGTGTAAGCCTAATGGAAAAGTTGACATGTATAAGGCTAGGCTTGGTTCAAAGGGTTATGCTAAAGAAAGAGGCATGGATTTTGAGGATACCTTTGCTCGTATGTGTCGAATGACTATTGTTCGTAGCATTTGTGCAGTTCCAGCTCATTATGGTTGGAACGTACATCAATTGGACAGTAAAAATAAAATTGTAAATGGTGACTTTCATTAGAACTATATTGTTTTCAGCCTCATGGTTTTGTGCAAAAAGGTAATGCGAATAAGTGTGCAGGTTGAAAAAGGCACTATACGGTTTGAAGCAAGCACCACATGCTTTGTATGAAAAGATACATGCCTAATTGATTGCACATGGTTTTGAGAAGAGTCCAACTAAGAGCACCTTATATGTTAAGCATGCAAATGATGTTCTTCTGATCATTGTTGTCTATGTTGATGAAATGTTGTGCATTGGTCCTCATGAGATACATATTCGTGATTTTAAGGTTGATTTGCGTGCCTCATTTGAGATATCAGATTTGGGGCATTTGCATCATTATTTTGGCATTTGCTTTATCCAAGTTGATGGTGGAATAGTTTTGCGTCAAACAAAATATATTGACACATTATTGCAACATTTTGGCCTTGAAGATTGCAAACCTATAGCCACTACTATGGCAATAGGTTAATGATTGAGTCTTCATGATGCTGGAGATGCATTTGATATTGTTCTCTATCAGTAGGCTTTTGGAACTTGATTTACTTATGCATTACTCACCAAATATTGAGTTTGTTGTCTCACAAATGAAGAGGTTTATGCACTACCCAAGTGTCAAGCATTGGTAGGCGATTAAGTGCATCTTTCGTTACTTGAGTGGTACTCGACTACTTGAATTGTTTTATCCCCAGGGAGGATCACTACCACCATATTTACATGCTTTTTCAGACTTTGACTGGGGTGGTTGCTATGACACTTGTGTGTCCACTAGTGGTTTTTGCTTCATGCTTGCTAGCTCATGCATATGTTGGTTGAGCAAGATGCATTCTATGAAAGAACTTGGAGAGGCTTGTAGGAGGTAGAAAAGTGGGTTTTGAAGAGACAAAGTTTGGTCAAGCCAATCGGCACATGGCCAGCCCTTGAGCTTATGGAGACTCAACTAGACCTCATAGGCATGCAATAAGTGTAAAGAAATGCGCTATGTAATTTGGAGCATCAAGGAGAAAGAGTCGATACAAATTTGATAGGTTCGTGGGTCGACTAGCTCAAAAAACTTACCATCTATGGAAGAGACAATGAACTTTAGATGCCCATAGTGACGAGCATAATTACAATTAGAAAAAAAACTTTTATGGGAGTGATACACATAGTTTTGAGTGTATAGAATGCACTATAAGCAAAATATGCTATAGGAATGAATCAAACATTCACCGGTGGTACTTCCTATTTTGAGCAAAATTATAAGGAATAAGCAAAATATGCTATAGGAATGAATCAAACATTCACCGGTGGTACTTCCTATTTTTCAAGAATATGCAGAGATTGACCTCGAGACAAAAAAATTGCTATTTCTCCCAATCTACTAAATCAAATGCTTTGAAACTTTTTAATTATAAATTAGACAGCAACACCTTTCCAATGAGCCATCTTGCACTCAATTTGAACCTCTAGAGAGAGAGCAAAAACCTCTGTAAGATTATTATTGGCAAAGAAGATGATGTAGAAAATTGAAGAAGCAACACAATGATGGTCACAAGTGTATGTATATTGCTTCCATGTATTGTACAAATGACTTCTAGGAGTGTTCCACAACTTCTACAAGTGGATTTTGAATTTAAATGAAGGTGGGAATGGTTGTTGGAGGGAGTCAATTCACTTTCCTACAATCTAGGAAAAGTGAAGATTTAGTTTGATCTTCTTTTAGGTGATTGATTGCTTGATTGAATGCAACTCATCACCAAAACTTCATGGGATTTGGGCTCTATCTTTGTACTTTTACATGTGTAAATCTCAAGGCCTTTACAATGGTAAAAGTTCCATGAAAAGTCTTTTTTAAAAAAGTACAATAAGTGAGAATAAATAAAAGAACTCTCCAACGGATATTCTTTCGACGTGATAGCCTTTGATGTAGATCAAATCCACCTCAAGCATAGTGTAAACTTAATGTTCCAACAACTCCCCCCTCAAGCTAAAGTATGCTTGAGTCTTCATTCTCTGATAGGTTGAATACTTGCCAGAGCTTTGAATCTACAAAGCTTTGTTCCATCAAGTGCCTTCATCATAATATCTGCTACTTGCTTTTTAGTAGGAACAAAAGAAATGTCAAGCTCCTTTGCCATGAGCTTCTTCTTGATGAAGTGGTAATGCACCTCTATGTGTTTGGTTCTTGCATGGAAAATAGGGCTTGCCGCTAGATACATGGAACTTAGATTATCTCCAAATATGTGAGGTTTGGAACTCACAAGTCCCAAATCTGTATACAATGCCTTTAACCATATTGCCTCTTAAGTTGCTATGGTCAAGCCTTTGTACTCTGCTTCCATCGAGGATAAATCAACTGTTGGTTGCTTCTTGGAACTCCATGACACTAGCTTTGAACTTGTAATGCAAATATGAAGATTAAGGATAGAATATACCTTTGTTGATTGTACCTTTGAGTTACTTAAGTACTCTCTTAGCTGCATCCATGTGTGGTCTTCTCGGTGAGTGCATGAATTGACTAAGCACTCTTACACTATATGAGATGTATGCCCTTGTATGAGTAGCATATATCAAGCTACCTACCAAGCTTTGATACTCTTTAATGTCTTCAATTTTCTCACCTTCATAAACACTAAGTTTATGATTCATCTCCTAAGGTGCACGTGTAGGTTTAGTGTTCTCCATTTTGAACTTGAGAAGTAGACCCTGAAGGTATCTTTTTTGAGTCAAATACATTCCTTCATTTGTGTATATCACCTGCATACCTAGGAAATATGTGAGCTCACCTAGGTCACTGATTTTGAACTCCTCTTGCATGTGTCTCTTGATCCTTTGAATGCCATTTAGATCATTACGTGTCATAATAATATCATCTACATATACACATAGATAGATAACCTCATCATGATTCCTTTTTTTATGAATAGAGAAGGATCTAAGCTGCTAGGTTTGAATCCTTGATCTTGAAGATATGTAACCAACCTATAATTCCAAGCTCTAGGAGCTTGTTTCAATCCATACAATGCTTTCTTAAGTCTGCAAACATAAGATGGATGATTAGGGTCTTCAAAACCTGGTGGTTGTGACATGTATACCTCTTCACTTATCCAACCATTTAAGAATGCATTTTTCACATCAAGTTGGAGGAGTCTCCAATTCCTTGCAGCCGCTACACTTATCAATGTCCTGATCGTAGTCATCTTTGCAACTCGTGAGAATGTTTCCTCGTAGTCTATACCATGAGTTTGTGAGCATCCTTTGGCAACTTATCTTGCCTTGTACCTGCAAACTGATCCAATTGAATTTCTTTTAACTTTATACACCCATCTGCAACCAATTACCTTTTGATTCGGTGACATTGGAACCAAATCCCAAGTGTCCATCTCCTTCAATGCATCTATTTCTTCTTTCATGGCCTTTCCCCAATTAGGGTAACCCTTTGCCTCTTCATAGGTTGAGGGTTCCTCTGAAATAGAGTCTTTCGCCAAGTAGATTGAATGCTTTGTAACCAATGTGGAATCATATCCATACCTTTCTAGTTGTTTCTTCTCTCTTGCTGATCTTCTGGGTGCCTGTTTGGAGCATTCTCCATCCTCTTGCGTCTTTGGTTTGCCTCTTGACTCCATAGCTTGTAATCCTTTTCTCTTTCATCTTGGTCATCGTCTGTATCACTTCTTAAATCCTGGACCTGTAATCAGAATCAAGATCATATGGTAGAGTTACCTTTTGTTTGTCTTCATCATACCAAGACCTGTGTTCTTCAAACACAACATCTCTACTTGTAGTGAATTGCGTGGTTGAAGGATTATAGAGCCTATAACCCATATGAGTTGAATCATATCCAATAAATAATGACTTTGTTGCCCTTTCATCTAGCTTACCTCTTATTTGTGATGGTACATGAACATAAGCTAAACAACCAAAAACCTTGCAATGTCCAAGACTAGGTTTTCTTCCATGCCATGCTTCATAAGGAGTCATACCTTGAAGTGATTTGGATGGTACTCTATTGACAAGGTACACAACAGTTGAAATAGGTTCTACCCATAGATAATGTGGCAACTTCTTCTCTTCAAGCATTGATATGGTTGATCCAACCAATGTCTTGTTTCTCTTCTCGGCGATTCCATTTAGTTGAGGAGACTACCTAGTAGTCACTTCCCTTTTGATACCTTTATCCTGCAAGAACTCATCAAACTCTTTGGAGAAGTATTTTCCCCCTCCATCATATCTGAGCTTCTTGAGTGATCTACCTGTATGATTCTCCACATGTTCTAGATACTTTTTGAAGCAATCAAACACTTCATTCTTACTCTTGATAAGTTAAAGAATAGTCCATCTACTATGGTCGTCAATAAATGAGACGTAATACCTTGATCATGCCAATGAAGGTTCTTGACTTGGCCCCCATACATCTATATGTACTAAGCCCAATAAGGTGTTGTGGATGTAGCCTTTGTGGTTGAATGGTTGTCTTTGTGCCTTCCCAATCTGACATGCATCACACTTGTTGATCATGTGTTGCTTTGATATGTTTGGTAGTCCTAGAACACTTTGATCCCTGCATATATCCTTCAAGGTTCTTTCATTCACATGAGCAAGTCTCTTATGCCAGACTTCAAGCTCACTTAGGGTTTGAGACCCAAAAGTGAATAGAGCTATGTTCCTGGTTTCTCCTACTTCAAAAGTAAAGAGCCTACCATGCTTCTCATCTCTGGCTATCTTCTTGAAGCCTTGACATGGATCTTCCACAAAAGCTTCATGTTGGGTGAACCTAACTTGCAAGCCTTTTTCAACTATTTGGCCTACACTTATTAGGTTTTTAGTGATAGTGGGTACAAGGAGAACCTTACTCAAAATGTTTTTCCTACCATTGGAAGCTTTGACATTACCAATCTTCTCCTTGTTTGCACTTCATGTCTATGCTTTGGACTTTCTAAGTCAGATAGAAGAGCAATGTTGCCTCCAACATGATTTGAACATCCTGAACCTATGTAGAACAAATGATCATCTTCTTTACCTTCTTTGTGGCTTAGATTCATGAGAAGCAATGAGTCTTCATGTGGTTGATCTTTTGAATAATTGTTGTAGTCCCTTCTATTATAGCCTCTATTGCTATTGTTGAAGTTGTATCCAACTCTGCCTCTATTGCTACCATATCCACCTCTTCCACTTCCTTTCTGGGTCTTCCCATTAAGCGAGCAATTCTGAGTGGTGTGGTTGGTCTTATCGCATATGGCACAAGGTTGAAAATCTGATCTTTGGCTTTGTCATGCTTTGGTCCTTTCTTCTTCCCTTTCCACTTGCTCTTACTTGCAAAGTTGGCTTGGGAAGTCTCTTCTTCATCTTCTTCCTTCTTCTTGCCTTTTTGCTTCTTATCCTTCTTATCTGCATATAGAGCACTACTTGAATTACCATGATATGAGTTACCTTCCTTTATGCTATTTTTGGCCTCTTGATTGAAGAGTTGTCCAAGAAAGATGTTGAAGTCTGGAGTCTGCACATCCATGATGAGATCATAAGCCATCATGAAGGATTGCCATTGCTTATCACTTCGAATGCCGTTGAGAATTTGCCTCATGATAGCCTCTTCTTCAATCAACTCTCCAATGGATGCTAACTGATCCTCAACCTCCTTGACCTTGGTAACAAACTCTATGATGGTTTGTTTAGGTTTCTTCTTCAGTTGGTTGAACTCGTTCCAAAGATGACTCTTTCTTGCTTTGGTACTAGTAGAAAAAAAAGTCTCGAGGGCATCCAAAGTCTCTTGAGATGTTTTTCATCCTCTAATATGTGGTAATAGAAAGTGAGAGATAGAGTTTAGCATGTATGACCTTGCTTGAGCATCCCTTGTGCACCAAAGTGTGAGCTTATCTATCTCCTCTTGTGTAGGTCCTCCTTTTGATCTTGGAATAGGCATAGCTTCATCACCTACTACAATTCCATAAAGAAACAGCGAGTCGTAACAAACGAGAACTATGTCGTAAAAAGAGAACACTTACGTCAAAAATTACATGTTTTCACCTCATTTTTGGAATTCCTTTACACCAGTATACATATATTACAAAAATGAGGTGAAAACAAGTAATTTTTGACGTTTTTTGTCATTTTCTCAAAAAAAAATGAGCTCAAAATGTAGTCAAAATTTCACTATATCAGGCATTGACGTGTCCCAAAATGTATATGATAAGACATTGACATGTCCAAAATCTATATGCTAAGACATTGACATGTCTAAAATATATATAAGAATGTAGAAGTCAATAGTTTTTACACAAAAATAACATTTTAGACATATCTTTAATGGGTGGATATCTGATTGTTATTCAAAATTGCTACAAAACATGGTTTCATTAACCAAACTACTTTGAGGCATTTACATAAGCACTAAAAATGTCTGAGAGCTTCAATGCAACTCACAACTTTGTCGATCTATGTCTACACCCTCATCATCTGATGCACTTGATTCAGTCTCATACTGTTGAGAGCTCTCTTCTTCTTCTTCTATATCCACAAGAGCTCTATCTTCATCCACGTACATACCAAATTCTGCAGGATCATGCACAACTCTTCTTGTTTTCCTATGATTTCCTGTACCACATACATCTGGAAGCTTTTGTTTTATCATGTTGATGGTTGCTTTCCTCAAGTGACCAGTTTTTGTCAAGGAAAAATCATAAACAAGAATATCTACATCATCCATTTTAAGAGTGGATGTGCTTCGAATATTCTTTTTCCTTTTTGAACCTGTTCGTTTAGCATCACACACCATTTCTAAGTTATATTTACCTGTGAATGCATTACTACTTTTAGTGTAATACCAATGCACCACCAAAGCCTCTATTCTTCTCTGATCAATATCTTTAGTTATCTCTAAAACCTTTGCAATCCAAAATGGTCTGGTAGCCTCATCACCATCAGCAAGTACTGCAATAAGCGTTCCAACATTTATCTCTATTAAATTTCCTTGCCATCTTGCTTCTGCCTGTTTTGTCATCCTTGGGCCTACATAAATATTTCTTTCTGGTGGATGTATAAAACTTTGAAGTGCATCTGCATTACATGCTTGGGCCACATTCACGGATCTTTGTGTACAAAAATCCCATGTGAATGGAACATCAACTGGCCAGTGACCTGCAATTGTATACTGTATAATCTCTTCTTGATGATTGAAAAAGTCCTCCCACCAAGATACATCTTGATCTCCAGCATATTTTTTTGCACGCTCAATATGTCTCTTCTTTTCAATGAGTGCATGCATCCAGCTTTTACTTTGATCAACCACACTTCCACATCTTTCTGTATTGTTTTTATCTTCATATGGTGATTGTTCTGCACCATACACTGTTACAGTAGACAAATTAGGCACCTGCAATAAGAATCTGCATCCCTCTGTAGGCTCCCACCCAAGAGAAGATGAATACTGCTTTGCAAATAAAAGGGTTATTTCATCAACCCTCCTCATCAAGAATACATGGTTGAAACTAATATTGTGCAATGGAGCCAAAACCTTAGCACTGTTATCAAGGCCCATTGAGCAAAAGTGCTTAAAGTCATAAATCTGTGTGAGGTGTTGAACTTCTGGTTTTGGAGTATATGCTTCTGAAATCAGCTCAGATAAAATCGGAAGAGTAAAAGCATTGTTACGTGCCAACTTCTTAGAGAAAGTACTGAACATTTGATCAATGTGATCATGAGTGTGGCCAACCAGAAGAAAATTTACCTTAACCTTCTGAAATACCTGTTTTTCAACAAGCATGCTTAAATATCCAAAGACTGTAGAATTTTTATTCTCTCTTGGAGTATTATCTAGTTGCAAATATAGAGTTGGTGGCAAAAGACCCTTCCATGATTGCAAAACACGATGAATGACAGTAACTGTAAGGTTTGGATCATTATGCACATTCGGATATGTGAAGAAAACCTTGGACATTACAGTTCCATTGTATACCAAAGCGCCAACCAAATGCATTTGCACAAGGACTTCATCTCCAATGTCTTTAGGGATGCGATAAAAATGTGGCAAACAAGTTTTTTTTTGATCCATACCATCGATCAACAAACACATATAACGCTCCGGATTTCTGAGTGCCTTACTTCGATGATGAATTGCTTTCTTTCTCTCTAATGCTTGACTGTCACGATGGTTGTTAAGAAGGTTTTTAAAATTATGCTTTTCCTGTGGTGTTGTAGCCCCTTTTGCCATGTTTTTCAAAGTGGCACAAACTGAACATTCACCCATTCTAACTTTACGAGGAATAGAAACATTGTTAAACTCCTCCTTTCATAATCGAGTAAAGTGACGATACAACACATACTTCTCATTTCTATTTTCCATGTCTTCTCTATATATTTGAAATACCTCTCGACGAGTAAAGTTATCTGACAAGTGCAACCTTCCAGTTGTAGGCATAACTTCACAATGCAAGCTAAAATAGTTCATCATCCAATTCATTGCATGACGTCCAACAGATCCTTTGGTCCCACCATGGAACGTATCCAAAATGAGATCCCCATTCAAAAACCCTTGTTGAACCCTATGTATTCTAAAATTTCCTACACCCATTGCAATTTTAAATGCAGCCCTACAGCATGGCATCCCTTGAGTAAAGAAATATTCAAAACCAACACGCGTTACTGACATGTTATCCTCAATCATTTGCATGCAAGAAACAAGGTATATATCTTGCCTTTCACTATCTAAATGGAGGAATTTTTCTCTTATGTGCTTTAGTTTCTTCATCCCTAAATTATACAAGCATTTCAAACCACAACAATGCTTCACAATATCCAATGCAATCTGTCTATCTGAAGTAAGAAATTTAAATCTTTTTCGACTTACTTCACGAGACCTTCTTTTAAATCGTAGATTGAGCTTGCTTTGCTTTTTCGTTGCTCCACATGCACTTGAGTCAGAAGGGAGATCAATGGTTGGATCAGATGGGAGATCAAGAGGTGCATTTGTATGAGCAGCATTGCACTGTGAATTGGATAACTTAAATGACTCAACAGAAAACATGGAATCATCAGCACGTTCTAAATCATAGGGATCATCACTTCTCTGGAAAGGCTCAACTGAGAACAATGAATCAATATGAGCAGAGGAAGCTGATGCCCAAGCATCCACTGAAAAGATTGAGCTCATCTTCACTGAGTTCACAGAAGACTGAAGATGAATGACCTTTTTAAATAAGTAGAAATCCGAGATCAAGTGAAGATATCACATCAAATGTCACATCAAGAAGATATGAAATCAAAAGCTTATTAAAGTACATTAAATAACATAAAACATCAAATTACATCAAATCACTTAATTACTCAAATATACACTAATAAGGGAACCAAAGATTTGATTCACTTTTGATTCAAATGAGAAACACAGTTGATTTCTAACTTCATATGAGTCATTCAGTCTAAGCATTGTGAATGAATCAAAATATATCAAAGTTGTGTTCCAATAGGAATATATAATAAAATTGTTTGGATGAAATTTTACAAGAAGAAATTTTACAACTGGAATATATCCAAGTTGAGTTCCAACTGGAATATGCTATGCCATTGAACACTATACAAGAAGAAATTATACATTTGGTTAAGATTTCAAGGATTAGGTTTTATTGTGGTCTTGGCTAGATATCAAAGAGGTAGATGAAAGTATATTGAAAAAGAATTATGTGTAAAAGAGGCACACAGAAAGTATATTCATACATTGATTTTCCATTTCAACAATGTGTTACAAGATAAATGTGAATATGAACTAAAGTGTGGAGGATAACACTATAAAGATGTCATTAATCTCACAACTTAGACCTAATTTTCTCCCAAGCAACAGACTCTAAGAAAAAACATCTACATGAGATTAGAAATCCTCATGTACATACCATACTGTTGCCATTGAAGTTAAATTTCCATGCAAATGTATATAAATAGTTGCAAGGTTCTGTACTAGAATGTTTATTCATAGTGATTTTCCATTTCAACAGTGAGTTACAAGATAAATGTGAATATGAACTAAAGTGTGGAGGGTAATACTATGAAGATGTCATTAGTCTCCCACATTTAACACAACTTTGACTTGATTTTCTCCCAAGAAAGAGACTCTTAGAAACAAATCTCTACATGAGTTGAGACATCCTCATGGACATACCATACTCTTGCCATTGAAATGTAATTTCTATGCAAATGTATATAAATAGTTGTAAGGGTCTATGAATATTTCATTAAAGTGGCTCTGAAATAGCCTATTTGTGTGGGTGCTATTCCCTGGTTAGATAAGTTGACAGATTTAGTTAGCAAGTGGACTCATTCAGTTAGATCCAGTTAGTTTCTGGTTCAAGTTACCCAATTGCCTATAAATACCAGAGGAGGAGATCATTCGCATTTTCAAAATCCACGAGCAAGAGAGAGCAGCAGAGCACAGACAGCCATGGAGCACAGAGGTCAGCATACCAGCAAGCCAAGCCTGATGGAGAAGAAGAATGTTGGCAAAAGTACCAAGAGGTAGACAAAATCATAACTAAAAAAAAGATTCCAAAAAGATTCCCTCTGTATGTCTGTGTAAATTTCTCATTTCTAGGTCTCTATTTTTCTTGCCTCTCAAAATATGGATCCAAAGCATGTACAGGTCGATGCCTGGCATCGACTTTAAGGTGTAAGTCGATGCCAGGCATCGACTTAGGATTGCAAGTCGATGCCAGGCATCGACTTGTGGGTGCAAGTCGATGCCTGGCATCGACTTGCAGCCCCAAGTCGATGCCAGGCATCGACTTGGTCCCAAAAAACGATGCCAAGCATCGACTTGCCAGCATCATCATGCACTAAAAAGTCGATGCCAGGCATCGACTTTTGGGTGCAAAATCGATGCTTGGCATCGGCTTTTGGGCCCAAATCAATGCTTGGCATCGACTTTTGTGCCCAAGTCGATGCCAGGCATCGACTTTGTGTTCAAGTCGATGCCAGGCATCGACTTGAGGGTAAAAGTCGATGCCAGGCATCGACTTGGCCCAAAAGTCGATGCCAGGCATCGACTTGGGCCCAAAAATGGATGCCATTCATCGACTCTTGCACCCCCAACTCGTTGCCTAGCATAGACTTTCACCCTCAAGTCGATGCCTGGCATCGACTTGCACATAAAGTCGATGCCTGGCATCGAAATGCACTTAAACATCGATGCCTGGCATCGACTTGAAGCTCAAAATCCATGCCTTGCATGGACATGGGCTGATATTTCTTATTGCTTGATATTTCCAATTGCTTTCAGGGATGCGGAGTACAAGGATGAAAGGCCCATTAAGAAGCTCAGAGTCACCATGGGCTCTGCTGACCAGCAACGTGACAAAGGCAGTGGTCACCAAGCAAGGGCAAAGAAAATTATTGCACCATTATCCTCTGAGAAGGCCAGCAACCCACTAGGAATATCCTCAGGTGGACAGAGTAGCATTAAAATTCCTGTGGAGGATCCAAATATGAAGGAAAGGTCGAGGGAGACAGAGGTCATGAAGACAGATCGTCCACTTCGGGACATGACAAATCTCGAATGGTGCCTTCAGTACGTGGAAGAGAAGAATGCAGTCCTCCTTGTGTTCGCAGGGGCCTATGGCAGAGGAAAGATCACGACAACACAAGGTTTTCAGTATGGCCTTGTTTACAAATTGGATTATGAAGATGAAGATTCTGACAACCTGCTTTTCTTGGTGGAGACATCCAAGGGATTAAGAAATGTCATATGCAAGATGGAATTCTTGTGCCCAGAGTGCTGTGTTCCAGAGGAGCTAGCTCAGATATGCAGAGACTCAGTGAATTTCATCAAGGACCTGATGCCATGGATACAGGGCAATATCATGCCAACACAGCACAAGAAGACGACCCCTGTAAAGGCAAGGGGTAAGCAGAGTGTGCAGAAAAAGCCCCAAAAGAAAAAGAAGATAATTGCAGAAGAGGACTTTTCTGACTCAAGCTCTAGCTCTGGGGACATTATTGTGGCACCTGGTGGAGAGCTTGCATCTGGTGTGCTTGGCACTGAGCAGAATAAGATGAGGGAGGACATAGCTAGAAGAAAAATTGTGAAGAAGGGGCAGTTGTTCCACCTGCCCATTAATATTATCCACAGGCCACCAGTGGATCCAGTCACAGGGAGGAGGCCCCTTGAGATCAGGGAGCCACATAATTTGCATGTCCAAAATCTTAAGAAGAAAATGAAAATTAATCCTCATGCTACTGTTGTGCCATTCCTTGTAATGGTGGATCCGCATGAGTGCAGCTGTGTGGAGGATTTCAATGAGAATTTGTTTGAGGAGTACACTTATTATGTGATTGGAGGTTCACACTCTGCAGAGGCTCGTAGACAGTTAGTGAAGGAGCACCCTACTACATTTTTCTTTAGGTATGCAGAGTGTAAGATATATGCTGGTCTTACAACTGAGGAAGCCAAGCTTCTTGCTTGGGATCACAACAACGATAATGACTACAGGCAGAAAATGTCCTCCATAGAGAGAATTCGGTTCTTCCACCATGAATACGAAGATTGTCTTGTGAAGGAAGCTGGGAGAATACATCCCAATCTACGAAAGCAATGCCTTATTGAGGTTGGAATTGCATTGGATGAGAATAGAAAGTCAGATGCTTTGAGGAAATATGACCCATGGTTTCAACTGGCATTCAGATCAGGTGAGATCTGGGATCTTCAGGATAGAATCTTCACAATGTGGGAGCACAAGGAGGTCAAGGGCCAGAATCAACGAAAGTCGAGGCCAGACCCACAAATTGATCTGAGGGGAAAGGGAAGGAAAGTTGACCTTTCAATTGAGGAGGCTCCTGAGGACATGAAGCTTACCCCATGGAGGGCCCTTCAAGGAATCAAGGATGATACATTGATCATATCAACTTTGTCAAGGGTAATCTCGAAGGAGTTGAGCCTCGAGGAGATGGTGACTGAGCTCAATAAGTATGTATGTTATTCTCAGATCCTTTTTCCCTCCTCCCATGCTTCTTGTCTAACCTAGTCTCTTTTATATTTATGTGTCTGTAGTCATAAAGTGTACATGAAGATTCAGGAGGTGATGATGAAGAGGCTGGGTTGCTTTTCTTGGACAGAGGTCCAAGCAGACTATCCAACCACATCATCCTACAAAGCCTTATCAGAATATTTCATCCTGTCTCGTGATTGGGTAGATTCTCTTATCAGAATATTTCATACTAAACAATTTGATGCATTGCATGGCATCAACATGGGGGCATAAGTCGATGCCTGGCATCGACTTGGGGGCATAAGTCGATGCCTGGCATCGACTTGCAGCATAAGTCGATGCCTGGCATCGACTTGGGGGCATAAGTCGATGCCTGGCATCGACTTGCAGCATAAGTCGATGCCTGGCATCGACTTGGGGGCATAAGTCGATGCCTGGCATCGACTTGGAGCATAAGTCGATGCCTGGCATCGACCTGCAACAAAAGTCGATGCCTGACATCGACCTCGTGGCAAAAGTCGATGCCAGGCATCGACTTAGGTCCCTAGGTCGATGCCAAGCATCGATTTTTAGTAGAAGGTCGATGCCTAGCATCTACCCCAACAAGAAATCGATGCCATACATCCGTTCTATATGTTCTCTTTGCTGTACTGAAGAGCTCTTCTAATTGTTTTTCCAATTTGTTCTGCAGAAACCAAGGAAAAGTAAGTCTACAGAGGTACTAGATGATTGCCCCCCTGCATTCCTTGCTCACATTCAAAGAGCAAGGCATGAGAAATCTAGATTGAAAGCGAAGGAGATGGATTTTGATGATGAACCCGATCTTAAATGTTTCTCCAATCCCCTAGACCCCCTTAGGCCTGTATATTACAATGTGTTCTGTAGTGATGTAAATAATATTTGTTCTGTTGTGCCTAGAAAACATTTCTCCCTTCTCATAGCGGACATACCCTATGGATTTAGGATGTTAGGATCAGTTAATGATGATGAACCCTTCAAACACCCTCAGATTCGGAAGATGGTCACTGATTTTGCAGAGTTGACTATGTCTCCTCTTTGGAGGATAGTAATTTTCCATAGCAGAGACCAGTCTTTCTCTGTTTCAACTGCTCTGAAGGCAAGATGTCATGCTGTGGAGTGCCTCACTTGGTAAGTAATCTTCTTTCTATCTCCATGGCTTTCATGATGCCCTATGTGACTCATAGTTCTTTTTTGCAGGGTGAAGACAAACGTAAATCACACTCCTTTGCATAGGTTTGTGAGTGCCACTGAATGCATTACAGTGGGCTATTATGATGAAGTAAGCAAAAGGAGAGTCAGGGAGCATTGCAATGAGAATGGGATCTCAAATGTGCTCATGTTCCCAGCCGTTACCAAGAAAATTCGTCATGTAGCTGGGGACATGACATTGGTTAACCCTTATCAGAAGCCACAAAAACTCATAATGAGATTGCTTCAGCTATTTTCCAATGATGATGACTGGGTCCTAGACCTTTTTTCGGGCACAGGTAATTTCAATTTTCACAATTTTCATTAGTCATTGTTGATTGAAGCCTCTAATAGGTTTTCTGCTGTTTCAGGAACGACTCTGGCTTGCTCCTTAAAGATGTTCAGGCACTGCATAGCTGTGGAGAAGGATGATGCTCAAGTGAGCTTCATTAGAATGAGAATCAATGGGCTGAATGAATGCCCAGATGAAGACCAAGAGGTTGGAAGGAAGCACATTGCAGATACGGAGAGATTCCAAGCAGCTTCAAGGGAGCCTGTTCCCCCACTTGCAGATGAACCTGGGGACATGGCTGACCTTGAAGAGCCAATCTTGGAGCAAGAGAGGCAAGATAGGTGTTCTAATGTGCCAGAGGATACCAATACCCTTGAGCCTGAGGAAAGCTATGATCAGCTTCTATTGTAGATTCACATAACTCTTGTAAAACACATGAAATGTAAAATATCATTTTAATGGAAATATAATTTGGAGTTCTGCTTCCACTTCGTGTTCAGCTTGATTTATCTTGAGCATTTCTCTGATCATGTGTGAATGTTTCTTAGTATAATTTTGTTGAATATTATCTTCTCTTGGGAATGCTTTTGTGAAGTGTATTTCATATTCTGTTAATATGGCCAGGCATTCAATGGGGATCTTAACCATACAAAGGGGATGATCTTAATTGCCTTGTTAAAATGCTTTGATTTTTACAACACATGTTCTCTAACTTTCGAGTAACTCTTAATTAGCTATCTTCTGTGCTTGTTGAGGTTATAGATGTAATGAAGGAGCTTCGCGAATTCTTACATGTACCTTTTCAACTCTAATCTATTGTCCAAGATCATGATGTGGGATTCTTGGTCATGCTCAACAACTAGTTTTCATGGCAGCAAGAATTTTAGTATATCTATCTTGACTACTTGGGATCTGAGATCAAGCTTCTAAAGACAATATTTACAAGCAAGACTCGTGATGCTTTCTAGATATTGTAAAATGCCCACTTTTTTGCTTCATATAATGGTATTTAGGTAAAAAGAAAAAGAGAACATGTCTTTGTTCTCCTTTGTTGTGACTCAGTGTTAAGATTTCTACCTTGCAAATAGGCCTCCATTATGATTTTCCAAGTTGCGTAGTTGTGCCTATCAAGCTTCTCGATCATTGAGGGAAAGCCATCACCCATCTTGATCTAGCTCTGATACCACTGAAAGGACTTAGAGAAGCTTGTAGGAGGTAGAAAAGTGCATTTCAAAGCGACGAAGTTTGATCAAGCCAACCGGCACATGACCAGCCCTTGAGCTTATGGAGACTCAAATAGACCTTATAGGTATGCAATAAGTGCAAAGAAATGCACTATGTACGTTGGAGCATCAAGGAGAAAGAGTCGATACAAAACAGATAGGTTCGCGGGTCGATTAGCTCAAAAACTTACTATCTATGGAAGAGACAATGAGCTTTAGATGCCCATAGCGACCAGCGTGATTACAATTAGAAAAAAACCTTTTATGGGAGTGATACACATAGGCTTGGGTGTATATAATACAAAAAATTATAAGGAATAAGAAAAATATGCTATAGGAATGAATCAGGCATTCACCAGTGGTACTTCCTATTTTTCAGGAACAAAGATTGACCCCGAGACATAAAAATTGAGATTTCTCCCAATCTACTAAACCAAATGCTTTAAACATTTATAAGCATAAACTAGACACTAATATATTTCCAATGCGTCATCCTGCATGCAATTTGGAGCTCGAGAGAGAGAGAGAGTAATAGCCTCCGCAAGATTACTGTTGGCAAAGAAGATGATGCAGAAAATTGAAGGAGCAAGACAATGGTGGTCACAAGTGTATGTATATTGCTTGTATGTATTGTACAAGTGATTTCAAGTCTCCATGGCTTCTACAAGTGGATTTTGAATTCAAATGAAGGTGGGAATGGTTGTTGGAGGGAATCAATTCATTTTCGTACAATCTAGGAAAAGTGAAGATTTGGTTTGATCTACTTTTAGGTGATTGATTGCTTGATTGAATGCAACTCAACCACCACAATTTGTGGAATTTGGGCTCTATCTTTCTTCTTTTACATCTGTAAAACTCAAGGCCTTTACAATGGTAAAAGATCCATGAAAAATCTTTTAAAAAAAAGTACAATAAGTGAGAATAAATAAAAGAACTCTCCAATGGATATTCTCTCGACGTGATATCCTTTGATGTAGATCAAATCCACCTCAAGCATACTATAAGCTTGATGTTCCAACAGTCTACTCTCGCTACTTCTAGTTGTGAGGCTGAGTATAAGGTAGCTTTCACAATGACTGTTGAGTGTGTGTGGCTCAGATGCCTTATGGTTGATTTGGGTGTTGGTCAATCTTCTGCAACCACCATCTTCAGTGATACTCAGAGTGCATTGGCAATTGGGAGAAACATTATGTTCCATACTTGCACTAAGCACATTGAGGTGCACCATCATTATGTCAGGGAGAGGTTCTCTATTGGAGATATCATGTTGGCATATGTGCCCACACAGGAGAACATTGGAGACTTTTTCACAAAGGCTCTTCTTAGGGAGAAGTTTAAAGCTTTTTGCAAAGCTCTCGGGTTACTTCCTTTTTTGGATTGATTCCACATAGCTTGGAACTTATGTATACATGAGTGCCAGCTCCTTGTTCACAACATCACTCCAAGGAGGGGACTTTTTGATATATTTAGGTAGTGATGTGTGTGAACACAGTAGCAGCATTGGGGGACTTTTCTCCCTCTTCAAGAGGTTTTTTCCCTCGGCTTGTATATATGCCTATAACCCTAGGGGGCCACTTATCTCTCATCAATCATCTCTATCTATCTCCTTTTGTGTAGGTCCTCCTGTAAATCTTGGAATAGGCATAGCTTCATTGCTTCCTACAATTCCATAACCATTTCCACCTTGCAAATAGGCTTCCATTCTGATATACAAAGTAGCATGGTTGTTTCTATTAAGCTTCTCAATAATTGAGGAAAAACCATCACCCATCTTGATCTAGCTGTGAAACCACTTAGAGAACTTGGAGAAACATATAAGATGTAGAAACCTAAGATTCTAAATGATGAAGTTTGGTCCAGCCAACCAACACAAGACTAGCCCTTGAACTCTTTGAGTTTCAAATATACCTTATATAATTGTAGATGATGCAAATTTATCCCCCATTTACTTTGGAAAGTCAATGAGAAAGAGTTGATACAAAATAGATGCTTTTGCACAATGATTAGTTGCAAAGACTTGCACAAAATCCTTTTGGAGGAATTTCATACGTAGAATTGAGTAGATAAATTGAATAAGAGAGGAATTTATTATCAATGAGTGAGTTTGCAATAAGCTTAACAATGATTGGTGGCACCTCTGACATTTTAGGAGCATGTAGAAATAAAACTTGAGACCTTGAAATGATGATTTCTCATAATCCACTTGACAAAATGCTATCAAAATTTATATACATAAAGTGGATAGTAATATCATTCCAATGAATTCTGATTCAACCGATTTAGAGCATTGTATAGAGAAAACGAGCTCCTAATTGTTGTTGAAGATGATGGAGTAGAGAAATGAAGAATGAACAAGATGATGACCAAAAGTATATGTATATTGCCTCATCATATTATAAACTTTATGAGAGTCTTTAAATACAATCTTGAAGTTTCCCATGAGGTGAGGATAAGTTGGACTGTACCAATTACCAATTATGTGCCTATATGATGCATCATGTATTGGGTACAAAAGGAATGTGGAATATTGTGAAGGATGTTGAAAAACTTCCTATTACACCAACAAATATAGTTACTAAAACTGATGTAGATGGCATTGAAGATGGTGATATTCTTCAAGTTCCTATTCTTGTTGTGGTTCTTATTGTACCTACTATGGAGCAACTTTGTTGGGATGGCAGAGATGCTCAGGCACATGCATTGATAGCTTTGTCTATCAAACATGCCATTATTCCTCACATTCATTCTTGCAGAACAACAAAGGATGCTTGGGATACACGTACCACTTTATACTAGGCAAGGAACGAGGCTCCTATTGCTTACCTCAGAAAATAGTTGGAGAGTGAGCACATGAATGAAGGAGATTACATGGACAATTTTTTGACAAAGACCAAAGATTTGAAAGAGCAATTGATTTTTTTTAATGGAGTGTTGCTTGACAGTTCAGTTGTGAAGACTCTTCTTAATGGTCTTCCAGATTCATATCAGAGTTTTGCTTCTAATATTCGATTGATGATGAAAGGCAATCCAAATGCCTTAACATTTGAGGACGTAGTCTTCATATCAGAGTTTTTCTTCTAATCTTCGATGGATGATGAAAGGCAATCCAAATGCCTTAACATTTGAGGACTTAGTCTCTATTTTGTTGGGATAAGATCAGTCTACACAGAAGAGGTTCATTATGTGTGTTGTAGGTCAAGATTTGTTGGCTCGTCAGAAGGGCAAAGGTAAATGGAGGTCATCTACTAGTAAGAAAAAATATGATAATTCTGCACAATCAAAGAAGGATGAAAGAGATAAGAAGAAAACAGAAAAGTAGAGATTGTTTTGCAAAATACTGTAAAGGAAATGATCATGTCATAAAGAGTTGTCCAAAACTAGTTGCAAAAGAGGGAAAGAAAAAAGAGGCTAGAATAGTTGTTGTAGAAGCCTCTACACCCAAATCAGAGTTTGCAAATCTTTCGTAGAATGAGAACGGGTGTTTACTACTATTTGCAGTTATGACCCATCTTCTCATGAACAGTCTATGTTTGGAGTGGACTTAGATGTTTGGTAGTTTGATAGTGGGGCAACTAAACATATTACCTCATAGTGTAGTTTCTTAACTTCACTTGATTTTGTCCCTTTGGGGAATACTATCACATGTGCCAACAACTCCTCTTATCCTATCATGGGAGTTGGTAAGATAATTTTGGCTACTGTTGATAGTAGTTCTATTACATTGTCTGATGTTTTATTTGTGTGAGGGATCAAGAAAAATCTTTAATTAGTTTCAACATTAGCTAAGATCGACTTGATTGTGAAATGTTTTGATGAGAGATGTACAGTTCAAGGTCTATCAAATGTTGACATAATTATTTCTTCTAGTATTTTATGTCATGGGCTATATAAGCTCATAGATTATGAAAAATATATGAATGATTCAACATGTGCATATCAAGATTCTGAGGCTATGTCTGATGCAAAGCTTTGGCACATATGCTTTGTTTATTTGAGTTTTGCTAGTTTGGTATGCCTATAGAAATCTGAAATGGTGTCATCTCTACCTAAACTTGAGGAACCTAGTAAACATGATTGTGAAGGTTGTTTTTTGGGCAAAATGAAGCTTTCCTCCATCCCAAAAGATGGTTTAGTATGGGCTACTCAGAAATTTCAGCTTGTTCACAATGATGTTTGTGGTCCTATGCAAACACCTTCTTTTGGGAACTATCTTTACTTGGATAGTTTCATTGATGATTTTTCCAAAAATGCATGGATATATCCATTGAAAGAAAATTCTGAAGTGTTTATGTGCTTCAAACAATTTTTGGTTTTGGCTTATAATAGGTGAGCATGTGAAATGGGCACCCTCCATTCTGATCAAGGGGTGGAATGTATGTCCTTTGATTTTAATGCATTTTTGGTTGAATGTGGGATAAAACATCAGTGTACAATGTCGTTTGCATCTCAATAGAATGGAGTTGCTGAAAGGAAGAACATGTCACTCATGGAGATGAGAGGTGTATGGTCAAGGGTCAAGCTTTACCACATAGTTTTTGGCTTTAGGTTGTTATGTGTACAACATATGTACTTAGCAGGTGTTCCACCAAAGCATTGTTGTTTATCACTCCATATGAGGCTTGGCATGGTTTCAAGCCATCTCTTGCTCATCTTTGTATCTTTGGTTGTCTGCATGTCCATTAATGCCTAAACAACAATTTAGGAAATTGCATGATAAAGCACTGAAATGTATTTTTGTTGGGAACAGTTCTCAAAGCAAAGGTTATCATCTGTATCATCCACTGATTAAACAAATTTTGGTTAGCCATGATTTTGTTTTTGTGGAAGATGCTATTTAAACATTATTTTCATGTACTAAGGAGACATGAGTTAGCTCGAAGGACATATATGACACTTTTCTACCTCTTTTTATAGGTGGACAGTCTAGTGCTAGTCCAAATGATAGAATTTCTTAACTTTTGCTACTAAGTGGGTATAAAAGCTTAAGTGTAAGCCTAATGGAAAAGTTGACATGTATAAGGCTAGGCTTGTTTCAAAGGGTTATGCTAAAGAAAGAGGCATGGATTTTGAGGATACCTTTGCTCCTACGTGTCGAATGACTATTGTTCATAGCATTTTTTCACTTCCAGCTCATTATGGTTGGAACATACATCAGTTGGACATTAAAAATAAATTTCTAAATGGTGACTTTCATGAAGAACTGTATGTTTTTTAGTCTCATGATTTTGTGCAAAAAAGTCATGAGAATAAAGTGTGCAGGTTGAAAAAGGCACTATATGGTTTGAAGCAAGCACCACATGCTTTGTATGAAAAGATACATGCCTAATTGATTGCACATGGTTTTGAGAAGAGTCCAACTAAGAGCACCTTATATGTTAAGCGTGCAAATGATGTGCTTCTGATCATTGTTGTCTATGTTGATGAAATGTTGCTCATTGGTCCTCATGAGAAGCGTATTCCTGATTTTAAGGTTGATTTGCACGCCTCATTTGAGATATCACATTTGGGGCATTTGCATCATTATTTTGGCATTCAATTTATGCAAGTTTATGGTGGAATAGCTTTGTGTCAAACAAAATATATTGACACATTATTACAACATTTTGACCTTGAATATTGCAAACCTTTAGCCACTACTATGGAAATAGGTTTATGATTGAGTCTTCATGATGTTGGAGATGCATTTGATATGGTTCTCTATCATCAGGCTTTTGCAACTTGATTTACATATGCATTACTCACCAAATATTGAGTTTGTTGTCTCACAAATGAACAGGTTTATGCATTGCCCAAGTGTCAAGCATTGGTAGGCAATTAAGCGCATCTTTCCTTACTTGAGTGGTACTCGACTACTTGAATTGTTTCATCCCAAGGGAGGATCATTATCGCCATATTTACATGCTTTTTCTGACTCCGACTAGGGTGGTTGCTATGACGCTTGTGTGTCCACTAGTGATTTTTTCTTCATGCTTGCTAGCTCATGCATATCTTGGTTGAGCAAGATGAAGTCTACTGTGGCCACTTCTAGTTGTGAGGCTGAGTATAAGTCAGCTTTCACAGTGACCGTTGAGTGTGTGTGGCTCAGATGCCTTATGGTTGATTTGGGAGTTGGTCAATCTTCTGCAACCACCATCTTCATTGACACTCAGAGTGCACTGGCAATTGGGAGAAACCCTATGTTCCATGCTCGCACTAAGCACATTGAGGTGCACCATCATTATGTCAGGGAGAGGTTCTCTATTGGACAGATCATGTTGGCATATGTGCCCACACAGGAGAACATTGGAGACCTTTTCACAAAGGCTCTTCTTAGGGAAAAGTTTAAAGATTTCCACAAAGCTCTGGGCTTATTTCCTTTGTTGGATTCATTTCACATAGCTTGGCACTTCCATATACATGAGTGCCAGCTCCTTATTCACAACATCACTCGGAGGACGGGATTTTTTTATATATTTAGGTAGTGATGTGTGTGAACACACTAGCACCATTGGAGCACTTTTTTCCCTCTTCATGAGGTTTTTTCCCCTGACTTGTATATATGCCTATAACCCTAGGGAGCCACTTATCTTTGTACATCCTCTTGGTAATACATTTAGTATTGTGTGTTGTGCTCCAAGCTTCTTCCTCTTCCATGTGTTGTTTGCATGCTTCGACAAACCTCAAATGCCAACATATATATGTTTGTCACAAAAGAAAAATATTCCCTACATAGTCATTATGATAGTGCATTTAGAGGCTGAAAGGAGCTTTGACCAAAATTTTGGTGCCAGAAAGTGAAGCAGTTTTGAATCCTTGATCACCCCTAGTATGCTCACCAATTTTTATGCAATTCTAAGACTGTAACTAGAGGGGTATTTACAATGTGTACAAAGGTAAGTGATGCATTACAGTTATAGGCATATATACAAGCTAGGGAGGAAAGCTCCTAGAGAGACAAAAAGTGCCCCAGTGGTCCTAAGTGTGTTCATGCACATCATTACCAAAATATATCAGCAATTGTTAGGTGCTCCTACATAGAAAAACCAAGGTATGAACTTCACTCTCTTATTTTTTCTAGTTCTTATGGTTTTGAGAGCCTCCATGATACTTGTTTCTTTCTAGAAAATTTTTAACAGAATGAAGCCCCATTGCTTCATTGACTTTGATTAAAAATTTTTGGTGGCTATCAAAAAATTGACTCCGTTTGTTGTCCCATATTCTGCATCAGCCGCATGAAGTGCGATGATATTTAGAGAGCTAAGAGACTATGGGGGAAGGAATGGTAAATCCCTAGCATACCTAGGTAGAAGTACTAGGAATCATGAGAGTAATCCCCCATTTAGACTTGAGAAAAATTTTATTATAGAAGGCAACGAACTTTAAAGTAGAGAATCCCAATGTAATTTCAATCAGATTAAAAAAGAGAAACCAGAAAGCACAAAAAAAAAAATTAAAGAGAAAAAGTCATGAACCATACTCAAAGCGCGAGTGAAGGTGTAGATAATGAACTTGAGGTTTGATCAAAGCAAAAAGATAACCTTGTACGAGTTATGAAAAAGTGCATACTGAAAAATATATGTGCAAAAAGTGTTCGAAACCTTTGAGAGAATAGATTTTTCTTCATATTCACTTTGATAATATATCCAAGTAATTTAGACCCTTAAATGAAATATCTAATCAACATCTACATAAGTTTACACCCAAATTATTGTGATAAAGTTCATGCCTGCAAATTTTGTTGGGTGGAGCTCCAGCCTCTTGAGGTGGGGTGGTGTTCAATCCCTACCTTCAATGCTAGACATGTATTGGATCTTATGCTAGGTGGGGTGGTGTTCAATCCCTATCGTTGTATTGCCTTTGGAGAGCATAGTAAGTTTTATCCTTTGCTTTCTGGAATATGAGGGTCCCATAGGTACTATAGCCACCTTCAACTCTATAATTGTTCTTTGCATTAAACCAAGGAAGAGTGAGTAAACTTATGTGGAACACCCTCTTTAATAAAAAAATTATGGCATAAATTGGTGGTTTCGTTTCTAATTAACTGACATGAATGTATTTTACTTTTCTTCAGATTGAGTTTAGCATGTGATATAATACATATGATATTTGCATATGAATTTAAATAATTTTATATTTTTAAAAGTTTGTTCTTTTTATGTTGGAGCACCATTCTATAAAGTATGATATAAACCGAGTATAAACCATTCTTTTTTAATTTTGCGTTATTTTGAGCTGTTTCTTCATTAGGCCTGAGCGATGGCCTCTGATTCATCATTGTACTTTTCCTCTTTTTTTCGTTCTGAGGAAATGAAGCATCTCTCTCTCTCTCTCTCTCTCTCTCTCTCTCTCTCTCTCTCTCTCTCTCTCTCTCTCTCACACACACACACACAGATGAACGTGATTTTTCATAGATCAGGGGTTTCTCAGTTAAATCTTTGCTTCTTCATTTCTGAGTTCCGGCTTGTTTCCCGTCATCAGGTGCCCGACATCCCTCTCTGGAGCTCTCTGTCTGCAGTTTACTTCTCTTCCTTAGTCCGCTTAATTCGCCTGCATTAGATGAGTCATACCCTCCAGGCCCCAGGGCCTCCACCCACAGAGAAGGTTAAGTTAGAGTTTCTCTCCTTTCACAGGTTCCGCTATCATGGTGCGTATAAGAATCAGTCTACACTCAGGTCTGATAAATAAGCACTATCATTCTGCAGACCCTGAAGCTAACCCTTGTTTCCAATATCCCAGCCATTGTCTTTCATGGCCATCCAGTCTGGCTGGTCATCAAAGATGGCTGGTCATCAAACACTGCAGCGTAAGAGCTGTTACGCCTGATTCTGTGAATGGCGATTCCCTGGAAAGAATGTTAAAAGCATCACATGGCTCGAAGCAGTATATTGCAGAAGAGCATGCTGGAGATAATCCAGCAAAAGACAATTAGGATTTGCCGATGTTCGAGACAAGTCTATTACATGTACAAATGAGGAACACTAGCGTGCAGCAAAAGGAGAGACAAGAATACAGTCGTATCAGTCCAAATGATATAGGTAATGTCTACTTCGATCTTAATGACCATCGCGATTCGCACGTTGACAAGGAGCTCAAGCGAGTTGTTCGGGTGAGTGGAGGTGATGGATGCTCTGGACATGGAGATGAGAGGTCTACAGATGCTTCCCGCAATTTCAATATCCGAAAGGAGCATGCATTGGAATCAATAAGTGAGGATCTTCATGTTCTGGATCTTCATGTTCTTTGCAGATCATTCAGATACTGACGATGACATACAAAATCATCCGCGGAAATTCCTACTCCTCAAGCCCATTCTTAACGAAAAAGTAGCGGAGAATTTCTCAAGTTCATGTGCAGCAACGAAACGTATTTATTCGATGAACCTTAAGCGGTACCTTATTTGTTTATGATCAGAAAACCTGCGCCCATTTATTGAAACTGAACTTTTGTTTCGCCCTAGTTCAATTTTTGTTCTTCAATCAACACTGTGATCTGAGTTTGATACACTGCTTGACGATAATATAATGAGACTCGTGTATTTTGTGTCTGTTAGCTTCGCGAGCACAACAAGGGCTTATCTGTTGCACTCTGTAACTAAAACTTCAAATTCGTACCATGTATTTGCCCACTGGGATCTGTTTATTGTATGTTTCATTATGAGCTCGCAACTCTAGGTCCGTCTGTGTAGAAAGAATTAAACGACAGCATGACATGACTCTTGCCCCTTCAATGTACATATCCGGATTGCTAAGCTTTAGTTTATCTGTCTTGTAAGCAATATTAGTTGACAATAATCAGTTCCTTGAACAACAATCAGCTATTTAATCTGGCGAAGTAAGAAACGCTTATTGTTCCGTAAATTCTTATACCCAGTCCTCCAAACCCGAACAGATTGAATAAATTTATCGTATGCTTGTATTCGCCATACAGAATAGCCAAACAAATATTCATATTCAGTTCTTTTGGGTGTAGCTTTTGACATATCCAAACAGATAATCGTTCCCGTAGTAGAAGATCACAGCCTCTTGACAAAAAGTAATTATTTTTGTGCTGGATTGAAGTAAGCAAACAGAAGCAAGTGATACTTCTGTTGGATTCGTAGCTTTACATTTGTTGTCACTTTATCGTGAAGCTTTTCTTGCGCAGTTTCATTTGTAAAACATGCATAGTAAGATAATATACACTACAAACCAGAAAGTTTCGCAAACAAAGGTTTAATATTTCGCCAAGTTCAGGTTTTTAATCACATACAGCAACAAAGACTTTTTCTTTCCCTACATATACAGCAACAAATGTTTTTTCTTTCCTCAATAGAATTTTGTTTCTTTTTTCTATTTTTTGAAGTTCGGTTATTGACTTAGTCTTCCAATTGTGCTTGAGCGATTGATATGACAAAACAGACACACAATCTCTCTCTCTCTCTCTCTCTCTCTCTCTCTCTCTCTCTCGAATCCCCTTATCCTTCTCTTTCCAAGGGTAGAATGCCATACTACTCCTTGGGTTCGAACTAAGGAAGTTCGATCGTAGAGATCTACTCTTCCGATTAAGCTTGAATTAATTGAAAAATCCTTGGGTTTGAATTAAGGAATTTCGATTGTAAAGATCAACTCTTGTGATTAAGCTTGAGTTAATTGAAAGTACAAGCGGTGAAGGTGGGCATAAAACCTATAGAACCCCTTGTATCCTAGAAAGTAGGGTTTATATGCCTAGTAGAACTAGGATTACAAAGCTCTCGAAGGCCCACTTAGCTAGAACTCGGGAAGGGATGATCCTAAGGACAGGTGAAAGGATTGGTTTGAAATGGGTATCCTGAGGGATTAGAAATATTGAGTGCCTCAAGGTTGACACCCTCCAGAAGGACCTGCTTTAAACTTCTCACCATGAATGATGAGGGGTGTCCCGTTGCATCCTATAGGGGTTGAACCCTGCCCCTAGCCTTGAGAGATGGAGTAACCTACCAATTGAGTTAGAAAGCATGGAAAACTACTCAAATAGTTTGCAATGTCCTTTGTTATGGATATTAATGCTTTTTCCTACTATAGAACAAATTGAGATGGCCATTCATGAGTTCATGATATACCCCTATTGAAGTAAATCCCTCTTCATATACGCAAAGTCTTACACACATCCTTGTTATTAAACATCTTCATGCATCTAAGCATGAAACACATCGAGATCTTGTGTAGATGAACACTTTGCAGCTAAGTAATGAGTAATTTTCAGACGTTTGTAAAATTCAATGGAGGATCCTGATCCATTACATAAGGACTCCTTTATTGTTAGAATCTATGGCCTGATGTTGTTTCATTGAAGTTCACACCATAAGTATTGAAGTCCCTTCATAACTGCACTCTCTCACACCATATGGTTGGCCTTGCAAGAACACAATGTGCTTGTTGAAGACATAGTGAGCATGCAATTTGTTTGGGCCCTAAAAAGTGATACACGTGAGGTCGAAAATACAAAAGCTTTAGCTCAGCCTTTTGGGTCCCTCTCAAGATTGGGGATAGGGGTTCAATCCCTATGGTGTGTAGTCCCACGTTCCTCAGCATTGTGTGGTGAAATGATTAAACCAACCCCTTAGGGGGATCATCGAGCCTTCGAGCAATCATGTTCAATGGGAGCTTTAATGTTGATTTTCCGAGCACTCATATGCAATCTAAGCCTATATGCTACTTAGTTCAAACTAGTTCCCTTTATTTTGCCTTAGGGCCATATCTTCTTAATTTCTACCTTAATGGGCTTTTGGGCTCCATATCTTAGTATTGGCCTCATGGATGTTATATTATCCTCCTTATACCAATATAAGGTATAAGGAGGACAATATATTAAGTTTTTTCTAGAGAAAACTTAATATAGTGTCCTCCTTATACCTTATATTGGTAATCTTCTCGTTTTTCTTTTGAGAGAGTACAATGAATTGGAAACAGACTCAAATACCAGACCTCGTAAGGTAGAGGCACCCATCGTTCCGGAACTGATAGATATCTCCAACCAAAGCTTAAACTCAAGACTTAACTCAGGACTTCCTCTCAGAGACTCATGGCGTCAAACCACTACACTACGCGAGCTTGAACAAATAATCTTCTCCTTTCTATAGAAAAGCAGTTCCCCAATTTGTCCTATGATGGTCATCATTCATCGCTTGCAATTAAAAGGATTTCCCGATGCTCAGTTTTTTTCCACATCTCGACAACCACATAAACACATAATTCACATATTATGTGCTTATTCCTGAATGAATTTCTTCAGATATGTGCAGAGGCCCATGAGTACGATGCTTTTTTCTTTTTCCTTTTCCTTTTCCGCCCTCATTAGGACTGCGCAGGAGTCACCACTTTGGCTTTCTCCCTTTTGTTTGGAGAAGATGAGGACAGAAACTTCCTCTCTCTGGCTCTCACACTGAAGCGCCCAAATACTTCCTCTCTCCTTCTCTCGTCAGTACGACTCAGTAGATGAATGGGCTCTCTCTCTCTCTCTCTCTCTCTCCCTCTCTCTCTCTCTCTCGTGTCCGTAGACGAATGTGATTTCTCCTAGATGGGGTTTTCTCAGCAGACGATCAAATCGGTGTCTGCTTCAGCAGTTTCGACTTGGTTCCCAACGCCCGTCATCAGGTGCCCTTTCTCTCTATCGAGGGCACTAGGTCTACAGTTTAGTCATTTCTGAGACTCGCTTAACACTTCTGCACGCGAGTCGTCCATATCTTCCACGCAGAGACGAAGTTAGGTTACAGCTTCTCGCCTCTCTTCAGATTTCGCTACGATGACGCGTATACGAAGGCGATCTTCTTCTGCAACATCATTCTACACTCCCATGAAAGCACATCAACCTCGTACGAATGGCCTAGTAGATAATGACCGAATTTCTGCAGGCGCAGAAGCGAACCTTCTGCAAGATCCCAGGCAGAATATTTTACAGCTAACCAGTCTGGTCATCAAAGATTGCAACTCACGAGAAGTTACGGCGAAGTGCACGAACGGCTATTTCCTGGGGACAAGGTTAAACACCTTATACTGCAGTAAGCCGCATATTGTAGAGGCGCCTCATGAAGGGAAGCAAGATAAAATATATCAGGATTTTCAGAGGTTGGAGGCGCAGTCGTTACATGTAGAAGCGGGATACACTGATGCGCAACAAGGACAGAAACACACACATATCAGTCCAAATGATATCGGCGGTGCCCCTGTCGGCTGCGACAACCATCACGATTCTTATACAGAACCGTCCCTAGAACTTGGGGTTTCTCGAGGTGCTGGATCATTTGCAAATAGAGGCAAGAGGCCTGCAGATGCTTGCTGTAATTTCGATAAGCAAAAGAATAAGCCACTTGAACCGATTGGTGAGGAGTTCCATGCTCCTGAGAATCAGACAGATACTGATGATGACATACCAAATAGCTCGCGGAAGGTCCTACCCTTGAAGATTGTCCTTGATAGGGACTCAGAGTTCTCTGCGGCGTCAAAAGTTCAGTATAAACTGCATTCTGCAACGGTGCAGATGCCATTGAATAGCTGCTCCAGGGCTACATCGTCTCTCTGCATTACGCAGAACCGTTTCTTGCGCGGAAAATCAGAGGACGAGACTACAGAAGCCATTGTGGATCATAAGCGGACAACATCTCATATCGAAGCATATCCTTCCGTTTCAAGCTCTATTTCAGAGGTACGTACTCCCGTCACAGGACTGCATTATAGTTTCTAGCCATGGATATCTTTCTGTCGGTATTGGCGATGAAGGGAAAGTAAGGAACGGGGATCCGTCCACCAGGCACAGCTGTTAGCTCTCTGTGCTGCATGATAACCGTGTACACATCTAAGATCGTTTTATGCGGTATTTGATACCATAAGATGTGCTTTTTCTCACTTTTCTGAGCGGATGCCTTCCCCACACTCGTAAAGAACAAGAGCTCGCTATCCTCTTTACGACTAACTTTAAATTAATCCTTCCATCATACCAGTCGAACATGCCCTTACGACTTACTCGCGCATGCTCCGTCGTCCATGTTTCGTGCCTTCTTCGTTCTTTAGCCTACAATTTTCTATGAACTTCTTTATCATTTTAACAATGCTCGCTGCTGCAGTCGAGCCACAGGTATCCTTCAGTCAGTTGTGTTAATATAATCTGCAAAATACGCAAGCTTATGTCAGACTCTCCACTATATTTTTATGTACAGTTTACGCCGAAGTGAGCAGTATATTACGTATGCAGTTTATGCTCAGCTTGAACCCTAATCAGTGCTGTAGCTTTCTTTATCGTAAAACCTGGACAGTGAATCCTTATTTCGCTCTAAATTGTCGGTTTCTATTCAATCAACATAATAATCTGCGTTTGATGCTCTTGTTGACGATAGTATAGAGGGACTCCGCAATTTTTTGTCTGCTAATGTCGGGGGATGAATATGGGTTCTTATGAAGCAGTCTATAAATATTACATATCTGTAGTTCTAAATTGCGTCATTAGCCTCTAACATCCACCACAACCATAGCCACATCATTTCAGGTAGAACACCAACACGAGATGAGTCTTGTGCCTCAATTCCATATATCTATATTAGAAGGCTTTAATTCCGATACGTCTTAAATTGATAAAGGGTATTATGTTACAATTGCCCATTCCATTAACAACGACTATATCTTTACGTCTAAATTTGATAAACGGTATTATATTACAGTTGCCCATTCCATTAACAACGATCATATTTTTTCGAGTGAAGGGAGGAAAGTTTCTGACTTATTATGGAACTTCGTAACCAACGAGATTCAATATTTTTTTAGTATAATTATATTCCTTGCAGAGAACAGCCACAAAAGTATATATCTTCATTCTGCGATTGTTAGCTTCGTCAAAATCTCATCTTATGTTACAGCATTTCAGATTCATTGCCCGTTTGAGTTCAGTTGGCTTTTGCGATATTCGGGAAAAGAGGATTATTTCTGAAATGGGAGATCAAATCATCACGATTTGATTATTTCTCTTCGCAGTAGATTGCAGCTAATTAGCTGCTAGTGATGTCTCTGTGTGGATTCCCTCTTTGAGCATTTGTTGTCAATCACACGAAGATGTTCCCCGGTAGTTTGATATGTCAAATATAATTAGTAACAAGTACAAAGAAGAAGATTTTAAGCTAGAGTTGGTTACTTATCGAAATTAAAGTCTACTATATCCGAAGCTTTCCAGAAAAAGCAAATGCAAGAGCTGCACCTGCACGTTCTGCACTTAATATTTCCTCGAGATACTGTATGAGGTCTACTACATATCTTCTGATCTCCTTCAGTCTAATTATAACTTGTACCAAGCGGACATTGAGGTATTGGATGGGTGTATAACGTTACTACTGGATTTATATTTTTGTTCTTTCTGTTTGGTTCTAATCATTTGGTAGAAGCCGTTCATTAACGATCTATTTAACATGCTGCGAGCAGTTTATTCGATCCTATTTCCCGCTACATTGAGGTATTGTATGGGTGTATAACGTTACTACTGGATCTGCATTCTTGTTCTTTCTGTTTAGTTCTAATCATTTGGTAGAAGCCGTTCATTAACGATCAATTTCACATGTTGCGAGCAGTTTATTCGAACCTATCTCCCGCTACAAGGAAATTCTAGATATCTAGTGAGGGTATATTAATCTGGATAATCTTATAGACAGATGACATATAACATAGTGTGATCACATGCAATATAACTGAATTAGTTAAAGTTTTTGTGTTTAATTCAATATTCCTGACCTCCAGTCCTTTATAAAATGTGAACTTGGAACATATGAAAATACGAGAGGTTAAATGCTAGAGGAGCTCTATTTCTAGAAAATTTATGTTGGAATTTCACTGACAGCAACACAGATTGCAGTGTCTTACATGATGCATTATAGTATTCGTCACGAGATCGCGTACGCTCTCAACAAAAGGGAGAGGTTTAACATTTATTCTTATGAAGCTCACGATAATGGATTCGCACATATCGTGGACTAAATGGTTTGCTCATCCCCAAGGAAACGCTTTGCATGAAGAGACTTATCCTTTGTTCGGCATGGTTTTATAGAGCCATGAACATTCGTCAGAATCTAGAAATCCGAGGAAATGAATATCTGGTCATAGTCGTTCGAGGAAAGTGAAAAATCGACCTTTGCATGTTTTTATTAGCGTTCGCTATGTCATCGGCCACATATTTTCATGAGCATGCTTGTGCGGACCATAACCATGTGGTTTCTGGTATTCATTGCATAGCTCATTCCTCCATTATGCATGCCGTGCATTTTATAGGGGCTGTGTTGTGTCCAAACATATCAAATGTAAGAAAAAAACAATGAATACTTCCGATCACCTATCCATTGGAACCCGCAAGAGAAGGTTCCACCTCTCGTGGATTGCACCCCCTCTCAACGCATCCACCGCCCTCTTTCTAACAAAGTATCCTTCGTCGTATTTCCCTTGCTGGCAAAATAGCAGATCAAGGATGGAGATGCAACTCGTTGAGTTTAAATCAATATATATGCTGACTGTCTCATGTAATCGTTGAATGGAAACATCCTCTTTGCTGCAATGCATCACTTGGTCTCCCAATGGATTTGTGATTTTTACAGACTTCGGATACTGAAAAGCGTGCTGAACTAAGATCTTCTCCAAGTAGCGGTACTGGATCGTACTGCAGGTATTTCCACTTTTTCGTATATGCTGCAAACTGCTATCCTTCATTTTAATAGGTTAGTCGTATAAGATACGAATCACATGTTCGTCTGCTGTTGATTTTAAGATGGTACAGGGCGGATCAATTGCCAGGTCTGCTCTCGAGCTGGCGAGGTAGGCCGTTCACTTGTTCTGGTTAGATCAGAGAACGTCAGTTAACAAGTTATCCAAATGCCTAACAGAAACGGATGATTAATTCTTCAGGGCAGAGGAGAAGGCGGAGCTCTGCTCTTTACGGCGGTCTCACGTCAGAATATAACTCTGGTGATCATACGCATAGGAATGCTGAGCATTGCTTTGGTGACCATGTGCAGAGGGATGCTGATGTTCGTCCAGTGTCGAACATGAATATCATGCAAGTGCTGAGAAACAAGGACTACATGACGCTGCCTGTCATTACTGAGGAGCTGAGGGCCGTTTTCCAATTGAAAAATGAGAAGCTGATAGATACGGGGATCTCTGCCTTCCCAATTAGAAACATGTACCGCATGGACGGTTGGTCCGAACCAACGCACCTACCCTTAGAACGAGAACGCGATTCTGGTGTGCTCGCAGAAAGTCAGGAATGTATAAAAAAATCCTGCAAGTCAGCTTTGATCGGCGACAGTATGCGTTGTCGGAGAAAGGACGGCCGCCGATGGCGATGCAGAGACGAGGTGGTGCGCCCGGGAGCCGCTTTGTGCCGTTACCACGCGCAGAAAATAAGTGAGAAGCGCTGGAGAAAAGCATCAGCGAATTCGACAAGCGGCCCACCTGGTGTTGAGCAGGATAGACAAAATGATGTCGAAGCCTGTAGTGAAGACAGCGAAGTTGTTCTGAATTATATGTTTCAGTCTGGTTGTAAAAACAGAACTACAGAGGAAACAAGCAAGATGCATGCTCTGATGCAGCGGCCTCTTGGGTCTACTCGAAAAGTGCAGTACATGACGGGCAGACTGGACGATATTGTAGCAGCGAATGGAAAATCCTCAGCTAAGCAAGAAGCAGAACAGACAGGTTCTCATCGCAATGAAAAGTTTGGTTCCCGAGATGATGTGGATAATAAAGACAGAGAAGCGCCAGCTGTGAGAGGCCGGCTGCAAATCCCGAAGCCATCGATGCTCAGGAAGCCGAAGAAGCGCAAGCCTTGCTTACGCCGGCTTCACGAGATTATGGATAGGTCGATCGCGCAGGCGGTTACGGTAGGGTGTGCGAGGTCAGCGAGTCCGTCTCGATCGAGTGTTCGGGTCGCCCACAGATCATTCCCGCCGTTCTCGTCTGTTGTCGTCGAGGTGCCGGAGTGCCGTCTCAATACGGATCCTTGTGAATGGAGGCCGGACTTCTGTTGAAAGCACAAGCCTCTCGGGAGAGAGAGAGAGAGAGAGAGAGAGAGAGAGAGAGAGAGAGAGAGAACACCTGTGGACTGTGCAGTAACCATATGTTCTCACCTACACTGATTCAGTAGCATTATATTGTATATATTGTAGATTCTACGTTTGTATGCCGATGTGGTACTTGTCTTGTTTTAAAAGTATTTCATCTTCTCTCACCTTATTGAATGCAGTTGAGTTTCAAAATGTATTAATATACGTTATTTACTAGCACTATGGGGATAGGTAACATAAGGGTTATAGTACAAACCTGTTAATTTTAGCGGGAGAGTTACGGAAGCTTCATGGTTTTATCTTCGTTTGTAGAGCGAGGAGGTTCGTTTACAATCCTTTACTTGAGGAGACATAAAGCATTTTATAGAAAATATTGTGTTGCATTTTTTTTTTGTTAAATGGAGGTTCGACAGGTGCTTACTCTTTGGACTTTACTTGTGAATGTGTAATTGTACAAGTGAATGAGTATATATCTGTAAGACCTTTCGTATTCCTAGAAGCAAGGGTTAAAAAAGGTTATAATTGGTTATAATTAGTTTAAACTGGCCAAAGTCATTACATGTTTAATCTGAGGGTTGAACACAAGACCTTGAACTCAAGAGGCCAATGCCAAACCAACCCACCTATGGATGTGAATGTGTTATATTATTCTTGAAGATTAGAGCATTCCTTTTGCACACGACAGTTCATGCTTGTCATGCTTTGTAGCTCGAGAGAGAATATAAAAAATAGATGGCCTAAGCTTTTGATCTCATTTGGCATCCGACATATAAACCAACCATCTATCATCTATTAAGGACAAATAGATCTGAAAGGCCTACTAAGAATAAGAATTAAGGAAGAGCGACCCTAAGGTCAGACAAGAAACTAGTTTGAATTGATGAAGCATTGCCATTGCTACCATTGACAACGTCCATTGAGAATGTCTAATGACTAACAAGAGATGTCCCCAAAGGCATCTTGTCATCTCACCACAAGGATTAAGATATGTCTTGCTAATGCAGCCCATGGGGATTGAACCCTTGCACCTAGGTTTGATTTCAGCCTCTCGCTAAGTACTTTCCATATTTATTAAGATCTAATATCATTCCAAATGTAACCCCTCCCATTCAAAGATTGAGGAATGGGGATGATCTTGGGTTCCTCCACTCCTAGATCATGAGTTATTACTTAGTAGGATTTGATATTCAAGGCTTGGCATCGGTCCATGGCTAAGGCACACATCTTTCATTCATTTTCGAGTTTTCTTGATCGATTAGCCTATATTTGAACCTTTCCTAAAATGATTCCTCATTTAGTCACTTTATTTGATTAAGGTAGGAAATTTCAACGCATGAATCTTGATAGGATTTTCCGATCTCAATTGTTAAGGCATGAGTTTAGGGTTTTTCCATAATTTGAACTTTTAACTTATTTCAAATCACTTCAATTAGATTTGTGCAAATGCAATCTGGTCAATTCATACCAGATTGTGAGCTCTGACCATAATATTGTGACCTTCTATTCCCAAAATATAAGGTTCTTCTAATTTCTTGCATATACAAGTTATCTATTTGATGCAAACATTTAAGAGTAATGCGTCAAAGGACTTGGTGGCTCAATATGCATCATTGGGAAGCTAACGAATTATATTAAGCATTCATGAAGTTAGATTGACATGTATTTTCCCTTTTCCTTTTGGAAAATCTATGATCTTCAAGACTTTATTGATCCAATGACTAAAATGATCATCTTTGATTTTCCCTAGATTAATTCTTGGAGTAGAGTTTAATCCTTTTGGAAAATCTATCATCTTCAAGACTTTATTGATCCAATGACTAAAATCATTTCTTTTAGGAATCAGAATTAGTTGGTAGACCTTTCTTCTATGTCTCTACCTAGTTCTTTGTTCGAATTAGCCGTGTAGGTTCTTCCAAAGAGAATGAGTACTAACTATCTTGAATTGCCTTTGGTTCATACATGAGATAGTTATGTATACTATCCCCAAAGATCCACAAAGCTTTGCAAAGAGAAACAAAGCTTACTAAACCAATTCCTTCACATCCTTAAAATAATTCAGGAATTATACTTAATTCAATCCATATAGATACCTTCTAGATCTTCTATTTATTGGATGGAGTTAAATGATTCAAGTTTTGTTTTTGGTTCCAAGATCTTGCGATAAAGATGCCTCTTTCTAGGCATCATATCCTAGATCGTGCTAAGAACTTGATGAACATTCTTGAATCACTTGTTCTCACCAAAGATTCAAAGGAAGATGTTTTACAGATCATTCTTTCATTAAAGGTTATTATACTTGAATAGGATTGACTTTAAACAAGCTCTTTGCTTTTGGAGTTTAACTTGGTAAACTCCCAAAAATCTTTACCCTCTTACTTATCCAAATTTTTTTTGCTTAAGTCCTCAACATCTTGTTGATGTTCTCAGAACCTTTAACTATTCTCCTTTTTTAGGGATCAACCATTATATTTCCTCCCTTTGTCTTAAGCAAGATGTCATGCTTACTGATCCAAACTTTGGATCCATCTTTACCCATTCTCAAGTACCCTACCTTGGATATGCTCAAGTCTTTGGCTAGCTTACCTTAGTTTACTTGCTAAATTGGAACTCTTCAATGAATTCCCTCCTTGCATATCTAGCTCTTACTTTCTTTGAGATTTAACTCAGACATGCTTAGGTACCTGATAACAAATTTACTCCTTAATTTTTTAATGAAAGAGTTAAGGAATGCATCTTTTTCTTAGAAGTATCATATTAATGATACCTTTCTTCTCTCCTTTAAAGCATTTTCATGCTAAAAAACTGTAGGAAATTGGTGTTCATTTAATTTCCTATCCAATTTGGAGGTTCATTAATGCTCAATCCTTGATTGATCAATTTCTAATATCCTTGAGCTTAAGCTTCCAATATCCTTAAGTTCAATGTCCCATAGCACTAGGCCCACATAAGTGGTATTGTAAACCTAGACGTCCCATACCATTCGATTTATAGTCTCACCTTAGTGTAGAAAACTTTAGCTCTTACTCAGGGATTAAACTCCATTCATTTTAGTCTTATAAAATATAATCAAAATCTTTGTAATTTACATTCTTACAAAGTCTTGATTTGTTCATGAAAAGACTTTGAAAATTGAGTTTTTAGTGAACTATTTCCTTGATCAGATGCAATCAAAGTTATCTTTGTTTATGTCATTTGATAATAGAGCTAGTATTCTCATACTAGATATTATCTATTGACATAAGTAGGCATCTGTATCAAAGGATATAGTCAATCATAAGCTTTGCAAAATGGTTACCTTTTTAACCACCTTGATAAATTATTTCTTACTCATAGAGCACATTTTGGAGTAGAGGTCTTAAGAGTTTCTTTCAACCCTTCAATCTTCCTCTTCTCTAGATATGCTTAATGAGTTACAAATCTTCACCCTTGAAAGCAATTTTCTCAAAGCTCCAAATGGATCCTACCTCTTATCAATGAAGGAAGAAGCTTATTGGAGAAGAAATGAATGCTTAAAAAGGGTAAAATGGTTCAACCACTTTTTCCCTAATATATTATTTCACGACATTCTCTTCCCCCTTTTAGTGTGATCATTGCCCTCAATGATCAAATGTTGAAGTTCCTATGAACTTCTTAACATCGTTCACAAAAAATTACCCCATGTGTGTAGGGTCTCATATAGGCTTCTCATTTCTCTTGTGGATGTCTTTCAATCCGATTTCTTATTATGGTTAATGTTGCTTAGTTTGTAACCTAAGTCTTTGGCCTTGCTGATCAGGCATGCCATGGGTATTATGGAACTTTAGGGTCCATAAGGAGGACTCAAAGTTTAAGGTTTTTCTATCTCTAATAAATTTTGTTGGCTTTTGGATTAAGCCAACATGTAAAAAGCATAAAAGTTAAATGGGCATAATCTCAACACACCATTAAACTTTTATGCTTTTGACTTCATATGAAGAAGTCATTTTTTTGTTTTAAACCTTAAACTTACAATACTTGATTTCTCTCTCATGTCCCATTAACCCATGCATATGTGATTCAATCCATGCATCATAGTGTATTGTAGCATTCCTCAATCCCATAAATATGAACACTCAGACATGCGAAACACATAAGCAAACATTAGGGTCATTAACAAAAGTATAAATCAGATCAAGTGTTTAACCCAAAAAAATAAATACAATCATAGAGAGATCTTATCTTATGAATCTTAAGATATCATATTCCAAATACATCAACATCTTTTAGATGAAGCCTCTTCCTTCTTGATACAATAGCTTTGGAAAATAGCTTCTTGAAGAAGCCTCAACCTCCCGACCACCCCCGAGCTCATGTCAATCCCAATCTCAATCACAATCTCAATCTCAATCACAATCTCAATCTCAATCTCAATCTCAATCTCAATCTCAATCTCAATCTCAATCACAATCTTAATCATGTGATTATATAATTGCACTCTCATTCTCATTCTCAATCACACTCTCACTCTCACTCACACTCTCACTCTCAATCATAATGGAGCATTCTTCTTGATGTTGCTCATCCTGGGAGAAACGCATCTCGTAAAGTCATTTCTTCTCAATCGCGATCTCATCATTTTCATATTCGTCATCAAATCTGCATCTTGGATGTTGAATCATACTATTCATACTAAGGTATCATCTTCGCAATCTCCATATCTGTCGCATCATCTTTATTATCATCTCTAAATTTTAGCTTCCTATCAAAGTCCTGCAAAACATCTCATCTAGACAAGATCATGAGCAATATCTTTCAACAATGTATTTCATCTATGTGAATCACAAAATGATTTTCCACTCATTAAATATGTATTAAGAAAAGAAAATAAGAATGATCTTAACTATGATAGAAACTTGTTTAAGGCCATGATGCATTCTAAATACAAATGATGAATACCAAGACAAGAATACAGAAATATATGTATGTCTCCTCAGTATAGTCAATATGTGAACTTCTTTATTTGTATTTATGAGTCATATTATATGCCCGTTCAATCGGATACATTCTAATCCTATGTCTGCACTGAATCCAAAGCATCAATATCTATATCAGCGTTTGTGACTTATATGCTGATAGTGATCTGTTCATCCTACCATAAAGCTACTTCGTAAACTGTGTAGGCGATCATGAGGTTTTATCTTCTTCTAGATCCTCAATAAAACTGTTTATCGTACATGCTTATTACTCTTCAACTCCTTCAGTATGACAAATCACGACGTGCATGTCCATCATAACAACCACATGGACTTTCTGTTAAAAGGAATAAAACAATAGCCTACAAAAGATGTAAAGTCAAATGGAAAAAGACTATTAATCTTTAAAGTTCACACTATACTTTCTCATTATCGTGTTTTCACAATCGCTTTCTCATGTGTATACTTGGATATATTCATATCCCCTACAGTGCGCAAATGCCTATCTGATCTGGATGGCCAATCTAAGTATCTCTATGCATAGAAATCATACCTCCATCATCCACTTTTTCGATTGTGGATTCAACACTGCAAGGTGGTGTCAGCCTTCTTCTAGTCCAACTGTTGTCTGTGTTGTTGTTTCGATCGCCATATCCAAAGGAAAATTGTGCAAGGATACTTCACATATCCCCGTCCAGAAATCAGGAAGCAGACAAACTGAGGCGTGGAATGGTTTTGAAGGTACTCTTAGAACCCTTGATAAGGATATGCGCTTTCCTGTTTGCTACATATTAATTATTCAAAAGAAAACAGAGGCTTCCGACTCTGACCAATCTAGGACATCAACAATACACCAATATTTCCGACATCTAACACCATATTGAATCGTACAGGAGATGACAACACATGGATATAGCGCCATGGAAGGTTACATACCTTGTTGTCGTTGTGAGTGAATGTCTCGGTCTTGACGTTGAAGCTACGGGAACTTATTCAATAAACTGATGAGGTGCAGAGTGATGTTTTACTTTAGGTTCTCTTCATAGGGAAGAACCTCGGGTCCTCAGATTGATATGCAAGGTTCCGTGGAAGCCAAAAAAAGAAAAGCGGAAGAAAGAACGATGATGCTAATAACAAGGGAACTAGGCAATTCATGCAACCGCACGAGTTTCTTCCTATCGATTGCTCCCCCTTCCTTACCAACAAAGCATCGAATATTTTATAAGCAGATCGCTCTCTAACATTAAATCCTTCACATCAGATTCTCTAAAAATACTACGAGATCCTACTTTTTCTCTCTTGCATAAACGCAAAGGTCGTCATCTTTGTAGCGACATGCTAAGAAAATCTCCATAATTCCCGTTTCCACTTGTACAACCGAGTCCGTTTTTTGTTTCTTTCTTCGTTTTGTTCATTCTTTCCTTTGTTTTATATTTAGCGTTACTTTGATTTGCTTTTCTTTTAGGTTTTGTTTAATTACTAATTGGTTTCACATCTTAGGTTCGTATGGATGCAAGGGGATACACACATCTCTGCGCACACTCATGTTCATGGATACAATCATATTTCCGAAAAATATAGATGAGTGCATATACAGACTCTCTTTACATCCTAAAAATTGTTCTTTAACATGTGCATAATTATCCATGTTCGGTTTGAAGAAAATCTTCAAATACTTGATTAACCCCCTCGGTTTCTGTGTCGACAAACATTTATAATCAATTACTAAGGTTCACTAGATGTTTTCAATAGTCAATATACTTTCGACCGATAAGATATCTATATCCTTGTGGCGGGTATATTACATTCTTCCCCTCTTTGAAGAACTCTGTCCTCAGAGTTGGCAAAGAATAGATACTATCAGTGCTAACTTTTATTGAGATCATTCATCGAATGAAGAATAGCAAACACAATTCGTGCACATGAAGAAAGTAATGGAAGAAGAACTTATCTTGCTAAGTTTGCACATTGAAGCTGTGTGCTTTCTTTCCACATCGTTCTTTGCGCAATTCTCGAAGAAGTTTCTGAATAAGTTCCTCTTATTCTTCCATCTTCTTGTTCAAAGCTTGCATCTTGTCCCGGAATCCAACTCCGCTCTGATACCACTTGTAGCATTCCTCCTCAATCCCATAAATATGAACACTCAGACATGCGAAACACATAAGCAAAAATTAGGGTCATTAACAAAAGTATAAATCAGATCAAGTGTTTAACCCAAAAAAATAAATAGAGTCATAGAGAGATCTTATCTTATGAATCTTAAGATATCATATTCCAAATACACCAACAGCTTTTAGATGAAGCCTCTTCCTTCTCGATACAATAGCTTTGGAAAATAGCTTCTTGAAGAAGCCTCAACCTCCCGACCACCCCCGAGCTCATGTCAATCCCAATCTCAATCACAATCTCAATCTCAATCACAATCTCAATCTCAATCTCAATCTCAATCTCAATCTCAATCACAATCTTAATCATGTGATTATACAATTGCACTCTCATTCTCATTCTCAATCACACTCTCACTCTCACTCACACTCTCACTCTCAATCATAATGGAGCATTCTTCTTGATGTTGCTCATCGTGGGAAAAACGCATCTCGTAAAGTCATTTCTTCTCAATCGCGATCTCATCATTTTCATATTCGTCATCAAATCTGCATCTTGGATGCTGAATCATATCTATTCATACTAAGGTATCATCTTCATAATCTCCATCTCTATGTCATCATCTTTATTATCATCTCTAAATTTTAGCTTCCTTTCAAAGTCCTGCAAAACATCTCATCTAGACAAGATCATGAGCAATATCTTTAAACAATGTATTTCATCTATGTGAATCAACAAAATGATTTTCCACTCATTAAAGATGTATTAACAAAAAAAAAAAGAATGATCTTAACTATGATAGAAACTTGTTTAAGGCCATGATGCATTCTAAATACAAATGATGAATACCAAGACAAGAATACAGAAATATATGTATCTCTCCTCAGTATAGTCAATATGTGAACTTCTTTATTTGTATTTATGAGTCATATTATATGCCATTCAATCGGATACATTCTAATCCTATGTCTGCACTGAATCCAAAGCATCAATATCTATATCAGCGTTTGTGACTTATATGCCAATTGTGATCTGTTTATCCTACCATAAAGCTACTTCGTAAACTGTGTAGGTGATCATGAGGTTTTATCTTCTTCCAGATCCTCAATAAAACTGTTTATCGTACATGCTTATTACTCTTCAACTCCTTCGGTACGACAAATCACGACGTGCATGTCCATCATAACAACCACATGGACTTTCTGTAAAAAGGAATAAAACAATAGCCTACAAAAGATGTAAAGTCAAATGGAAAAGACTATTAATCTTTAAAGTTCACACTGTACTTTCTCATTATCGTGTTTTCACAATCGCTTTCTCATGTGTATACTTGGATATATTCATATCCCCTACAGTGCGCAAATGCCTATCTGATCTGGATGGCCAATCTAAGTATCTCTATGCATAGAAATCATACCTCCATCATCCACTTTTTCGATTGTGGATTCAACACTACAAGGTGGTGTCAGCCTTCTTCTAGTCCAACTGTTGTCTGTGTTGTTGTTTCGATCGCCATATCCAAAGGAAAATTGTGCAAGAATACTTCACATATCCCCGTCCAGAAATCAGGAAGCAGACAAACTGAGGCGTGGAATGGTTTTGAAGGTACTCTTAGAACCCTTGATAAGGATATGCGCTTTCCTGTTTGCTACATATTAATTATTCAAAAGAAAACAGAGGCTTCCGACTCTATCCAATCTAGAACATCAACAATACACCAATATTTCCGACATCTAATGCCATATTGAATCATACAGGAGATGAGAGCACATGGATATAGTGCCATGGAAGGTTACAGACCTTGTTGTCGTTGTGAGTGAATGTCTCGGTCTTGACGTTGAAGCTGCGGGAACTTATTCAATAAGCTGATGAGGTGCAGAGTGATGTTTTACTTTAGGTTCTCTTCATAGGGAAGAACCTCGGGTCCTCAGATGGATATGCAAGGTTCCGTGGAATCCAAAAAAAGAAAAGCGGACGAAAGAACGATGGTGCTAATAACAAGGGATCTAGGCAATTCATGCAACCGCACGAGTTTCTTCCTATCGATTGCTCCCCCTTCCTTACCAACAAAGCATCGAATATTTTATAAGCAGATCGCTCTCTAACATTAAATCCTTCACAGCAGATTCTCTAAAAATACTACGAGATCCTACTTTTTCTCTCTTGCATAAACGCAAAGGTCGTCATCTTTGTAGCGACATGCTAAGAAAATCTCCATAATTCCCGTTTCCACTTGTACGACCTCCGTTTTTTGTTTCTTTCTTCGTTTTTTTCATTCTTTCCTTTGTTTTATATTTAGCGTTACTTTGATTTGCTTTTCTTTTACGTTTTGTTTAATTACTAATTGGTTTCAGATCTTAGGTTCATATGGATGCAAGGGGATACACACATCTCTGCGCACACTCATGTTCATGGATACAATCATATTTCTGAAAAATATAGATGAGTGCATATACAGACTCTCTTTACATCCTAAAAATTGGTCTTTAACATGTGCAGAATTATCCATGTTCGGTTTGAAGAAAATCTTCAAATACTTGATTAACCCCCTAGGTTTCTATGTCGACAAACATTTATAATCAATTACTAAGGTTCACTAGATGTTTTCAAAAACATTTACATCTTTTCATGAAGATGTTTAGCATGTGTAAGGTCCAAAAATTGAACTCCTCTTTAAAGCATGCATGGAATTCACATATGGAACTCCATTTAAGTGGAAAAGATCTACATCTTCCATTTGGGTTCATGCCATGATAGTTAGATATTCCATGTCCATTTTATAACAACCTTCATGTGGGGATCCCATTCTATGCTAATGATGAAGGTTTGTCTATTCTTCTATGCCTTAAATGTAGCACTCCAATAAGTAAATTCATGCATCATTTTAAGTGCATGTGGATCTCACCTACTTCATTTACAATGCATTCTTTCATGCATTTCTTTAGCATGGAAAACAATAAAAAATGAACAAACTGGAAGTTGCATTTACCTCCCTCATAGCTACATCCATCCTTGGATCCATTACAGGATGAGGCTTATCCTTCCATTCACTTTTGATGTTGGAAGCTTGGGGCATTTTGTATTTATTAGTATGCCCAGGTATTCTGAAACTTTAGGGATCTTTGGATGGATATGTACATGTTCTACTTTGAACAAATAAACTATATACAAACTTCTTTAGCATATGCCATAAGAAAATTCATTCAATTAATGCAACATTCATATCTAAATTTCAATACTTTAAACGAGTACTTCCCCAAGTTCATAATAACACAAATACTCCATGGACTATACATCATGCATCTCATGCATTTTATGCTTTTTTTACTTTCGAGCTAATTAAGAAAAGTGGATCATAAAAGAATAATAATAATAAAGTATGCAAGAATAGAAAGAAGCAATAAATATTACTCCCCCAATTCCTGTAATGAAGAGTCAAGACCATTCATTCATGGGTATCCATTTCTTGATAGCCATATCTTTTTTTTTTAGTTCGATGCTTCCTCTTAGAGCTTTAACTTACCCCTTATTCCCTGTATATGAAGCTGAACACGATTGACTTGTCTATATAAGCAAACTCAAAAGTGTACTTTCATTATCTGAAGGAAGAGACTCTAGTTTGGGCTACTCCCCGATGGCTGCTACATGATACCATATGTTAGGTAAACGTGAGATGATATGCCTATATAATGGTCTGCAAGAGGTGTCCATTTCCAATGCATAGGAAAAAGGTTCCTCACAGTAGCGTGTCCTCCATCTAAGCATGTGCGGTGAAATTTCATGTGAAACGAACATTCTTGTCACCCATTCCTTAGGTGCCTAGGACTTCCTCCTACTCAGAGAGGGGTCCTATGAAAGAAATTTTACTCCTCTAAAATAAACAAACTCTCGTGGTTGGGCCTACAGATGGACGAGAAAAGAAAACTCGAACTCCTCAAGGATCTAATCGGCTCTACCTACCAATGTTGTGAAATAAACATATCCTACCAAGAATCAAACTACCAAGGCCACAATCCTAAGAGAGAGCACGTGTCCACCCATCCAACTCCACCCATATAATACCTCTAGGCCAAGGGGGTGCATTTCCTTGGGTTTGGCCAAGTGCCCAGCCAAGTGGCCCTCATGTGGACACTTTCCCAAGGGGGATCACATGCCTTCTAATTTCCCAAGGTCTATCATATGCCTTCTAAATCAGATGACGATTCTTCTCTCACGTACACACAAGGTGGCTCCTAGAGAAGCTTCTCCCAAGATTGAGGTTCCCACACCTTAGGATAAATCAAGCCTAAGGTTCTAACTATTCAATAAGCAGCTCATATGAATAAATACCTGAAGCGCTAAAACCAAGGGTTCCGCCCAAAGGTTCACGGCATGTTCCAAGGGTAATTCAAGGGCTAGACCAAAGCAAAAACACATCATATTCTAAACTTTAGAATCCATATGTTTAACCTTCTGAACCCATGAATTATACAACACTTGGTGTCTTGGGCCTTTGTTCTCAACCTTAATCTTGAACCTTGTTCTCAACCATGTTTGGTATCTTGAACACTCAATAAAGTGCCACCTGTGGTTTCCCAAGGGCTTTACAATTTCTAGCTATCTCATTAGATTTGGAAATTTCATTTTGAGAGCTTTTGAATGGTATCTTAAACACCTCAAGCTGACCTACAGATTGAGAAATACACCCCAATCTCTCTTGGATAGAGTTCTGAAAGCGCCACCTTCCCAATTCCTACCCTTTCACATGATAGAGTGCCCAAGTTCCTTTTTTAGAGGCCGTTGGGTCAATCCACCTTTCCCAAACCTAATTCCTAGGCTCTAATACCAATGTAAGAAATTGAACTCACACCCTCTTGGTTAGGAATGTGATGGGCTAACCACCTGCCCCAAAAGCCATGGTTAAGGATTACTTTTTAATCCTCCCTCTTAGGGTGTAGTTCAACCATCTCCTAGCTATGAAGGGTGTGGTTCAACCATCTCCAACCTATCACTTTATTACATTCTTCCCCCCTTGGACAATATTTTTGTCCTAAAAAATAGAGCTATATAACCACTGTAGGAAACCCCAGAGCCTCATGTTCTAAAACCGGAAGAACATGGTCATGTTCTAGAACTAGATAAACATGTCTCATCTTTGTGGTGGCATCTTTTCCCAAATGATTCAAAACACCGTATCGCATTGTACTTTGATTAACTGATCAAAGTACCAATTAGTGAATGAATAATAAAGGTGGATCTAAAAACATCCCTAACCAATTCATGGTTTTTTACATTATACGATATGGGCACAAACATGTGAATTGGGTGAACTCAAATTACTTAGTCCATTTCCAAGCATGACATGTGCATGGACTTAGTAACTAATGCGAGATTCTTATCCCTTTGAGAATTCTTTATTCACTTGAAATTGATTTGGAGAACTTGACATTTGGTTGTCCCAAATATCTAACTTGAACGTTTGTACAATGGTTCTATTCAACAGTTACTTGATTTTTTCATCGAACTAGAGGACTATTTTATCTAGATGAGTTTAAAAATCCTATGTAAACTATAGGAGATAGTTTACCATTTACTTTTGAGTCAACCATACTATAACTTGAACAATTCAAATTCAAAATGAAAATTATCCAACTTAGGACACTTTTCTCAAAGACTTGAGTTAAAAGTTCTTAGGAATTGCTCAGCAAATTGACAATTCCCAAGAACTTTTAGCTCAAGTCTTTGAGAAAGTGTCATAAGTTGGATAGTTTTCATTTTGAATTTGAATTGGTCAAGTTATATTATGGTTGAATCAAAAGTAAATGGTAAATTATCTCCTACAGTTTACATATGATTTTTAAAATCATCTAAACAAAGTAGTCCTCTGGTCGGGTGAAAAAAATCAAGTAACTATTGGATAGGAGTAAACCATTGTACAAACATCCAAGTTAGATATTTGGGACAAACAAACTTCAAGTTCTCCAAATCAGATTCAACTGAATGAAAGGGATAAGAATCCCACCTTAGTTACTAATTCCAAGCCCCAATCATGCCCATAAATGGACTAAGTAATTTGAGTCCACCGAGTTCACATGTTTGTGCTCAGATCGCACCTAGTTAAAAACTATGAATTGGCCAGAGATGTTTTTAGATCCACATTTTTTATTCATTCACTACTTTGTACTTTGACTAGTTTATCAAAGTACAAAGTGAGACAATGTTTTGAATCATTTGGGCAAGGATGCCACCACAGAGATGAGACATGTTCTTCCAGTTCTAGAACATGACCATGTTCTTTCGCTTTTAGAACATGAGGCTCGGTGGTTGCGTACAGTAGTTAAGGAAAACAGTATTGTCCAAGGGGGGAAGAATGTAATAAAGTGATAGGTTGGAGATGGTTGAACCACACCCTTGATGGGTAGGAGATGGTTGAACTACGCCCTAAGACAGGGGATAAGGAAGTAATCCTCAACCATGGCTTTTGGGGAAAGTGGTTAGCCCATCACATTCCTAACCAAGAGGAATGTAAGGAATTGAACTCACAATCTCTTGGTTAGGAATGTGATGGGCTAACCACTTTCCCCAAATGCCATCATTGAGGATTACTTCCTAATCTTCCCTCTTAGGGTGTAGTTCAACCATCTCCTCAAGGGTGTGGTTCAACCATCTCCAACCTATCACTTTATTACATGTTGAGAGTATTTAAGTGTACTAAGAGGGCGGCCTGGATCAACCCCACCCTAAGAGTGCCATTTTATTTGTGTGACAAGGCAACGCCGACCACCCCTGCCTTGGCAGTGCCATGTGTGTTTTTCATGTGAACAATTTTGTAGGAGCCTGGTGTCCCTCATCTTCAATTTCATTCTTTGTTTATGAGCTAAGCATCAAGGGAGTATTAGAGGCCATTCCTTAATGCCCCTTCCATAACTTGGTTCTCCAACTCAAGAACTCAATTTAATGAATTTCTAGAACCCCAATAACCAAAATCGTCCCATTCATTCCAAACAACCTTATCAACCAAGACCCCTTCTTTCCGTCCATATCACATATAGTAGGAAGATATTCTTCCAACAATGCATAGACTATCGTTTTGGGCTAGAGCGTTTGGCAGAGATCTTTGAATCTCAAGAACCATTTATCTTTCTATTTCTAGAGTATACCCTCAGCTTTGACGTCTAGATCTTCATCTTTCGGTGAGGAAGCCACCTTCAACCATGGCATCAATCTTTCCACACTTCTATGGAGGACCGAATGAAGATGTTGTAGAGTTTTTGGACAACTTGGAAATGGCATACCTCGTCTCAGGAAGGGATCAAGAAGCTATCAAGCTTAGGGCTTTCCCATTGGTCCTAAAGGAGGAAGCCAGAGTATGGTATAGAAACATATCAAACGAAGCAACACGAAGTTGGGAAGCAGTGCATGAAGCATTCATAACTCGATATGGAAAAAAGGATACATCAGAAGGACTGTGGCAATAATTGCTCTCACTTGAAGATTTTTCAAATTATGAGTCCAAGTGTCAGTGTGTGTGGAATAATTGGCTAGGTAGCCTATGGAGAAACGAGGTAGCTCCATAGTTTTTGAAAAGGAATAGATTCATCTCAAGAATCTTCCCTTGTCTAAAACAAAATGTGGAGTTGGAATTTCCAGGGAACTTTGAAGAAGCATTAGATATAGAAAGAGTGAAGTGTGGAAAAATAAAGTTTTAGTCTTCAAATGTGGAAAAAGTAGAACATACAGATACCATTCCCCTACACAACAAGATATCTTTCAGAAACTCACACAACGGCTGGAACAATTAACACTCAACTTGGTGAGGAGTCAGCAAGACAGACCACAAAGCGAACAAAATCGGGGACAACAAACATAAGCACAAGAATATATATGCTACAATTGCAATGAACATGGTCATGGTATGTATAATTGTCCTCACCCTCATTGTATCTTGTTATAAGGCCACCATAATACGCACAGAAACAACAACAACAACAACCTAAAGCAAATATTCCACCTATCCCAATGGCTCAAGGTGACCAAAGGCAAGTGAATATTTTGGAGCTAACCGAGGAACAAGAGACCATGGATATGATGCCAATGAAGAGGCCAAGGGTGCAAGATAGAGACTAATCTCAAGATGAAGATTCTAGCATGGGTACACAAACAAAGAAAGGAAGAGTTGCAAAAGGAGAAGCTAGTAAAATAAAGAGAAGGCCGAGGAGGAACATAACGATGGAAAACTTTCCTCTAGGTAAGGGTATCGAACCTTATGACCTAATTGAGGATATATCCACACAGAAACCAAATATCTCTTGGCCACAATTATTACAACTATCCTCAAAAACTAGGATGGAATGGTCGAAGCTAGTGATCACTAGGAGGACTAAAATAAGGAAATTAACCTTATAAGAGCTAATGCATGTGACGATGTGGTATGCACAGTGGATGCATATGTAAAAGGAAAAAACAATTTCAAATGTGTACATGGATGGCGGAGCACACATGTGTGTGATGACAGAAAAACAATGCATAGGTTAGGCTTGGATGTGCAAGACCATCTACCTACCAAGATAAAATGGCGAATAATAGTGTTGTTAAATGTGTTGGTGTAATTGAAAATTTAAGAGTTATAGTATGTAATATAGAGGTTGCCCAAAGGGGAGGGCTACCCCATCATATTAGGATGTCCATGGTTAATCGCAGTAAGAACATATTAAAAATGGGGTTTTGGCCTCTTATTTCTCAAACCAAATGATAAAACAAAGTCAGTTATCTATGATTTGAAGGACCAGAAAAAGGAAGATCACAGATATGAAACAACTGTAGATGAAGAGAGTTCAGGTTATGACAACGATTCTAGCAGTGAGGAATCCACAACCAAAAATGATTCATCAATACTTGAAGTTATGGGCGTGATCTTTCAAGGAAAGGAAGATGGAGGCAAAGAGGATGATCTAAAACAACCACAAAGTGAGGATTCCACACCTGATGCAAATCTCCAAAAGATGCTAGCAGAAGTTCTCATCTTAGAGGAAAGGACCACCTACATCAACATGCTCAAAAGGTACCCCAAACTGTTCATGAAAGATTATAATGAGATACAAGGTGTAACTGCTATTCAACATCATATCAAAATCAAGCTAGAATCAAAGCTAGTGGCACAAAAGCTTAGAAGGATCGGAACAATTCAACAAGAGGCTCTATTAAATGAGGTAAATAGACTCATAAAGGTTGGTTTCATCTATCTTATATCAAATTCAGAATTGGTGTCTCCAGTAGTAGTTATCCCAAAGAAGAACGGTAAATGGAGGGTGTGTATAGACTATAAACTATTGAATGCAGCAACCAAGAAAGATCATTTCCCACTACCCTTTCAAGATGAAATTCTAAATGAAGTGGCAGGTCACAAAAGGTACAGTGTATGTGATGGATACGTAGGGTACTTTCAAATTCGGATAGCTAAGGAGGACCAAAGGAAGATCACATTCATTATGCCATGGGGATGCTTTTCTTATCGGGTAATGCCTTTTGGCCTAACCAATGCACCTGTAACATTTCAAAGGTTTATGAACTATGTTTTTCAACCATTCTTTGGATCATCAATAAGAGTTTACATGGATGACTTTTGCGTATATATACTAGATCTATGCATTGTCAAAAAGTGGAAGAAAGCTTAAAAAGATTCTACGAGCTTGGAGGTCAATTGAATCTTGATAAGTATCATATTGCTGAGAAAGAAGTAGTTCTCCTTGGACATCTCATATCAGAAAAGGGGATTAAAGTTGATCCATCCAAAGCGGATTCCTTATTGCCTCTACCTCCCCCAACAACAACAACAAAGAAGACCCTCACTTTTGTACAAAAGATACGCTACATTTCATGGTTCATCCAACTCCTATTTGAAATCATATCTCCATTACAAAAGCTTGCACAAGATGGTATCTTTGCATGGGAGGATATCCATAGTGAATATTTTGAAGAAATCAAAAGATTACACAACACTCTACCCACATTCATGCCCCCAAATATGGGAGAGACTTTCTATGTGTGTCCAAGTGCAAGTGAAGAAACAATTGGAGTAGTCATACCGCAAAAGGATACGAAAATATCTCACATGCATCTTGTTTACTTTGCTAGCAAGGTAATAAAAGAAAATGAGAAGAGATACACATATGCAAAGAAACTCAAGTATGCACTTATGTTTGGAGTAAGGAAGTTTTAGTCTTACCTTCTTGCTAGGCCTTTCATTGGTCTTACAACAGATCATGCATTCCCATATGTGGTACAACATATGAGTATCTCATCTAGAATAGCTAAATGGGTTCTTGAACTTCAAGAATACAACTATACTTTTGTAGTAGAGGAAAGCACAAGAGCTAGTCTTACAGACATACTCATCTACAGGAAGTGGGAGAGGAAAATATCCAATGAGAGGGACAGAGGAGCAACCTTGCATGAAGAAGATATTGAAGATGCACATACTATATTTTTTGATGGTGCACATAAGAAGCAGGTCGATAAAGCAACATGACGATTTTTTATATATGACCAAAACAAACAACTCATCTTCAAGAAAGGTATAACTCTTCCTAATGCTCATTCAAATATCGAAGCAGAATATGCAGCACTATTTGAGTCCTTGCATGAATGTGTTCAACATGGTATCAAAAGGTTGATTATCAAAGGAAACTCAATGTTGATAATTAAGCAATTGCAAAATGTTTGTTGTTACGAAAGGCAAAATTTGTTTGAATGGTTGAAAAAGGTAAGGGTGTTATTGAAACAATTTGATAACACTCAAATATGTATTGTACCAAGGAGCCAAAATAACGAAGCAAATGCATTAGTGAATGAGCGATTTGATGTTTTTCATAGCATCCATGAAGCTAGGAGACAACAGTTTTGTAAGTCAATAAGGATTAGAAGATATCATCGAGTTTCTTGAAACTGGGGAACCACCCAAGCATCTAAACAAGCTACAAAGGCATCGACTAGTAAAGAAGGCTCCACAGTACCAACTCACAGGACATAATCTCTTTGAGAAAGTTAAGGACCTTATCCTCAAAAGGGTCTGCACATATGATGAAATAAAGACCATTCTAGAGTCCTGTCATGACCATGCATGTGGAGAACACTTCTCACATGAGATAAAAATAAGGAAGGTACTCTAAACAGGGTATACATGGCCGACGCTTCATAAGGATGTTCAATATTGGTGTAAAACATGCAATAAATGCCATATTACAGGGAAGAAGTGGCTTATGTATGAACCAAGGACACCACTCATATCTTATGGGCCATTTGAGAAATGGGGAATTGATGCAATTGGATCCCTACCAAGGACAAGCTCAAGAAAGGAATACATCATTGTGGCAGTGGACTACATGACTAGATGGGCAAAAGCAACTAGCACAAAAAGGACAACAACACAAGATATTGGGAAGTTCATTTATGATTTCATATGTTGTAGACTTGGAATACCTTTAGAGATAGTGTTTGATCATGGTCTAGGTTTTAGATCAGATGTCTTGAATGATCTATTGAGTAGATTAAACATAAGGCATAGATACTCCACACCCTATTATCCTCAATGTAACGGTCTTGTTGAAAAGACCAGTGGAAATATTTGTAAAATCATTAGTAAGCAGGTAAAGAAGCATCCTAAGGAATGGGATAAGCACCTCACCGCCGCCTTATGGGCATATCGCACATCCTATAAGGCATCGTTACGGTTCACCCCATTTCACTTGGTATATGGACAAGAAGCCTTGTTGTCAATAGAGGTAGAATCTCCAAGTCTTCAAGTACTACTATAGGAAAGTGGACAGAGTGAGCAAGAGGTAATACAAAAGAGGCGGAATTTAACAAACAACTCAAAGATAAAGGGTTGGCGGAAGAACTCTTGTTCTAGGATATGGCAACTATTTTGATAATAGGCATGATACAAAGTTCCAACCAGGATGGAAGGGACCGTTTTTTTATCAAGAGGAAGTTCAAGAATGGCATCTACCAACTTATGAATCTATCAGGGAAAGTGCACAAGACCAAGGTCAATGGATGGAGGCTAAAAGACTACTGATAAAGGATAGAAGACCTTGATGATCAACAAGAGCAATCAAATAAGAAAGAAATAGTGATGGTGGTACAAGAAGAGGACCCACCCTAGGACATCAACCACTACTAGAAAGTGCAGGATGTAGTGATGCCCCCCATTGAAAGAAGCAAGTTTCATCGCTTTTGTGATGTCACATAAGTGATGGGACTATTTTTTATTAAAAAATAAGAAGCCATATCGCATAAGTGATGCAAAGTGTCCATTACGCGAGGCTAACTTTCACCATCACAAATAACATCGCTAATTAGCGATGCTCCTATCAACATTCACAAACTCATTGCAAAGCTTGAGCGTTGCATAAACAACGTTTCCAGATTCCAGAGAATCGCATAAGTGATATTCTAGAATGTAAAAAAAAAATCGATTTCTCTTGGCACATTTGTGGGGGGATTGAGACGTGCGAGCGAGAGAGAGAGAGAGAGAGAGAGAGAGAGAGAGAGAGAGAGAGAGAGAGAGAGAGAGAGAGAGAGAGAGAGAGAGAGAGAGAGAGAGAGAGAGAGAGAGACAGAGAGAGAGAGAGAAACAGAGAGAGAGAGAGAGAGCATACATGCACATTCCTCCTAGTGACAATCAGAAAGAGAGGCAAAGGTATGTAAACACACACATACACACACATATTTACACACACATATACACATGCATACACACACACATATTTACACACATAGACACACATATACACACATAGACACACACACATATACACATAGACACTTACATTTACACACACACACACATAGACACACACATACACACATAGACACACACACACATACACACATATACACACACATACACACACATACATAGATTTACACACACACATACACATACACATGCATATACACAAATATATATACACACATAGACACACACATACACACATAGACACACACACATACACACACACACATGGACACATACACACATACACACATACACACACATACATATGCATTTACACACACACATACACATGCATACACACACATATATACTTATACACACATATATACACACATAGACACACACACATACACACATAGATACACACACATACACACATACACACATACACACATACACACACAATAGAGAATGAAGAGAATGGTAGTTGAGAATAATCAAGCTTCTTTACATGAGAAAGTATTTGTAAAGTTTTGAGTCTCCATAGCCATCAGAAGGTTTAATAGAAGTTTTGTGTATAAGTCTTCTTCTTCTTCTTCCATCTTGAGAGCTTGTCTTCTGTGTAATGATTTAAAAGTTGAAGTTTTCCAAGCAAGTCGATGCCTGGCATCGAATGTATGGTAAAAGGTTGAGGTTTATGCGAGAAATCAATGCCTGGCATGGAATCTAAGTTGATAAGTCCTTGTTTTCATGTCTGACTTTTATCTACTGATAAAGCTTTCTAAAACATGAGGTTTGTGGTGCAATCCAATGCCTTGCATCGAGTTTATGCATAAAGTCGATGCCTAGCATCGAATTCCATCACAAAAGTGATTTTCTTTATATCTGTGTCCAAGGAGGTATTTTAGGTGTTGAAAAAGTGGCTGAAAAAGCACCAAGTTGATGCATGGCATCGACTTTTGGTTGCAAGTCGATGCAAGGCATCGAATTTGCATGTTTAGACAGCCAATTTTACTAAAACAAGCAATATTTCCAATTTTGGTAGCTCATACATAGTCATCTTTGAAGATCATAACTTTATGTGTAGTGCTCCATTTCTTGCAAATAATAGCTTCTTGGAAATCTCTACTCTTCTTCTTTCATTACCAAAAGATCTTGGGGAATAATATCTGTGCTAAGAGAAATTAGCAAAAGAGTGAATGTATGTCATTTCACTGACTAGAAAGTTTTGAAGAAGCAAAGTTCTTAGTTTAAGCTATCATTTTTCATAGTTTGGAGAAGCATTGAAATAATGGTGACCATAGAGATGTTCTAGTGTCACATTAATTCATTTCTTATGATGTTTCACACATCAACAAGTGGTATCAAAGCAAAACGGTCCTAGATAGTAGAAGGTAGCAAAGGTATGAGAAGTTTTGGAAAAGTTTTCATTAAAGTATGAAAGTTGAAGCATTCAAAGACACAAGGCATCAAAAGATTACTTCAAAAGTATATTCATACACAAAGAACTCCAAAATGTAGTATCCTTTATGCTTTAAGCTCACAAGTTGCAGTAGAAGCAAACAATTATGGAAGATTATATCTCCATTGACAAACTGGATAGGGATAATTATCCTGCATGGGTAATAAGAATGGAAGCCTTACTTATGAGTAAGGATCTCATGGTGTACATAACAAGTGAAGAAGGGAAGCGAGTATTTGAAGATGAAAGACGACCAAAGAAAGAGAAACTCAATGCTTTAAAGCATTGGCAGAAGAAGGATGCAAGTGCAAAAGCCTACATCTACAATACAATTTCATATCATTTGCTACCACACATCAGAGGATGGGAATCATCTAAAGATATATGGAATGCATTGGAGTATCATTTCCAAAGCACTACTAAAGCTCGGAAAGCAAGTCTTTGGTCAGAGTTTACAACACTCAAGAAGAAGCTGAGTCAAACCATTAGTGATTATGTCACTAAGATGAAGGATCTAGCAGATAGTCTTGGATCCATAGATGAAGATATTGAGGATCAGAGGTTGATTGCTGAATTACTTACAGGTTTGAGAGGGGATGAAAGGATGTGGAAACCTTATTTCTTATCAACAGAACTTTCATTAAATCATTATGTTTCAGATTTGAACTAGTTGCTTGGTTTGATGCTCACATTTGAGCAAGACTTGAAGACAGATAGGGATAAAGGACAAAGTTCTACAATGTCCGTGAAGAATAAGAAGAAAGGAGATAGAGGTAAAGCAAAGGATGAAGAAGAGTCAAGTTCTCAAGTTTATTATGCAAGAGGTAGAGGCACAGGCAGAGGAAGAGCAAGAGGCTTTGGAAGAGGAAGAGGTAATCATAATAACAACAAGAAGGCTTGTTGGATCTATGGATTGAGTAATCATTTGGCTCATGACTGTTGGCATAATCAGCAAGGATCAAATCAAAATCAAAATAACAATAGCAAAGGCAAAGGTGGAAGATATCAAAGTAATTTTCAAAGAGGTAGACAAAATCAAAGAGGAGGCTATGGTAGAGGTGCAGGAAGAAGTTGGGGACAGAATCAATCCTACAACACCACCTACTACAATTATGCAAATGACACATAGAATGAAAGTCATACATCATTGATGATGAATTCAATCAGCACATCAGATAAAGAAGATCTAAAGGTATTTTACATTGACTCTAGATGTTCTAATCATTTGTCAGGAAACATAGAATTGATGTTAGAGTTGGAAAAAGGAATATCTAGTCATACAGTTCAAACAGGTGATAATACAAGACATAATGTACATTCAATTGGAAAAGTCAAATGCAAGACTGGAGCAGATTTGCTAACCAATGTTTTGTATGTTTCGACAATACCTAAAAGCTTGTTGTGTGTGGGACAAATAGTTGAAAAAGGTTTTCAAGTTAGATTTACAATGAAGGAGTATTTGTTGAAGATCTAGAGAATAGATAGAATTAGATTGTCTGTGGTAAGAAAGAAGGTAGACTCTTTACTTTAAGAGTGCAAGGGAACATTGGTCAAGCTTTGCTCAAACATGGTGAAGGAGTGATTACAGAACTTGATCTCTAGCATAAGAGATTAAGTCATTTCAATGAAAAAGGAATTAAAGCTATTGTTGCAAATCAGTGTGTACTAGGACTACCAAATGTGTAGAGTCAACATATGATTTATAAATGTGAAGCATGTCAGATGGGAAAAGCACATAGGTTACCATTTCAGAAGAAAGGATTCAAACATGATGGAGTACTAGAGCTCATTCATATAGATGTATGGGGACCAACAAAATAAGGATCTACCAGTGGCTCAAGGTATTATGTTCTTTTCATTGATGATGCTACAAGATGGATAAGTTTATATGTTTTGAAGGAAACATCAGAAGTGTTTGGAGCTTTCAAGAATTTTCATGCATATGCAGAGAGAGTCACATGTCAAAAGCTTAAGAGACTGAGGTCAAATGGAGGGGGAGAATACTTCTCCTTTGGAATGCATGTATTAAGAGAGAAATAACCTGTAGCTACACACCACAACAAAATGGTGTAGCAAAAAGAAGAAACACGACTTTGGTTGAGTTTGCTAGAGCTTGGTGAAGGAGAAGAATTTTTTGAATTCTCTTTGGGTTGAGGCTGTGAATATAGCTACATATCTTGTAAATAGATTACCATGTGCAGCTCTAAATTGAATGACTCCATATGAAGCTTGGTGGGGTAAGAAACCAACACTAGATCATTGTAAAGTGTTTGGATCAATAGCATATGCTTATGTGCCATCACAACTTAGACATAAGCTTGAACCAAAGTCAGAAAAATATGTGTTCATTGGTTATGATGAAAAGCAAATGGGTTATAGGTTGGAATCCTCTAACCAAACAATTTGTTGTTTCTAGAGATGTTACATTTGATGAACAAAAAAGTTGGTATGCAGATCAAAGTCATACAACTAAAGAATTTGAAGAAGAGGTAAGAAGATGTGAGAAATGAAAATCAATTGTGCAGGTGAATGGAGATGAAGAGTATATGCAAGCAAGTACATCCAGAAGTGGATTAATAAGAAGAAATGAAGATGATCCTATATTTGATGAAGAGGTTTATGCAGACACATATGAAGAATGTGAACCAAGGAGGTCAAGCACAATAAGAAGGTAACCAAAAAGGTATTCTTATGATACTTCTTACATAACTCAAAGGAACTATGCATATATGATCAAAGATGATGAAGAACCTTAGAACTATGATGAATCAAAAGGTAAGAAGCAATGGGAAGAAGCAATAAAGGAAGAATTTAATGCACAAGAGGAGAACAAGACTTGGGTACTTGTTCCTAAACCAAATGGTAAGAAGGTAATTGGAAATAAATGGGTTTATAAAGTGAACAAGATTGCAGATGGAAGTATAGATAGATACAAAGCTTGACTGGTGGTGAAAGGCTATGCCCAAACCTATGGCATAGATTATGATCAGACATTCAGTCCTGTAGCTAAGATGTCAACTATAAGAACAATCATTGCTATTGCAGCTTCAAAAGGATGGACTCTGAGTCAACTGGATATAAAGAATGCATTCTTGAATGGATACATATCAGATGAGGTATACATGGAACAACCTCAAGGGTTTATAGATTCTAGGTATCCAAATTTTTTTTGTAGGTTAAGAAGAGCACTTTATGGATTGAAGCAAGCTCCAAGAGCATGGAACTATAGATTGGTGAAGTATCTCAATGATCTTGGATATCAAAGTTCAAAAGCAGATGCAAGTCTACTCATTAAAAGAACAGAGGAAGGTACAATCTACATTTGTATTTATGTAGATGACATTATAATCACAAGTACTTCAGATGAAGGAATTAGGAGGTAAAGAGATTACTTGAGAAAGAGTCTAAGATCAGTGATCTAGGAAAATTATCATACTTTCTTGGTATGGAAGTTACTTATATAGGTCATGGCATATATGTATCACAAGAAAGGTATCTTTTGAACTTGTTAAAGAAGTTTGGAATGGAAAATTGCAGAGAAGCTTCAACTCCACTAGAAGTCAACCACAAGCTCAATAAATATGATGGTGTAGAATATAAAGATATATGCTACACTAACAAGACCTGATCTTAGTTATGCAGTGGGAGTTTTGCCACAATTCATGCATTGTCTAAAGGACCCACATTGGATTGCAGGTCAAAGAGTTCTTAGATATATCAAAGGAACTATAAAGGAGGGATTGCATTATCTTTTTACATCAGATTTGAAGTTGAGAGCATATATAGACTCAGACTAGGCAGGTAATCAAGATGATAGGAGAACAACACATGGATACATGATATATATTGGTGATAAGCTTGTAAGTTGGTGTTCAAAGAAACAACATACAGTAGCATTGTCGTCAACTCAAGCTGAGTAAAAAGGACTTGTGGAAGCAGGTAAGGAGGTCATATGGAGGCAGACATTATTCAAAAGCTTGGACATTGATCAAGGTATACCTACAATACATGGAGATAATATGAGCTCACTTTATCTTGCAGCAAATCCAGTATTTCATGCAAGAACAAAACATATAGAGATATATTATCATGTCCTGAGAGAAAAGGTAAGGGAGAAAGAAATTGATCTAGAGTGCATTTCTATAAAAGATCAGATAGCAAACATAATGACAAAGAGCTTGGATGGTGTGAAGAACAGTAGATTCAAAATCATGGCAGGAGTAAAAGAAAAGAAGATGATATGCAAAAACAGAGAATGTCAATTAGTGATTGAGGGGGAGTTGTTGGAGAAACAATCACAAATTGTATATATATTTGAAGGTCAAAGCTTTAGAAGAAAACCACATGCCTATGTGAAGGGACAAATTCACAAGTGTATTATATTTGTAAAGTTAGTTTACTTTAGTTCTAGAAGTTTTTTTAAAAAGTCATGAGATTGAGAAACTCTATATAAGTTAGTTTGTATCGACTGTCACGTTAGAGAGAATGAGGTTAGAAGAGAGAAAGAGAGAATGAAGAGAATGGTAGTTGAGAATAATCGAGCTTCTTTACGTGAGAAAGTATCTGTAAACTTTTGAGTCTCCATAGCCATCAGAAGGTTTAATAGAAGTTTTGTGTATAAGTCTTCTTCTTCCATCTTGAGAGTTTGTCTTCTGCGTAATGATTTCAAAAGTTGAAGTTTTCCAAGCAAGTCGATACCTTGCATGAAATGTATCATGAAAGTTTGAGGTTTTATGCGGGAAATCAATGCCTGGCATTGAATCTAAGTTGATAAGTCCTTGTTTTCATATCTGAGTTTTATCTACTGATACAGCTTTCTAAAACATGAGGTGTTTATGGAGCAATCTGATGCATCGCATTGAGTTTATGCATAAAGTCAATGCCTGGCATCGAATTCCATCATAAAAGTGATTTTCTTTATATCTGTGTTCAAGGGGGTTTTTCAAGTGTTGAAAAAGTGGTTGAAAAAGCACCAAGTCGATGCTTGACATCGACTTTTGGTTGCAAGTCAATGCTATGCATCAAATTTGCATTTTTAGACAGTCAGTTTTACTAAAACAGGCAATATTTCCAATTTTAGGAGCTCATACATAGTCATCTTGTGAAGATCATAACTTGATGTGTAGTGCTCCATTTCTTGCAAATAGTAGCTTTTTGGAAAGCTCTATCCATCAAAAGATCTTGGAGAAATAATATCTGTGCTAAGAGAAATAAGCAAAAGAGTGAAGGTATGTCTTTCAATGACTAGAATTTTCTAGAGAAGCAAAGTTCTTAGTTTAAGCTATCATTTTTCAAAGTTTGGAGAAGCATTGAGTTAATGGTGACCATTGAGGTGTTCTAGTGTCACATTAACTCATTTCTTGTGATGGGTCACACATCAACAATACACACACATGCACACATAGACACACACACATACACACATAGACACATATACACAATTACACACAACTTTACACACACACATACAAATGCATACACACACATATATACACATACAAACATATACACATACATAGATAGACACATAGACACATAGACACAGAGACATACATATATAGACACAGACACACACATACACACACACATAGACACACATACACACATACACACATAAATACACACATATACACACAGATTTACACACACACATACACATGCATAGACACACATATATACACACATAAACACACACACATACACATAGACACACACACATAGACACACACACACATACACACATAGAAACATACACACTTACACACACATACACACACATACACACACATACACACATCCACACACATTTACACACACACATACACACATCCACACACATTTACACACACACATACACATGCATAGAGACACATATATATAGATACACACTTATATACACACATAGAAACACACATATACACATAGACACACACACATACACACATAGATACACACACATAGACACATACACACACAGAGACACACACAGACACATACACACACATATATGCATACACACACACATATACATACATGCATACATATGCATACATAATGCATATGCATATGCATACATACATACTTACATGCATACATAATGCACATGCATATGCATACATAATGCACATGCATATGCATACATAATGCACATGCATATGCATACATAATGCACATGCATATGCATACATAATGCACATGCATACATGATGCACATGCATATGCATACATACATGCATACACACACATACACACACATACACACACATACACACACATACACACACATACACACACATACACACACACACACATAGACACATACACACACATACACACATAGATTTGCACACACACATACACATGCATACACACACACATATATACACACATAAACACACACATACACACATAGACACACACACACATACACACATAGACACACACACACACATACACACACACATATATACACACACACATACACACATAGACACATACACACTTACACACACACACATATAAACACACACATACACACACATATAAACACACACATAGACATATAAACACACACATAGACATACGTATATAGACACATAGACACACACATACACACATACACACATACACACATACACACATACACACACACACACACACATACACACATATACACACACATATGCATACACACACATAGAGACACATACACACACACACATACACACACACATACACATACATGCATACATATGCATACATAATGCATATGCATACATAATGCATATGCATACATACTATGCATACATAATGCACATGCATACATAATGCACATGCATACATAATGCACATGCATACATATGCATACATAATGCACATGCATATGCATACATACATGCTTACATGCTTACACACATACACACACTCATATATACACCTATATACACATACACACACATATACGTACTTACATATACATACACACATGTAGATACACACATATACACACATGCATATACACATACACATGCATACACACATACACATGCATACACATACATATACACACACATACATATACATACATATACATATATGCACATCAGGTCACATGCATACCTGCCCACAAACATACACACATACATACACATGCATATATACGTACGCACGCATACACAATGCACACATACACATGCATACACATATACATATACATACACTTACACATACACACACATACATATACATGCATACATATGTACACATACATATATTGATTTCTAACCCATTTTGTTTTATACGTACAAATATCATGGATCCTAGTAGATAAAGAAGGCGAAAATCACTCTCATAAAAAGTATTATGAGAGCAAGAGTTCTGCCTGATACCTTAGGGATCGTCATGCACAAGTACTCAGAGATGCATGATGATGAGCTGGATTTTACGATCCAGATGCTTACCCAGCGATCAGAGGAGGGCTCTTCTACGGCTCCACATGCAGGAAGAGAACTATCTACTCATAGGTATCTTTTTTTTCACATTTTTTCTTAAGGATATTATAGCACATTTTTTATTTATTGTTATCTATCTATTTTTAGGACACCTATACCACCTCTAGATCATGAGAGCAGAGCAAAATTGCCTATGAGGACATGCATAGGCACCCTAGAGCTAGAGTGCGATATAGAGCTAGAGGGGAATATAGTGTATATAGGGAATGGATTGGAGTTCAAGTGAAGAATGTGAGCATTATGCGACTCCTACCTGCGCCTTGTCCACTTGCAGTGGAAATAAGTATAAGTGTTACATATAAATTGAAATAAATATCTTATGTTTTATTTACATGATTTTTTTTATTTTTGTAGTGAACATGATGAGAGAGATAAAAAAATATGTACTTAGTTCACTTGAGACTGAATTTGGGACTGGGTGGTCGCATAAGTGGTGTCTAAAAGAGATGCAAACACTTATGGCTCATCATCATGATAATGCATGGTATGCATTGCTTTTATTTGTTATAATTATATGTGTAACTATATATATACAGACACACACATAATATACATATATATTTACATATATAATTTATACACATATTTATATACACACACCTATATACAGAAATGTACATGCACATCAGGTCACATGCATACATGTGTATATGTGTATGTATATACATGTGGATATGTGTATGTGTGTTTATGTATGTATGTATATGAGAGAGAGAGAAAGGAGTGCGACCGGAGGTACACATACACGCATACACACACATACACATCCATACACACACATCCATGCACATTTACACACACATACACATACATGCACATTTACACATACACACATATACATGCACATTTACACACACACATACACATGCATGCAGTTACACACATATAATGAATGCACACATAGACACATACACATACACATACTCATATACACATACACATATATAATCATATGTACACACACATAGAATCACATAATCATGTTTACATACATATATACACATACACATGCATACACACACACAACACATGCATACACACATATAGATATGCATACATATACACACACACACACACACACACACACACACACACTATATATATATATATATATATATATATATATATATATATATATATATATATATATATATATATATATATATATATATATATATATATATATATATATATATATATATATATATACATATCTTAATTCAAAAACCCTATTTGAAAAACCCTAATTCAACCTTTTAGCCATATGGTTGAAGTATACTTACACATTGCATCTATTCCTCTGACCACCTACTAGAGAGATGTCTCTCCTCCCAACCTTATGCCTCTATATATAGTTACTCGAATCAACCAGGATCATAATATATATAAAGATACATACACATCATATAGATACACATTCATAAATATAAAATGATGTAGTAGATACATTATGCATCACACATACATGCCTATATGTACACATGTATCCATATACATGCATACATATTTTACATGAACACATTTACACATATACACATATACACATATACACATATACATATATACACATCACATATAGATGCCTACATGCACACATCTATACTTATACATGCATACACCATTATAAACACACTTGCATATATTACACAAATGCATATGCATACATACACGTGTGCATACCAACACATGTATACATATATCACACGCATGCACATACATACATATACATGAAACACACATATGTGCATACTAACACATGTATACATATAATACACATGAATACACACACATATGCATACATACATGACAAAAATTTGCTCCTCGAAAATAAAGCTATATATAAAATTTTAGGCATACCCCTGAGCTTCATGGTCTAACTTAAAAGAACATGATTTCATCTCTCGAGTAGCATTCACCGATATTCTAGTTGAATAAAGAAGAATCTATTATCTGATATCCATCCAAATGATTCAAGTTATTGATCGATAGCTAGAGTAGGATTTACTATCTAATCTACTCATATTTTTTCATTATTGCCATCATTTTGGTAAGACATCAATATAGTCGAGCAGAATTTCATAATCAAGGAAACGAAGGTCCTCTTCCTCGAAAACAGCCCTACATTTTGCTACTTGAAGAACATAATCTTATAGATGATTTGTCGTCACAAGGGGCAGAACTATACAATGAAGGATTAACAATTCCTGCATTACAAAGAACAATAGATGATTAACAAAAGAGGATTGATGATCTAAAAAATCAAGTAAAAAATTTACAAATTTCTGTGGATGCATATGAGAGCAAATATGGAAGACTCTCAGAGGCATCATCATCTTTTGATGGGTTTACTACCGATGAGTTATTGAATCAAGAAAACACTGAATAAGCAAGCTTTTTTTGTAACCAAAGACATGACTATTATAAAACCATCAATTTTGCAATTGAATATAATCATAGTATTCATATTACATCATCTTTGTCATTTTGAATATCATCATCTATGATAGGTACCATGTCATCTATGGGATTACGAATAAACATTGAAAGGAATCCCACATGCTAAGAATTCTTGAGTCCATTTAAGATGAAGCTCGAGACAATCTTGCTTATCAAAAGCTACATGTATAGTATTTTGTGATTTATTATGGAAAAATCATGGTGACAAAGTATTAGATCCACCATTTTTACTACATTCACCAACTCCACTGTTTTTTGATACAGTTGGAGAAAATAGAGTACATGTATCTTTGTTATTCTCAAAAATAGTTTGAGAGACTTGAGTAGAAATATCCTGATGATCCTCTACTAACATCGATGCATTTATTCATTCTTGCTCTATACTTGGGCTACTTCGAAAGTGTTGTGAACTACTCATGCTTTTGAATCTTTTTGATGAGATACCTTGAGATTTACATTTATTTGCATAACTTGCAAAATGTGCCCATATATCACTATCTGGATTAGAGCATCCTGCCACATTATTACCTGTACTAAAAAGATGCTCTTTTATTCGAGTTGCATTTCCTACATAACGATGCCCACAACATTTGCATTGTATTGTGGATACTGTTTTATCCTCTTGATGAACAATCATATATGACCATTCTTTTCCCTTTCCCATAGTGCTTGCAAATTGCTTTATGAAGACTATACCTACAAAAAAACAATTTAAATCAATATCAAATAAGATATTTTGATCAATGTTAAGTCAAATAATTACGATAGACTTTAAATCTTAATCATATACCCATATACAATTACACATACTATTGTGAAGTAAAAATAATTATTGAGTTAAACAATAATAATAGATTTTAATTCTTAATCATACACACATATACCTTTACACACACATATACTTACACATACTATTGTGAAATACGAATCAATATTAAGTCAAACAATCACAATACATACACTTACACATACTATTGTGAAGTAAGAATCAATATTGAGTCACACAATCACAATAGATTTTTCATTCATAATTATACATTCATATTCATACACATACTCATACACACACATACATATACTATTATGAAGTAACAATCAATGTTGAGTCAAACATAATCTACCTATATCTTTCAATAATAAATTTAATGTACCACAATAGATTTTAAATTCCTAATCATATGCACATTCACTTACACATACTATTGTGAAGTAAGAACCAATGTTGTATCAGACAATCACAATAGATTCTAAATTCCTAATCATATGCACAAACATTTACACAAACTATTGTGAAGTAAGACTCAATAGAGTCATACAATCATAATAGATTTTTTCATTCACAATTATACACTCATATGCATACACATACTCATACACACACATACATATACTATTATGAAGTAAGAATCAATGTTGAGTGAAACATAATCTACCTATATCTTTCAATAATAAATTTAATGTATCGCAATAGATTTTAAATTCGTAATCATATGCACATACACTTACACATATCCTGGTGAAGTAAGAATCAATGTTGTATCACACAATCACAATAGATTCTAAAATCCTAATCATATGTGCATACATTTACACATACTATTGTGAAGTAAGAATCAATATTGAGTCAAACAATCACAATCGTTAAAATTATTTAATATTTATAGCAAAACATTATACCTTGTTCTCTCTATGACACTTTAAGTTCGTAAAGAACAAAGTACCTTTTATGAAAAATGAGTGAGAATCAATCATAATAGATTTTAAATTCACATACATATACTATTGTGAAGTAAGAATCAATGTTGAGTCAAACAATCACAATAGTTTCAATTATTTAATATAGCAAAAATTTATACCTTGTTCTCTCTACAACACTTTAAGTTCGTAAAGAACAATAGTAGCTTTTATGAAAAAATGGGTATAGTTCTACTCTTTAATAAAATATTATTCGATCAAATTTTTTTTATCAAAACATTTTACGATCGAAAGTATTTTGAATCGAAAACTGTCAAATTCTCATGCAAAACCTATTCAGGCATGTCCAAATAAGCTGACATGTCATCGAATAATTTGGTCAAATAATAAGAACTTACTGCAAAATTTTGTAATTACTCACGAACAAACGAATTGTCGAATAACGAGTAATGCAACTTAGGGCCCCACCACTGAAGATATAACTAGCTCTCCCTAAAATAAAAGAGAAATAATCAATATGGAAGGGAAATATAAAAGAGAGATGGGAAGTCTAGAATATTCAAGTATTTAAGACTTCTCCCAGTCTCTTTAGAATGAAACAAAAGTTTTTTCAAAGGCCCTATAGCCCCACCATACCTTTTTGAATAAAGTCCCAAAATATCTAAGAAATATATAAAAACAGGCTAAATATCACACCCTCCTGAGTCTAGAATATTTTGGATCTTTGTAAACAATTCTTATTTCTCCACAAATGAAAAATATCTAAAAGATTCATCTCAAAATATCATCCCCCAAAAGCCTATAGAAGGACCCCTTGGATGCCCTCCAAAAGCAAGAAGAGTTGTATGCAGGTACACATTGTAGGTGTAGTGGGTGCTCCAAACCTAGGAGGAGTCTACCCTATGTCACTGTATTGAGAGAGCTATACAAGCTCCTAATTTGTAAATCCCCAATGTCCTTGTAATATTTTCTATTTCAATCAAGTTCATTTCTCTAATTCCTCCCATCTCCAATACCCTTAGCCTTTGCTTATTCTATCCAATACACCATCTCTTCTTCTCTCATTTCCTACTCCTTCTATCTTCCTTCCCTCTTCTCCATAACTCCAAAACCCATTGAATATTGTGGTACCCACCTGGCTCCTCTTGTCATTGAGAATCTCTTTCTTGTGGGTGTTTAGTGTTTTGTGTGTTGATACTAAGAGGGCAGCGTGGACAACCCCTGCCTTAAGAGTGCTTGTGTAATGTTTGTGTGTTGGTATTAAGAGGGCGATGCAGATCACCCTTGCCTCAAGAGTATCTTTGTGTTGTGTAAGGAATTGCCCCAAAAGCCATGGTTGAGGATTACTTCCCAATCCTCTCTCTTAGGGTGTAGTTGAACCATCTCCTATCCGTAAAGGGTGTGGTTCAACCATCCCCTACTTATCACTTTATTATATTCTTTCCCCTGTCAATCATTGTCCTCAATGATCTACTCTTGTATCCCTCTAGCCTCGGTCATCAGCTCCTTGAACTCCCTAGGTACCCTTGAATTGATGTCCTCAACATCGCACAATTTCTTGAATTTTGTTTGCAACCTTAGTCTTTTGAACCGTTGCTCTCAACCTTGGTGTCTTGAACCTTCTTGTTCGCAACCTTGGTATTGTGAAATAATCATATCCTACCAAGAATCAAACTACCAAGGCCACACTCCTAAGAGAGAGCATGTATCCACCCATCCAACTCCATCCATATATATACCTCTAGGCCAAGAGGGTGCATGTCCTTGGGTTTGGCCAAGTGTCTAGCCAAGTGGCTCTCATGTGGATACTTTTTGAAGGGGGATCACATGCCTTCTAATTTCCCAAGGTTGATCATATGCCTTCTAAATCAAATGAGGATTCTTCTCTCATGTACACACAAGGTGGCTCCTAGAGAAGCTTCTCCCAAGACTAAGGTTCCCAGACCTAAGGATAAATCAAGCGTAAGGTTATAACCATTCAATTGGGAGCTCATATGAATATATAACTCAAGGGTTAAAACCAAGGGTTTCACTAAAAATTTCAAGGCATGTTCAAAGGATAATTCAAGGGCTAGACCAAAGCAAATATACATCATACTCTAACCTTTAGAATCCATATGTTTAACCTTCTGGACCCATGAATTATACAATATTCTTCCTCCCTTTAACATTCTCGTCCTCGAAAATGTGTGTAGGTATAATATGTGAAGTATTCCCCCGTGCACCATGATCTATGCTCTGAGCATAGTTATCTCTCTCTTTAGTTTCATTTCTATCATATTATAGATGCAAACTCTCTTAAGTGAGGTGGCATAGTTGCCACATGGCATCACTAGGGGCATTAAGCCCATTTGGTAGAAGAGGAGAGAGAGGAGTTTCTCTAATACTCTAGAGAGATCATTACAGCAACTCAGACGTGGCTGGGAGGAAAATTGAATGTGTGATCTCTGTGTGATAAGTGATGGCTGTGCGTGGCTTATTTTTGAGCTTGGATGGCCATGAAGGATTGCAAAAGACTTGATATTTTCCAATAATCAGATAAGGGCTAATCCCTATTTAATCTGAAAGGAAAGGAATCAAAATCCCTGCCCAAATCACTTTCCCTTAGTCCACCCAAATGTACATGCATGCCTTGTACCTATGAACTGGTGAATGGGTGGATTTCTTTGGTGGTCTTTTTCTTTTGGCACTTTCACAAACCTTGAGCTCCATAAAATAATACATTTCAGTACAATTTGTACTTCCCTAGAAATGTATATTTCTTAGGGGTATATAATAGAGATTCTATCACTATCTTGAAAGGGCTATAAGTTAGATTCATCTTCCACTTTCGATAGAAAGGAGAGGAATCTCCAAATGTTATAAACTTAACTTATTCTTTTATAGTCCTGTTCAAATACAAATATACTTTATTTGTTATTTGCTAGGACTTAGCTAAAGGTATGAACTTAGCAAAGTGGTTCTAGTGAGTCCCTGCCAAAACATGCTCAATAAAATGAGGAGAAATATTATCCTCTCATTCCTTGGCAACTTAGGTGGACTTATTTCAATCATCCAGGTTTTCTTGAAACATAAGATTCAAGTATTCGTTGAAAGTTCATTTCTACAATTGGATCCCTATCTTGATCATCTTTGATTTTCCCTAGATTTACTCTTGGAGTAGAGTTTAATCCTTTTGGAAAATCTATGATCTTCAAGACTTTATTGATCCAATGACTAAAATGATCATCTTTGATTTTCCCTAGATTAATTCTTGGAGTAGAGTTTAATCCTTTTGGAAAATCTATTATCTTCAAGACTTTATTGATCCAATGACTAAAATCATTTCTTTTAGGAATCAGAATTAGTTGGTAGACCTTTTTTCTATGTCTCTACCTAGTTCTTTGTTCGAATTAGCCGTGTAGGTTCTTCCAAAGAGAATCAGTACTAACTATCTTGAATTGCATTTGGTTCATACATGAGATAGTTATGTATACTATCCCCAAAGATCCACAAAGCTTTGCAAAGAGAAACAAAGCTTACTAAACCAATTCCTTCACATCCTTAAAATAATTCAGGGATTATACTTAATTCAATCCATATAGATACCTTCTAGATCTTCTATTTATTGAATGGAGTTAAATGATTCAAGTTTTGTTTTTGGTTCCAAGATCTTGCGATAAAGATGCCTCTTTCTAGGCATCATATCCTAGATCGTGCTAAGAACTTGATGAACATTCTTGAATCACTTGTTCTCACCAAAGATTCAAAGGAAGATGTTTTTACAGATCATTCTTTCATTTAAGGTTATTATACTTGAATAGGATTGACTTTAAACAAGCTCTTTGCTTTTGGAGTTTAACTTGGTAAACTCCCAAAAATCTTTACCCTCTTACTTATCCAAATTCTTTGTACTATATAAAATTTGGCCATGCATTCGATTAAGAAGAATGCATCTGCTTAAGAGGATAAAGTATTACCTTTTCTAGGGTAAATGTCATGTTCATTTTATTTACTCATTTTTTCATACAATCATGTGTACTAAATTGGTTCAAGGGGGTACACTTCTACACCTCATAATGAGCCTAAGACCTTAATCTCAATGCTCTTATCTTTAAGGTTTATCTCAATGTTTCCTATTGGATCTTGAGTCTATTTTCTCTCTGCCCATTAGCTGTCCCATACCATGGAGCTCTTCCTCCAATCCATAAAACTACATCCTTAACCTTTCCACATTCTTTGTCCTTATCTTTTCAATGCTCTTTGATCATTTACCATGATCATGAATTTCATCTTGGAACTCCTTGGCATCATTTTCATGAGAGCAAAGACTAAGGTTTCTAAATCTAATGCGAATTAATTCAAAGGTCTCTTTAGGTTGACCTTTGAACTTTACTTGGTATCAAACTATAAAAGGGTTTGATCTTTTTGACCAATGTAGCCCACTTGGATTATCCAACCATAAACGGTTTGATATATTTGACCAAGTTAGGTCACTTTGCTTTCTCAAAATTCCTCTAGCTGATTTAATATGAGATAAGATCAAGTCTTTTCTCCTTTAGATCCCTTTTTCAATGATATTTACCCATGGGATTTCCTTTGGATCTTTAACTCATACATTCATGAGTTTATATCTTTGCTTAAGTCCTCAACATCTTGTTGATGTTCTCAGAACCTTTAACTATTCTCCTTTTTTAGGGATCAACAATTATATTTCCTCCCTTTGTCTTAAGCAAGATGTCATGCTTACTGATCCAAACTTTGGATCCATCTTTACCCATTCTCAAGTACCCTACCTTGGATATGCTCAAGTCTTTGGCTAGCTTACCTTAGTTTACTTGCTAAATTGGAACTCTTCAATGAATTCCCTCCTTGCATATCTAGCTCTTACTTTCTTTGAGATTTAACTCAGACATGCTTAATTACCTGATAACAAATTTACTCCTTAATTTTTTTATGAAAGAGTTAAGGAATGCATCTTTTTCTTAGAAGTATCATATTAATGATACCTTTCTTCTCTCCTTTACAGCATTTTCATGCTCAAAAACTGTAGGAAATTGGTGTTCATTTAATTTCCTATCCAATTTGGAGGTTCATTAATGCTCAATCCTTGATTGATCAATTTCTAATATCCTTGAGCTTAAGCTTCCATTATCCTTAAGTTCAGTGTCCCATAGCACTGGGCCCACATAAGTGGTATTGTAAACCTAGACGTCCCATACCATTCGATTTATAGTCTCACCTTAGTGTAGAAAAATTTAGCTCTTACTCAGGGATTAAACTCCATTCATTTTAGTCTTATAAAATATAATCAAAATCTTTGTAATTTACATTCTTACAAAGTCTTGATTTGTTCATGAAAAGACTTTGAAAATTGAGTTTTTAGTGAACTATTTCCTTGATCAGATGCAATCAAAGTTATCTTTGTTTATGTCATTTGATAATAGAGCTAGTATTCTCATACTAGATATTATCTATTGACATAAGTAGGCATCTGTATCAAAGGATATAGTCAATCATATGGTTACCTTTTTAACCACCTTGATAAATTATTTCTTACTCATAGAGCACATTTTGGAGTAGAGGTCTTAAGAGTTTCTTTCAACCCTTCAATCTTCCTCTTCTCTAGATATGCTTAATGAGTTACAAATCTTCACCCTTGAAAGCAATTTTTTCAAAGCTCCAAATGGATCCTACCTCTTATCAATGAAGGAAGAAGCTTATTGGAGAAGAAATGAATGCTTAAAAAGGGTAAAATGGTTCAACCACTTTTTCCCTAATATATTATTTCACGACATTCTCTTCCCCCTTTTAGTGTGATCATTGTCCTCAATGATCAAATGTTGAAGTTCCTATGAACTTCTTAACATCATTCAGGAAAAATTACCCCATGTGTGTAGGGTCTCATATAGGCTTCTCATTTCTCTTGTGGATGTTGCCACTATCTTATGGTTAATGTTGCTTAGTTTGTAACCTAAGTCTTTGGCCTTGCTGATCACGCATGCCATGGGTATTATGGAACTTTAGGGTCCATAAGGAGGACTCAAAGTTTAAGGTTTTTCTATCTGTAATAAATTTTTTTGGCTTTTGGATTAAGCCAACATGTAAAAAGCATAAAAGTTAAATGGGCATAATCTCAACACACCATTAAACTTTTATGCTTTTGACTTCATATGAAGAAGTCATTTTTCTGTTTTAAACCTTAAACTTACAATACTTGATTTCTCTCTCATGTCCCATTAACCCATGCATATGTGATTCAATCCATGCATCATAGTGTATTGTAGCATTCCTCCTCAATCCCATAAATATGAACACTCAGACATGCGAAACACATAAGAAAACATTAGGGTCATTAACAAAAGTCTAAATTAGATCAAGTGTTTAACCCAAAAAAATAAATACAATCATAGAGAGATCTTATCTTATGAATCTTAAGATATCATATTCCAAATACATCAACAGCTTTTAGATGAAGCCTCTTCCTTCTCGATACAATAGCTTTGGAAAATAGCTTCTTGAAGAAGCCTCAACCTCCCGACCACCCCCGAGCTCATGTCAATCCCAATCTCAATCACAATCTCAATCTCAATCACAATCTCAATCTCAATCTCAATCTCAATCTCAATCTCAATCACAATCTTAATCATGTGATTATACAATTGCACTCTCATTCTCATTCTCAATCACACTGTCACTCTCACTCACACTCTCACTCTCAATCATAATGGAGCATTCTTCTTGATGTTGCTCATCGTGGGAAAAACGCATCTCGTAAAGTCATTTCTTCTCAATCGCGATCTCATCATTTTCATATTCGTCATCAAATCGGCATCTTGGATGTTGAATCATATCTATTCATACTAAGGTATCATCTTCGCAATCTCCATCTCTGTGTCATCATCTTTATTATCATCTCTAAATTTTAGCTTCCTATCAAAGTCCTGCAAAACATCTCATCTAGACAAGATCATGAGCAATATCTTTCAACAATGTATTTCATCTATGTGAATCAACAAAATGATTTTCCACTCATTAAAGATGTATTAAGAAAAAAAAATAAGAATGATCTTAACTATGATAGAAACTTGTTTAAGGCCATGATGCATTCTAAATACAAATGATGAATACCAAGACAAGAATACATAAATATATGTATCTCTCCTCAGTATAGTCAATATGTGAACTTCTTTATTTGTATTTATGAGTCATATTATAGTCCTATGTCTGCACTGAATCCAAAGCATCAATATCTATATCAGCGTTTGTGCCTTATATGCCGATAGTGATCTGTTCATCCTACAGCTACTTCGTAAACTGTGTAGGCGATCATGAGGTTTTATCTTCTTCCAGATCCTCAATAAAACTGTTTATCGTACATGCTTATTACTCTTCAACTCCTTCAGTATGACAAATCACGACGTGCATGTCCATCATAACAACCACATGGACTTTTTGTAAAAAGGAATAAAACAATAGCCTACAAAAGATGTAAAGTCAAATGGAAAAAGACTATTAATCTTTAGAGTTCACACTATACTTTCTCATTATCGTGTTTTCACAATCGCTTTCTCATGTGTATACTTGGATATATTTATATCCCCTACAGTGCGCAAATGCCTATGTGATCTGGATGGCCAATCTAAGTATCTCTATGCATAGAAATCATACCTCCATCATCCACTTTTTTGATTGTGGATTCAACAGTGCAAGGTGGTGTCAGCCTTGTTCTAGTCCAACTGTTGTCTGTGTTGTTGTTTCGATCGCTATATCCAAAGGAAAATTGTGCAAGAATACTTCACATATCCCCGTCCAGAAATCAGGAAGCAGACAAACTGAGGCGTGGAATGGTTTTGAAGGTACTCTTAGAACCCTTGATAAGGATATGCGCTTTCCTGTTCGCTACATATTAATTATTCAAAAGAAAACAGAGGCTTCCGACTCTGACCAATCTAGGACATCAACAATACACCAATATTTTCGACATCTAACACCATATTGAATCGTACAGGAGATGACAACACATGGATATAGCGCCATGGAAGGTTATAGACCTTGTTGTCGTTGTGAGTGAATGTCTCGGTCTTGACGTTGAAGCTGCGGGAACTTATTCAATAAACTGATGAGGTGCAGAGTGATGTTTTACTTTAGGTTCTCTTCATAGGGAAGAACCTCGGGTCCTCAGATTGATATGCAAGGTTCCGTGGAAGCCAAAAAAAGAAAAGCGGAAGAAAGAACCATGATGCTAATAACAAGGGAACTAGGCAATTCATGCAACCGCACGAGTTTCTTCCTATCGATTGCTCCCCCTTCCTTACCAACAAAGCATCGAATATTTTATAAGCAGATCGCTCTCTAACATTAAATCCTTCACATCAGATTCTCTAAAAATACTACGAGATCCTACTTTTTCTCTCTTGCATAAACGCAAAGGTCGTCATCTTTGTAGTGACATGCTAAGAAAATCTCCATAATTCCCGTTTCGACTTGTAGGACCTCCGTTTTTTGTTTCTTTCTTGGTTTTGTTCATTCTTTCCTTTGTTTTATATTTAGCGTTACTTTGATTTGCTTTTCTTTTAGGTTTTGTTTAATTACTAATTGGTTTCACATCTTAGGTTCATATGGATGCAAGGGGATACACACATCTCTGCGCACACTCATGTTCATGGATACAATCATATTTCCGAAAAATATAGATGAGTGCATATACAGACTCTCTTTACATCCTAAAAGTTGGTCTTTAACATGTGCATAATTATCCATGTTCGGTTTGAGGAAAATCTTCAAATACTTGATTAACCCCCTCGGTTTCTGTGTCGACAAACATTTATGATCAATTACTAAGGTTCACTAGATGTTTTTCAATAGTCAATATACTTTCAACCGATAAGATATGTATATCCTTGTGGCGGGTATATTACATTCTTCCCCTCTTTGAAGAACTCTGTCCTCAGAGTTGGCAAAGAATAGATACTATCAGTGCTAACTTTTATTGAGATCATTCATCGAATGAAGAATAGAAAACACAATTCGTGCACATGAAGAAAGTAATGGAAGAAGAACTTATCTTGCTAAGTTTGCAAATTGAAGCAGTGTGCTTTCTTTCCACATCGTTCTTTGCGCAATTCTCGAAGAAGTTTCTGAATAAGTTCCTCTTATTCTTCCATCTTCTTGTTCAAAGCTTGCATCTTGTCCCGGAATCCAACTCCGCTCTGATACCACTTGTAGCATTCCTCCTCAATCCCATAAATATGAACACTCAGACATGCGAAACACATAAGCAAACATTAGGGTCATTAACAAAAGTATAAATTAGATCAAGTGTTTAACCCAAAAAAATAAATAGAGTCATAGAGAGATCTTATCTTATGAATCTTAAGATATCATATTCCAAATACATCAACAGCTTTTAGATGAATCCTCTTCCTTCTCGATACAATAGCTTTGGAAAATAGCTTCTTGAAGAAGCCTCAACCTCCCGACCACCCCCGAGCTCATGTCAATCCAAATCTCAATCACAATCTCAATCTCAATCACAATCTCAATCTCAATCTCAATCTCAATCTCAATCTCAATCACAATCTTAATCATGTGTTTATACAATTGCACTCTCATTCTCATTCTCAATCACACTCTCACTCTCACTCACACTCTCACTCTCAATCATAATGGAGCATTCTTCTTGATGTTGCTCATCGTGGGAAAAACGCATCTCGTAAAGTCATTTCTTCTCAATCACGATCTCATCATTTTCATATTCGTCATCAAATCTGCATCTTGGATGTTGAATCATATCTATTCATACTAAGGTATCATCTTCGCAATCTCCATCTCTATGTCATCATCTTTATTATCATCTCTAAATTTTAGCTTCCTTTCAAAGTCCTGCAAAACATCTCATCTAGACAAGATCATGAGCAATATCTTTCAACAATGTATTTCATCTATGTGAATCAACAAAATGATTTTCCACTCATTAAAGATGTCTTAAGAAAAAAAAACAAGAATGATCTTAACTATGATAGAAACTTGTTTAAGGCCATGATGCATTCTAAATACAAATGATGAATACCAAGACAAGAATACAGAAATATATGTATCTCTGCTCAGTATAGTCAATATGTGAACTTCTTTATTTGTATTTATGAGTCATATTATATGTCCGTTCAATCGGATACATTCTAATCCTATGTCTGCACTGAATCCAAAGCATCAATATCTATATCAGAGTTTGTGACTTATATGCCAATAGTGATCTGTTCATCCTACCATAAAGCTACTTCGTAAACTGTGTAGGCGATCATGAGGTTTTATCTTCTTCGAGATCCTCAATAAAACTGTTTATCGTACATGCTTATTACTCTTCAACTCCTTCAGTATGACAAATCACGACGTGCATGTCCATCATAACAACCACATGGACTTTCTATAAAAAGGAATAAAACAATAGCCTACAAAAGATGTAAAGTCAAATTTTAGCGTTACTTTGATTTGCTTTTATTTTACGTTTTGTTTAATTACTAATTGGTTTCAGATCTTAGGTTCATATGGATGCAAGGGGATACACACATCTCTGCGCACACTCATGTTCATGGATACAATCATATTTCCGAAAAATATAGATGAGTGCATATACAGACTCTCTTTACATCCTAAAAATTGGTCTTTAACATGTGCATAATTATCCATGTTCGGTTTGAAGAAAATCTTCAAATACTTGATTAACCCCCTCGGTTTCTGTGTTGCCAAACATTTATAATCAATTACTAAGGTTCACTAGATGTTTTCAATAGTCAATACACTTTCGACCGATAAGATATGTATATCCTTGTGGTGGTATATTACATGTACGCCAAAAACATTTACATCTTTTCATGAAGATGTTTAGCATGTGTAAGGTCCAAAAATTGAACTCCTCTTTAAATCATGCATGGAATTCACATATGGAACTCCATTTAAGTGGAAAAGATCTACATCTTCCAATTGGGTTCATGCCATGATAGTTAGATATTCCATGTCCATTTTATAACAACCTTCATGTGGGGATCCCATTCTATGCTAATGATGAAGGTTTGTCTATTCTTCTATGCCTTAAATGTAGCACTCCAATAAGTAAATTCATGCATCATTTTAAGTGCATGTGGATCTCACCTACTTCATTTACAATGCATTCTTTCATGCATTTCTTTAGCATGGAAAACAATAAAAAATGAACAAACTGGAAGTTGCATTTACCTCCCTCATAGCTACATCCATCCTTGGATCCATTACAGGATGAGGCTTATCCTTCCATTCACTTTTGATGTTGGAAGCTTGGGGCATTTTGTATTTATTAGTATGCCAGGTATTTTGAAACTTTAGGGATCTTTGGATGGATATGTACATGTTCTACTTTGAACAAATAAACTATATACAAACTTCTTTAGCATATGCCATAAGAAAAATCATTCAATGGATGCAACATTCATATCTAAATTTCAATACCTTAAACGAGTACTTCCCCAAGTTCATAATAACACAAATACTCCATGGACTATACATCATGCATCTCATGCATTTTATGCTTTTTTTACTTTCGAGCTAATTAAGAAAAGTGGATCATAAAAGAATAATAATAATAAAGTATGCAAGAATAGAAAGAAGCAATAAATATTACTCCCCCAATTTCTGTAATGAAGAGTCAAGACCATTCATTCATGGGTATCCATTTCTTGATAGCCATATCTTTTTTTTTTTTTTTGAGTTCGATGCTTCCTCTTAGAGCTTTAACTTACCCCTTATTCCCTGTATATGAAGCTGAACACGATTGACTTGTCTATATAAGCAAACTCAAAAGTGTACTTTCATTATCTGAAGGAATAGACTCTAGTTTGGGCTACTCCTCGATGGTTGCTACATGATACCATATGTTAGGTAAACGTGAGATGATATGCCTATATAATGGTCTGCAAGAGGTGTCCATTTCCAATGCATAAGAAAAAGGTTCCTCACAGTAGCGTGTCCTCCATCTAAGCATGTGCGGTGAAATTTCATGTGAAACGAACATTCTTGTCACCCATTCCTTAGGTGCCTAGGACTTCCTCCTACTTAGAGAGGGGTCCTATGAAAGAAATTTTACTCCTCTAAAATGATAAACAAACTCTCGTGGTTGGGCCTACAGATGGACGAGAAAAGAAAACTCGAACTCCTCAATGATCTAATCGGCTCTGCCTACCAATGTTGTGAAATAAACATATCCTACCAAGAATCAAACTACCAAGGCAACAATCCTAAGAGAGAGCACGTGTCCACCCATCCAACTCCACCCATATATATACCTCTAGGCCAAGGGGGTGCATTTCCTTGGGTTTGGCCAAGTGCCCAGCCAAGTGGCCCTCATGTGGACACTTTCCCAAGGGGGATCACATGCCTTCTAATTTCCCAAGGTCTATCATATGCCTTCTAAATCAGATGATGATTCTTCTCTCACGTACACACAAGGTGGCTCCTAGAGAAGCTTCTCCCAAGATTGAGGTTCCCACACCTTAGGATAAATCAAGCCTAAGGTTCTAACTATTCAATAAGCAGCTCATATGAATAAATACCTCAAGCGCTAAAACCAAGGGTTCCGCCCAAAGGTTCACGGCATGTTCCAAGGGTAATTCAAGGGCTAGACCAAAGCAAAAACACATCATATTCTAAACTTTAGAATCCATATGTTTAACCTTCTGAACCCATGAATTATACAACACTTGGTGTCTTGGGCCTTTGTTCTCAACCTTAATCTTGAACCTTGTTCTCAACCATGTTCGGTAACTTGAACACTCAATAAAGTGCCACCTGTGGTTTCCCAAGGGCTTTACACTTTCTAGCTATCTCATTAGATTTGGAAATTTCATTTTGAGAGCTTTTGAATGGTATCTTAAACACCTCAAGTTGACCTACAGATTGAGAAATACACCCCAATCTCTCTTGGATAGAGTTCTGAAAGCGCCACCTTCCCAATTCCTACCCTTTCACATGATAGAGTGCCCAAGTTCCTTTTTTAGAGGCCGTTGGGTCAATCCACCTTTCCCAAACCTAATTCCTAGGCTCTAATACCAATGTAAGAAATTCAACTCACACCCTCTTGGTTAGGAATGTGATGGGCTAACCACTTGCCCCAAAAGCCATGGTTAAGGATTACTTTTTAATCCTCCCTCTTAGGGTGTAGTTCAACCATCTCCTAGCTATGAAGGGTGTGGTTCAACCATCTCCAACCTATCACTTTATTACATTCTTCCCCCCTTGGACAATATTTTTGTCCTAAAAAATAGAGCTATATAACCACTGTAGGAAACCCCAGAGCCTCATGTTCTAAAACCGGAAGAACATGGTCATGTTCTAGAACTAGATAAACATGTCTCATCTTTGTGGTGGCATCTTTTCCCAAATGATTCAAAACACCGTATCGCATTGTACTTTGATTAACTGATCAAAGTACAAATTAGTGAATGAATAATAAAGGTGGATCTAAAAACATCCCTAACCAATTCATGGTTTTTTACATTATACGATCTGGGCACAAACATGTGAATTGGGTGAACTCAAATTACTTAGTCCATTTCCATGTTGGTGCAGACCAATCACCAATTGAAGGCTTGGAAGATCAAATGATGAAGGAATAATCAATTCCTAAAGTGTGGAAGAAGATTACATTCAGAGGACAAGAGAAGTGTACACATATGTACATTAGTATAGTCATAGATGACTTAGATCTTTTGTTTAGTAAGAATCATGTACAAATTTATCTATAAATACTTTGAGAAAAGTCGGGGCAAGCATGAGAGCATATGTGACAATAGTTAGAAGTCAAGATTGAGGAAGGTAGAAGTCATGAGATAGAGGAAAAGTTAGTTGAGTTAGCTCTCATCACTCAACTGTATTTCTTCTGAGTAAATGAAAATTTTTGCGCCCGATGTTTCTGCGTGTTCTCCTTCTACAGTAGATCAATTGTGAAATGCTTTTGTACAAGTCTAAGTTGAGAGTTGCTTGACCTCTGTGCAAAGTTTTAGCTTCCAATTGTAATCAAGCTAAGTGAATTAAGTGTAGGAACATTCATATGTGAAGTGTGTTCACTGGTTCCTAAAACAGGTGCAGATTTCGAAGTCAATGTTTTGGTCATTTCTCCTAGCACAGTTTAAAGTTTTGCATGAGTGAGGGCTTAATCTTTAAGTTGGAAGATAAGTTATTCATGTCTAGAAGCATTTTGGAAAACGGGTTCTATTCAAGGAGAACCAAGTCTTAAAAGTTACAGGTGTAAAGTCGACTGTTCTGAGTGACAGTTTCTGACATAGGTAACTTGAGAAGTTGATTTCTCAAGTTATACTTAATCTTTTGAAGTAATTCAACTTGGAGTAGATGCGCAATCTCTAGGAGATACTTCGTACAAAGTTTCATAAAAAACTTTACACGTTTGATAGGTCAATGTGGAGAAATAGTGCAGCAGACTTTTTTGTGTTTCATCTTCTTCACAGATTTGTTAATCTTTTGATAGTTAGCAATTGATCCTCTAAATTAGTGGAGTGTTTGACTTACTCTTGGTATAGAGGTGCTCTAATCACAAGAGTAAGTTGTTCTTTTGGAGAATAACATTCTCCATCGGTGGTATCAGAGCAGGAGACATTAAATTGAGGAAAGAAGGATCCCGACTGCTACAGATTCAAGAAATTCAACACTTGAAGGACTAAGAAGTGAAAGCTTGGAGTCAAAGCTTGAGGAGAAGACTATTTGACATCAAGAAAGGCAAAAGGAGTTCAATTCGAAGTAAAGGTACATACATTGTTTGTAAAGCTTGAAGATTTCAATACACAGGTGGATACAAGATGGGAGAAAGCTTGCAGATTGATAAGCTAGATAGGGAGAACTATCCAGCATGGTCCATGAGGATGGAAGCACACCTCATGAGCAAAGATCTTATATCATTTATTACAGGAGATGAAGAAAAACCTGAGTTTGCAGATCCTAGTATTCCTACTAGGGAAGAGCTTGCAATGTTGAAGACTTGGATGAGAAAGGATGCTCAAGCAAGGAGCATCATCTACATGGCTGTAAATGATTACCTTTTACCTCACATCAGAGGTTTGGAAAGTGCCACAGATGTTTGGAATGCCTTGGAAGAGCATTTCCAAAATACAACTAAGTCAAGGAAGTCCTCACTATGGGCTGAGTTCACAACCTTCAAGAAGAAGAGCTCACAATCAATTTCAGATTATGTGGCAAGGATGAAAGATATTGCAGATAGCTTGGGAGCAGTGGATGAAGACATTGAAGAGGAAAAGTTGGTAAGACAAATACTTACAGGTTTGAGAGGAGATGAGAAGTGGAAGCCTTTTATATTGTCCATAGAATTGTCACTTGACCACTTTACTCCTGATCTTAATCAATTGCTAGGACACATGCTAACCTTTGAGCAGGATCTTAAAGGAGACAATGATAGAAGTACAAGCCAAGCTATGTACTCTAAGGATAAGAAAAAGAATGACAAGGGAAAGCAATCAAATGATGATGAAGGGAATTCAAATCAAGCTAACTTCACAAAAGGGAAGACAAATTTCAGAGGTAAAGGAAGAGGAGGTAAGAATAAAGATAATGCTAAAGCTTGTTGGATTTGTGGCAGAACAAATCATTTGGCAAATGATTGTTGGTATAACAATCAAAATGGTGGAAACAATAATCAGAATTATAGTCAAAGAGGTAGAGGAGGCAGAAACCAAAGAGGCAATTTCAGAGGAAGAGGAGGTAGGACATCCTATGGTAGAGGAGGTGGAAGAAACTTCCAATCTCAGTCCTACAACAATAATTATTATAATTATGTATCAGATCAGAAGGATGACATGACTCTTATCTTGAATGCAACTCATGAATCAATGGGAGAAGATCAAAGAGTGTTTTATATTGACTCAGGGTGCAGCAACCATCTGAGTGGGAATCTATCCTTGATGACTGATATGGAAGCAAGGGTGAATGGACATACAGTTCAGACAGGTGACAATACCAAACATAAAGTGGAGAGCATTGGATCAGTGAAGACAAAGAGTGGAAGTACACTTCTGAGCAAGGTACTTTATGTTCCTACTATTCCTAAAAATTTGATAAGTGTAGGGCAAATTGTGGAGAAAGGATATGAGGTAAGATTCACAAATGATGGTGTTTATGTACAAGATCCAAATCAGGGATATAGAAACATAATTGCAGGTAAAAAGGAAGGAAGATTGTTCACTCTCAAAGTCCAAGGTAATGTGGGACATGCATTATTTACCTATGGAAGTCAAAAGGTGTCTAAATTAGACCTATGGCATAAAAGGCTAGGTCATTTCAATGAGAGAGCTATAAAGGAGATGTCAAAGAATCAGGTGGTGCTTGGATTGCCAAATATTGAAGGGCAACATATGGTGTACAAGTGTGAAGCTTGTCAATTAGGTAAAGCACATAAGAGTTCTTACAACAAATCAGGGTACAAGCATTCAAATATGCTTGAATTGGTTCATACAGATGTATGGGGTCCCTCAAGGGACTTTAGCATAAATGGATCCAGATATTATGTGTTGTTTGTTGATGATGCAACCAGGTGGATTACTTTGTATGTAATCAAGGATAAATCAGAAGTTTTCAAGACATTCAAACATTTTCATGCTTATGCAGAAAGGATCACAGGACAAAAGCTTAAGAGGTTAAGGTCAGATGGAGGGGGAGAGTATTTCTCTAAAGAGTTTGATGATTATTTGTGGAATGCAGGTATCAAAAGAGAAGTAACTTGCAGGTACTCCCCTCAACAGAATGGAGTAGCAGAAAGGAGGAATAGGACTCTTGTAGAGTTTGCAAGAGCCATGATGAAGGAAAAGAATTGTCCAAATTACTTATGGGCAGAAGCCATTAACACTGCAACATACCTTGTGAATAGGTTGCCTTGCAAAGCTTTGGATGGAGGAACCCCTTATGAAGCATGGTGGGGTAAGAAGCCTAGTCTTGATCATTGTAAAGTATTTGGATGTATTGCATATGCTTATGTTCCTTCACAATTAAGACATAAGCTAGAACCAAAAGCAGAGAAGTATGTGTTTATTGGATATGATGATAGACAGATGGGTTACAAGTTGTGGAGTCCATCCACAAAGCAATTTCTTGTTACTGAAGACGTGACATTTGATGAGCAAAATATGTGGTATACAGGATCACCAAATGAGTATACAGGTGTTGAAGAAATTCAAAGGAAAGGAAAGGCAAAGGTAAAAGTATGTGAAGAAATTGTTGATGAAGTTGACTCTAGAAGTAGAGTGAGGATCATGTAGAAGAAGGGCCAAGATTTGATCCAGAATCAAATGAGGCTGAAACTTCAAGGAATGCAGAAATCAGAAGATCTACAAGAGAAAGGAAAGAACCTATAAGGTATAGTTATGATACATCTTTCCTAACAACAAAAGATTATGCCTACATTGTGAAAACAGAAGAAGATCCAACCACTTATGAAGAAGCCAAAGGTAAACAGAATTGGGAGAAGGCAATGCAGGAAGAGTATGATGCTCTACTTGAAAATGAAACTTGGGAACTAGTACCAAGACCAAAGAATCAGAAGGTCATTGGATGCAAGTGGGTATATAAAACAAAGAGGTTTGCAGATGGTAAGGTGTCTAGATACAAGGCTAGACTTGTGGTCAAAGGATATGCCCAAACTTATGGGGTAGATTATGATGAAACCTTTAGTCCTGTTGCTAAGATGTCTACAATTAGGACATTGATTGCTATTGCTGCTTGCAAGGGATGGAAATTATCACAATTGGATGTGAAAAATGCATTTCTAAATGGATACATTGCAGATGAAGTATATATGGAGCAACCAGAAGGCTTCATGGAATCAATTGGATCAGATTATGTGTGTAAGCTCAAGAGAGCTTTATATGGGTTGAAGCAAGCCCCAAGAGCTTGGAATTACAGATTGGTCAAGTTCTTGAATGAATGTGGATTTCAAGCATCAAAGGCAGATAGTAGCTTGCTAGTGAAGGCAAGTGAAAATGGATACATTTACATGTGCATTTATGTTGATGATATTATTGTTACAGGAACAGATGCTCAAGGAATCAATGAACTCAAAAGACAAATAGAGAAGGAGTTTAAGATAAGTGATTTGGGAAACTTATCTTATTTTCTAGGAATGCAGATTGTGTATACTCAACATGGAGTATATGTTTCACAAGAGAGATACTTGAAGAATCTTCTAGCCAAGTTTAACATGGAAGATTGCAGGACCTCAACCACACCATTGGAGGTAAATCATAAATTAAGCAGGTATGGAGGTGAAGAATTTAATGACATGAAGAAATATCAGAGTTTGGTAGGTAGTCTAATCTATGCTACCTTGACAAGGCCAGATCTATCATATGCAGTAGGTGTGTTGTCACAATTTATGCATTGTCCAAAGAAGACTCATTGGATTGCAGCCCAAAGGGTAATCAGATATATCAAAGGAACCCTAAGTGAAGGTTTGTATTATGGTTTCACTTCTGACACAAGAATCAAAGTGTTTAGTGATGCAGATTGGGCAGGTGACTCAGATGATAGAAGGTCTACTCATGGATATCTCTGTTATGTTGGAGATAAGTTAGTTTCTTGGTGTTCAAAGAAGCAACATACAGTTGCTTTATCATCCACAGAAGCTGAGTATAAAGGAATGGTAGAAGCTGCAAAGGAAGTGATATGGTTGAAGACCTTGATGAAAAGTTTTGAGATTGATCATAGTACTCCAATAATTTTTGGAGACAATATGAGTTCTTTGTATTTGGCAGCTAACCCTGTTTTTCATGCCAGGACTAAGCATATAGAGATTCAGTATCATTTCTTGAGAGAAAAGGTACTAGATAAAGAGATTGAAGTGATGTACACTCCAACAAAAGAACAAGTGGCAGATATGATGACAAAGAGCTTGGATGGACCTAAGTTACAAAGGTTCAAAGACATGGCAAGTATAAAGAAGACAGAGAAAACCTCAATTGATGATTGAGGGGGAGCTCTTGGTGCAGACCAATCACCAATTGAAGGCTTGGAAGATCAAATGATGAAGGAAGAATCAATTCCTAAAGTGTGGAAGAAGATTACATTCAGAGGACAAGAGAAGTGTACACATATGTACATTAGTATAGTCATAGATGACTTAGATCTTTTGTTTAGTAAGAATCATGTACAAATTTATCTATAAATACTTTGAGAAAAGTCGGGGCAAGCATGAGAGCATATGTGACAATAGTTAGAAGTCAAGATTGAGGAAGGTAGAAGTCATGAGATAGAGGAAAAGTTAGTTGAGTTAGCTCTCATCACTCAACTGTATTTCTTCTGAGTAAATGAAAATTTTTGCGCCCGATGTTTCTGCGTGTTCTCCTTCTACAGTAGATCAATTGTGAAATGCTTTTGTACAAGTCTAAGTTGAGAGTTGCTTGACCTCTGTGCAAAGTTTTAGCTTCCAATTGTAATCAGGCTAAGTGAATTAAGTGTAGGAACATTCATATGTGAAGTGTGTTCACTGGTTCCTAAAACAGGTGCAGATTTCGAAGTCAATGTTTTGGTCATTTCTCCTAGCACAGTTTAAAGTTTTGCATGAGTGAGGGCTTAATCTTTAAGTTGGAAGATAAGCTATTCATGTCTAGAAGCATTTTGGAAAACGGGTTCTATTCAAGGAGAACCAAGTCTTAAAAGTTACAGGTGTAAAGTCGACTGTTCTGAGTGACAGTTTCTGACATAGGTAACTTGAGAAGTTGATTTCTCAAGTTATACTTAATCTTTTGAAGTAATTCAACTTGGAGTAGATGCGCAATCTCTAGGAGATACTTCGTACAAAGTTTCATCAAAAACTTTACACGTTTGATAGGTCAATGTGGAGAAATAGTGCAGCAGACTTTTCTGTGTTTCATCTTCTTCACAGATTTGTTAATCTTTTGATAGTTAGCAATTGATCCTCTAAATTAGTGGAGTGTTTGACTTACTCTTGGTATAGAGGTGCTCTAATCACAAGAGTAAGTTGTTCTTTTGGAGAATAACATTCTCCATCATTCCAAGCATGACATGTGCATGGACTTAGTAACTAATGCGAGATTCTTATCCCTTTGAGAATTCTTTATCCACTTGAATTTGATTTGGAGAACTTGACATTTGGTTGTCCCAAATATCTAACTCGAACGTTTGTACAATGGTTCTATTCAACAGTTACTTGATTTTTTCATCGGACTAGAGGACTATTTTATCTAGATGAGTTTAAAAATCCTATGTAAACTATAGGAGATAGTTTACCATTTACTTTTGAGTCAACCATACTATAACTTGACCAATTCAAATTCAAAATGAAAATTATCCAACTTAGGACACTTCTCAAAGACTTGAGCTAAAAGTTCTTAGGAATTGCTCAGCAAATTGACAATTCTCAAGAACTTTTAGCTCAAGTCTTTGAGAAAGTGTCATAAGTTGGATAATTCTCATTTTGAATTTGAATTGGTCAAGTTATAGTATGGTTGAATCAAAAGTAAATGGTAAATTATCTCCTACAGTTAACATATGATTTTTAAAATCATCTAAACAAAGTAGTCCTCTGGTCGGGTGAAAAAAATCAAGTAACTATTGGATAGGAGTAAACCATTGTACAAACATCCAAGTTAGATATTTGGGACAAACAAACTTCAAGTTCTCCAAATCAAATTCAACTGAATGAAAGGGATAAGAATCCCACCTTAGTTACTAATTCCAAGCCCCAATCATGCCCATAAATGGACTAAGTAATTTGAGTCCACCGAGTTCACATGTTTGTGCTCAGATCGCACCTAGTTAAAAACTATGAATTGGCCAGAGATGTTTTTAGATCCACATTTTTTATTCATTCACTACTTTGTACTTTGAGCAGTTTATCCAAGTACAAAGTGAGACAATGTTTTGAATCATTTGGGCAAGGATGCCACCACAGAGATGAGACATGTTCTTCCAGTTCTAGAACATGACCATGTTCTTTCGGTTTTAGAACATGAGGCTCGGTGGTTGCCTACAGTAGTTATATAGTTATATTTTCAAGGAAAAAATATTGTCCAAGGGGGGAAGAATGTAATAAAGTGATAGGTTGGAGATGGTTGAACCACACCCTTGATGGGTAGGAGATGGTTGAACTACACCCTAAGACGGAGGATAAGGAAGTAATCCTCAACCATGGCTTTTGGGGAAAGTGGTTAGCCCATCACATTCCTAACCAAGAGGAATGTAAGGAATTGAACTCACAATCTCTTGGTTAGGAATGTGATGGGCTAACCACTTTCCCCAAATGCCATCGTTGAGGATTACTTCCTAATCTTCCCTCTTAGGGTGTAGTTCAACCATCTCCTCAAGGGTGTGGTTCAACCATCTCCAACCTATCACTTTATTACATGTTGAGAGTATTTAAGTGTACTAAGAGGGCGGCGTGGATCAACCCCACCCTAAGAGTGCCATTTTATTTGTGTGACAAGGCAACGCGGACCACCCCTGCCTTGGCAGTGCCATGTGTGTTTTTCATGTGAACAATTTTGTAGGAGCCTGGTGTCCCTCATCTTCAATTTCATTCTTTGTTTATGAGCTAAGCATCAAGGGACTATTAGAGGCCATTCCTTAATGCCCCTTCCATAACTTGGTTCTCCAGCTCAAGAACTCAATTTAATGTGAAAGACAGAAAAACAATGCATAGGTTAGGCTTGGATGTGACAGGACCATCTACCTACCAAGATAAAATGGTGAATAATAGTGTTGTTAAATGTGTTGGTGTAATTGAAAATTTAAGAGTTATAGTATGTGATATAGAGGTTGCCCAAAGGGGAGGGCTACCCCATCATATTAGGATGTCCATGGTTAATCGCAGTAAGAACAGATTAAAAATGGGGTTTTGGCCTCTTATTTCTCAAACCAAATGATAAAACAAAGTCAGTTATCTATGATTTGAAGGACCAGAAAAAGGAAGATCACAGATATGAAACAAATGTAGATGAAGAGAGTTCAGGTTATGACAACGATTCTAGCAGTGAGGAATCCACAACCAAAAATGATTCATCAATACTTGAAGTTATGGGCGTGATCTTTCAAGGAAAGGAAGATGGAGGCAAAGAGTATGATCTAAAACAACCACAAAGTGAGGGTTCCACACCTGATGCAAATCTCCAAAAGATGCTAGCAGAAGATCTCATCTTAGAGGAAAGGACCACCTACATCAACATGCTCAAAAGGTACCCCAAACTGTTCATGAAAGATTATAATGAGATACAAGGTGTAACTGCTATTCAACATCATATCAAAATCAAGCTAGAATCAAAGCTAGTGGCACAAAAGCTTAGAAGGATCGAAACAATTCAACAAGAGGCTCTATTAAATGAGGTAAATAGACTCATAAAGGTTGGTTTCATCTATCCTATATCAAATTCAGAATGGGTGTCTCCAGTAGTAGTTATCCCAAAGAAGAACGGTAAATGGAGGGTGTGTATACACTATAAACTGTTGAATGTAGCAACCAAGAAAGATCATTTCCCACTACCCTTCCAAGATGAAATTCTAAATGAAGTGGTAGGTCACAAAAGGTACAGTGTATGTGATGGATACGTAGGGTACTTTCAAATTCGGATAGCTAAGGAGGACCAAAGGAAGATCACATTCATTATGCCATGGGGATGCTTTGCTTATCGGGTAATGCCTTTTGGCCTAACCAATGCACCTGTAACATTTCAAAGGTTTATGAACTATGTTTTTCAACCATTCTTTGGATCATCAATAAGAGTTTACATGGATGACTTTTGCGTATATATACTAGATCTATGCATTGTCAAAAAGTGGAAGAAAGCTTAAAAAGTAACTACGAGCTTGGAGGTCAATTGAATCTTGATAAGTGTCATATTGCTGAGAAAGAAGTAGTTCTCCTTGGACATCTCATATCAGAAAAGGGAATTAAAGTTGATCCATCCAAAGCGAGAGCCTTATTGCCTCTACCTCCCCCAACAACAACAAAGAAGACCCTCACTTTTGTACAAAAGGTACGCTATATTTCATGGTTCATCCAACTCCTATTTGAAATCATATCTCCATTACAAAAGCTTGAACAAGATGGTATCTTTGCATGGGAGGATATCCATAGTGAATATTTTGAAGAAATCAAAAGATTACACAACACGCTACCCACATTCATGCCCCCAAATATGGGAGAGACTTTCTATGTGTGTCCAAGTGCAAGTGAAGAAACAATTGGAGTAGTCTTATCGCAAAAGGATACGAAAATATCTCACATGCATCTTGTTTAGTTTGCTAGCAAGGTAATAAAAGAAAATGAGAAGAGATATGTTTGGAGTAAGGAAGTTTTAGTCTTACCTTCTTGCTAGGCCTTTCATTGGTCTTACAACAGATCATGCATTCCCATATGTGGTACAACATATGAGTATCTCATCTAGAATAGCTAAATGGGTTCTTGAACTTCAAGAATACAACTATACTTTTGTAGTAGAGGAAAGCACAAGAGCTAGTCTTACAGACATACTCATCTACAGGAAGTGGGAGAGGAAAATATCCAATGAGAGGGACAAAGGAGCAACCTTGCATGAAGAAGATATTGAAGATGCACATACTATATTTTTTGATGGTGCACATAAGAAGCAGGTCGATAAAGCAACATGACGATTTTTTATATATGACCAAAACAAACAACTCATCTTCAAGAAAGGTATAACTCTTCCTAATGCTCATTCAAATAACAAAGCAGAATATGCAGCACTATTTGAGTCCTTGCATGAATGTGTTCAACATGGTATCAAAAGGTTGATTATCAAAGGAAACTCAATGTTGATAATTAAGCAATTGCAAAATGTTTGTTGTTGCGAAAGGCAAAATTTGTTTGAATGGTTGAAAAAGGTAAGGGTGTTATTGAAACAATTTGATAACACTCAAATATGTATTGTACCAAGGAGCCAAAATAACGAAGCAAATGCATTAGTGAATGAGCGATTTGATGTTTTCATAGCATCCATGAAGCTAGGAGACAACAGTTTTGTAAGTCAATAAGGATTAGAAGATATCATCGAGTTTCTTGAAACTGGGGAACCACCCAAGCATCTAAACAAGCTACAAAGGCATCGACTAGTAAAGAAGGCTCCACAGTACCAACTCACAGGAGATAATCTCTTTGAGAAAGTTAAGGACCTTATCCTCAAAAGGGTCTGCACATATGATGAAATAAAGACCATTCTAGAGTCCTGTCATGACCATGCATGTGGAGAACACTTCTCACATGAGATAAAAATAAGGAAGGTACTCCAAACAGGGTATACATGGCCGACACTTCATAAGGATGTTCAATATTGGTGTAAAACATGCAATAAATGCCATATTACAGGGAAGAAGTGGCTTATGTATGAACCAAGGACACCACTCTTATCTTATGGGCCATTTGAGAAATGGGTAATTGATGCAATTGGACCCCTACCAAGGACAAGCTCAAGAAAGGAGTACATCATTGTGGCAGTGGACTACATGACTAGATGGGCAAAAGCAACTAGCACAAAAAGGACAACAACACAATATATTGGGAAGTTCATTTATGATTTCATATGTTGTAGACTTGGAATACCTTTAGAGATAGTGTTTGATCATGGTCTAGGTTTTAGATCAGATGTCTTGAATGATCTATTGAGTAGATTAAACATAAGGCATAGATACTCCACACCCTATTATTCTCAATGTAACGGTCTTGTTGAAAAGACCAATGGAAATATTTGTAAAATCATTAGTAAGCAGGTAAAGAAGCATCCTAAGGAATGGGATAAGCACCTCACCGCCGCCTTATGGGCATATTGCACATCCTATAAGGCATCGTTACGGTTCACCCCATTTCACTTGGTATATGGACAAGAAGCCTTGTTGTCAATAGAGGTAGAAATTCCAAGTCTTCGAGTACTACTATAGGAAAGTGGACAGAGTGAGCAAGAGGGAATACAAAAGAGGCGGAATTTAACAAACAACTCAAAGATAAAGGGTTGGCGGAAGAACTCTTGTTCTAGGATATGGCAACTGTTTTGATAATAGGCATGATACAAAGTTCCAACCAGGATGGAAGGGACCGTTTTTTTATCAAGAGGAAGTTCAAGAATGGCATCTACCAACTTATGAATCTATCAGGGAAAGTGCACAAGACCAAGGTCAATGGATGGAGGCTAAAAGACTACTAATAAAGGATAGAAGACCTTGATGATCAACAAGAGCAATCAGATAAGAAAGAAATAGTGATGGTGGTACAAGAAGAGGACCCACCCTAGGACATCAACCACTACTAGAAAGTGCAGGATGTAGTGATGCCCCCCATTGAAAGAAGCAAGTTTCATCGCTTTTGTGATGTCACATAAGTGATGGGACTATTTTTTATTAAAAAAAAAGAAGCCATATCGCATAAGTGATGCAAAGTGTCCATTACGCGAGGCTAACTTTCACCATCACAAATAACATCGCTAATTAGCGATGCTCCTATCGACATTCACAAACTGATTGCAAAGCTTGAGTGTTGCATAAACAATGTTTCCAGATTCCAGAGCATCGCATAAGTGATATTCTAGAATGTAAAAATAAAATCGATTTCTCTTGGCACATTTGTGGGGGGATTGAGACGTGCGAGAGAGAGAGATAGAGAGAGAGAGAGAGAGAGAGAGAGAAACAGAGAGAGAGAGAGAGAGCATACATGCACATTCCTCCTAGTGACAGTCAGAAAGAGAGGCAAAGGTATGTAAACACACACATACACACATATTTACACACACATATACACATGCATACACACACATATTTACACACATAGACACACATATACACACATAGAAACACACACATATACACATAGACACTTACATATACACACACACACATACACACATAGACACACACATACACACATAGACACACACACACATACACACATATACACACACAAATTTATACACACACATACACATGCATACACACACATATATACACATACACACATATATACACACATAGACACACACATACACACATAGACATACACACAACACACATAGAGACACACACATACACACAGATTTACACACACAAATACACATGCATACACACACATATACACACATAGACACACACATACACACATAAACACACACACACATACACACATAGACACACACACACATACACACACATATAAACACACACACATACACACATAGACACATAGACACATACACACTTACACACACACACATACACACACACACATACACACACACACATACACACATCCACACACATTTACACACACACATACACATGCATACACACACATATATACACATACACATGTATATACACATATAGACACACACATACACACAGACACACACACATACACACATAGATACACACATATACACACACATACACACATACATACACACACACATACAGACAGACACATACACACATACACATACATACACACATAGACACATACACACAGATTTACACACACACATACACATGCATACACACACATATAAACACACATATAAACACACATACACACACACATACACACATAGACACACACACATACACACATAGACACACATACACACACACATAGAAACATACACACTTACACACACACATACACACACATATACACACACATACACACACACACACATTTACACACACACATATTTACACACATACATACACATGCATATACACACATATATACACATACACACGTATATACACACATAGACCCACATAGATACACACATATACACACATAGACACACACATACACACACATACACACACATACACACATACACACACATACATACACATACAAACACATACACATACACATACACATAGAGTTACACACACATACACATGCATACACACACATATATACACATACACACGTATATACACACATAGACACACACACATACACACACACATACACACATAGACACACACACACATACACACATACATACACACATAGACATACACACAAATTTACACAATACATACACATGCATATACACACACATATATACACACACACATACACACATAGACACACACACATAGACACACACACACACATATAAACACACATACAAACACATACACACATAGACACATACACACTTACACACACACACAAACAAACACACATCCACACACATTTACACACACATGTACACATGCATACACATACACATACACACATACACACATATATACACACATAGACACACACATCACATAGATACATGTTGGAGAAACAATCACTAATTGGACATATATTTGAAGGTCAAAGCTTTAGAAGAAAACCACATGCCTATGTGAAGGGACAAATTCACATGTATGATATTTGTAAAGTTAGTTCACTTTAGTTCTAGAAGTTTTTTTTAAAAGTCATGAGATTGAGAAACTCTATATAAGTTATTTTGTATCAACTGTCACCTGAGAGAGAATAAGGTTAGAAGAGAGAAATAGAGAATGAAGAGAATGGTAGTTGAGAATAATCGAGCTTCTTTACATGAGAAAGTATTTGTAAAGTTTTGAGTCTCCATAGCCATCAGAAGGTTTAATAGAAGTTTTGTGTATAAGTCTTCTTCTTCTTCTTCCATCTTGAGAGTTTGTCTTTTGTGTAATGATTTAAAAGTTGAAGTTTTCCAAGCAAGTCGATGCTTGGCATCGAATGTATGGTAAAAGGTTGAGGTTTATGCGAGAAATCGATGCCTGGCATGGAATCTAAGTTGATAAGTCCTTGTTTTCATGTCTGACTTTTATCTACTGATAAAGCTTTCTAAAACATGAGGTTTGTGGTGCAATCCAATGCCTTGCATCGAGTTTATGCATAAAGTCGATGCCTAGCATCGAATTCCATCACAAAAGTGATTTTCTTTATATCTATGTCCAAGGAGGTATTTTAGGTGTTGAAAAAGTGGCTAAAAAAGCACCAAGTTGATGCATGGCATCGACTTTTGGTTGCAAGTCGATGCAAGGCATCGAATTTTCATTTTTTTAGACAGTCAGTTTTACTAAAACAAGCAATATTTCCAATTTTGGTAGCTCATACATAGTCATCTTTGAAGATCATAACTTTATGTGTAGTGCTCCATTTCTTGCAAATAATAGCTTCTTGGAAATCTCTACTCTTCTTCTTTCATTACCAAAAGATCTTGGGGAAATAATATCTGTGCTAAGAGAAATTAGCAAAAGAGTGAATGTATGTCATTTCACTGACTAGAAAGTTCTGAAGAAGCAAAGTTCTATGTCATTTCACTGACTAGAAAGTTCTGAAGAAGCAAAGTTCTTAGTTTAAGCTATCATTTTTCATAGTTTGGAGAAGCATTGAAATAATGGTGACCATAGAGATGTTCTAGTGTCACATTAATTCATTTCTTATGATGTTTCACACATCAACAAGTGGTATCAAAGCAAAACGGTCCTAGATAGTAGAAGGCAGCAAAGGTATGAGAAGTTTTGGAAAAGTTTTCATTAAAGTATGAAAGCTGAATCATTCAAAGACACAAGGCATCAAAAGATTACTTCAAAAGTATATTCATACACAAAGAACTCCAAAATGTAGTATCCTTTATTCTTTAAGCTCACAAGTTGCAGTAGAAGCAAGCAATTATGGAAGATTATATCTCCATTGACAAACTAGATAGGGATAATTACCCTGCATGGGTTATAAGAATGGAAGCCTTACTTATGACTAAGGATCTCATGGTGTACATAACAAGTGAAGAAGGGAAGCAAGTATTTGAAGATGAAAGACGACCAAAGAAAGAGAAACTCAATGCTTTAAAGCATTGGCAGAAGAAGGATGCAAGTGCAAAAGCCTACATCTACAATACAATTTCATATCATTTGCTACCACACATCAGAGGATTGGAATCATCTGAAGATATATGGAATGCATTGGAGTATCATTTCCAAAGCACTACTAAAGCTCGGAAAGCAAGTCTTTGGTCAGAGTTTACAACACTCAAGAAGAAGCTGAGTCAAACCATTAGTGATTATGTCACTAAGATGAAGGATCTAGCAGATAGTCTTGGATCCATAGATGAAGATATTGAGGATCACAGGTTGATTGCTCAATTACTTACAGGTTTGAGAGGGGATGAAAGGACGTGGAAACCTTTTTTCTTATCAACAGAACTTTCATTAAATCATTATGTTCCAGATTTGAACTAGTTTCTTGGTTTGATGCTCACATTTGAGCAAGACTTGAAGACAGATGGGGATAAAGGACAAAGTTCTACAATGTCCGTGAAGAATAAGAAGAAAGGAGATAGAGGTAATGCAAAGGATGAAGAAGAGTCAAGTTCTCAAGTTTATTATGCAAGAGGTAGAGGCACAGGCAGAGGAAGAGCAAGAGGCTTTGGAAGAGGAAGAGGTAATCAGAATAACAACAAGAAGGCTTGTTGGATCTGTGGATTGAGTAATCATTTGGCTCATGACTGTTGGCATAATCAGCAAGGATCAAATCAAAATCAAAATAACAATAGCAAAGGCAAAGGTGGAAGATATCAAAGTAATTTTCAAAGAGGTAGACAAAATCAAAGAGGAGGCTATGGTAGAGGTGCAGGAAGAAGTTGGGGACAGAATCAATCCTACAACACCACCTACTACAATTATGCAAATGACACATAGAATGAAATTCATACATCATTGATGATGAATTCAATCAGCACATCAGATAAAGAAGATCTAAAGGTATTTTACATTGACTCTAGATGTTCTAATCATTTGTCAGGAAACATAGAATTGATGTTATAGTTGGAAAAAGGAATATCTAGTCATACAGTTCAAACAGGTGATAATACAAGACGTAGTGTACATTCAATTGGAAAAGTCAAATGCAAGACTGGAGCAGATTTGCTAACCAATGTTTTGTATGTTTCGACGATACCTAAAAGCTTGTTGTGTGTGGGACAAATAGTTGAAAAAGGTTTTCAAGTTAGATTTACAAATGAAGGAGTATTTGTTGAAGATCTAGAGAATAGATAGAATTAGATTGTCTGTGGTAAGAAAGAAGGTAGACTCTTTACTTTAAGAGTGCAAGCGAACATTGGTCAAGCTTTGCTCAAACATGGTGAAGGAGTGATTACAGAACTTGATCTCTAGCATAAGAGATTAAGTCATTTCAATGAAAAAGGAATTAAAGCTATTGTTGCAAATCAGTCTGTACTAGGACTACCAAATGTGTAGAGTCAACATATGATTTATAAATGTGAAGCATGTCAGATGGGAAAAGCACATAGGTTACCATTTCAGAAGAAAGGATTCAAACATGATGGAGTACTAGAGCTCATTCATATAGATGTATGGGGACCAACAAAATAAGGATCTATCAGTGGCTCAAGGTATTATGTTCTTTTCATTGATGATGCTACAAGATGGATAAGTTTATATGTTTTGAAGGAAACATCAGAAGTGTTTGGAGCTTTCAAGAATTTTCATGCATATGCAGAGAGAGTCACATGTCAAAAGCTTAAGAGACTGAGGTCAAATGGAGGGGGAGAATACTTCTCCTTTGGAATGCATGTATTAAGAGAGAAATAACCTGTAGCTACACACCACAACAAAATGGTGTAGCAAAAAGAAGAAACACGACTTTGGTTGAGTTTGCTAGAGCTTTGCTGAAGGAGAAGAATTTTTTGAATTCTCTTTGGGCTGAGGCTATGAATACAGCTACATATCTTGTAAATAGATTAGCATGTGCAGCTCTAAATTGAATGACTCCATATGAAGCTTGGTGGGGTAAGAAACCAACACTAGATCATTGTAAAGTGTTTGGATCAATAGCATATGCTTATGTGCCATCACAACTTAGACATAAGCTTGAACCAAAGTCAGAAAAATATGTGTTCATTGGTTATGATGAAAAGCAAATGGGTTATAGGCTGTGGAATCCTCTAACCAAACAATTTGTTGTTTCTAGAGATGTTACATTTGATGAACAAAAAAGTTGGTATGCAGATCAAAGTCATACAACTGAAGAATTTGAAGAAGAGGTAAGAAGATGTGAGAAATGAAAATCAATTGTGCAGGTGAATGGAGATGAAGAGTATATGCAAGCAAGTACATCTAGAAGTGGATTAATAAGAAGAAATGAAGATGATCCTATATTTGATGAAGAGGTTTATGCAGACACATATGAAGAATGTGAACCAAGGAGGTCAAGCAGGATAAGAAGGTAACCAAAAAGGTATTCTTATGATACTTCTTACATAACTCAAAGGAACTATGCATATATGATCAAAGATGATGAAGAACCTTAGAACTATGATGAATCAAAAGGTAAGAAGCAATGGGAAGAAGCAATAAAGGAAGAATTTAATGCACAAGAGGAGAACAAGACTTGGGTACTTGTTCCTAAACCAACTGGTAAGAAGGTAATTGGAAATAAATGGGTTTATAAAGTGAAGAAGATTGCAGATGGATGTATAGATAGATACAAAGCTTGACTGGTGGTGAAAGGCTATGCCCAAACCTATGGCATAGATTATGATCAGACATTCAGTCCTGTAGCTAAGATGTCAACTATAAGAACAATCATTGCTATTGCAGCTTCAAAAGGATGGACTCTGAGTCAACTGGATATAAAGAATGCATTCTTGAATGGATACATATCAGATGAGGTATACATGGAACAACCTCAAGGGTTTATAGATTCTAGGTATCCAAATTTTTTTTGTAGGTTAAGAAGAGCACTTTATGGATTGAAGCAAGCTCCAAGAGCATGGAACTATAGATTGGTGAAGTATCTCAATGATCTTGGATATCAAAGTTCAAAAGCAGATCCAAGTCTACTCATTAAAAGAACAGAGGAAGGTACAATCTACATTTGTATTTATGTAGATGACATTATAATCACAAGTACTTCAGATGAAGGAATTAAGGAGGTAAAGAGATTACTTGAGAAAGATTCTAAGATCAGTGATCTAGGAAAATTATCATACTTTCTTGGTATGGAAGTTACTTATATAGGTCATGGCATATATGTATCACAAGAAAGGTATCTTTTGAACTTGTTAAAGAAGTTTGGAATGGAAAATTGCAGAGAAGCTTCAACTCCACTGGAAGTCAACCACAAGCTCAATAAATATGATGGTGTAGAATATAAAGATATATGCTACACTAACAAGACCTGATTTTAGTTATGCAGTGGGAGTTTTGCCACAATTCATTCATTGTCTAAAGGACCCACATTGGATTGCAGGTCAAAGAGTTCTCAGATATATCAAAGGAACTATAAAGGAGGGATTGCATTATCTTTTTACATCAGATTTGAAGTTGAGAGCATATATAGACTCAGACTAGGCAGGTAATCAAGATGATAGGAGAACAACACATGGATACATGATATATATTGGTGATAAGCTTGTAAGTTGGTGTTCAAAGAAACAACATACAGTAGCATTGTTGTCAACTCAAGCTGAGTAAAAAGGACTTGTGGAAGCAGGTAAGGAGGTCATATGGAGGCAGACATTATTCAAAAGCGTGGACATTGATGCAGGTATACCTACAATACATGGAGATAATATGAGTTCACTTTATCTTGCAGCAAATCCACTATTTCATGCAAGAACAAAACATATAGAGATATATTATCATGTCCTGAGAGAAAAGGTAAGGGAGAAAGAAATTGAACTAGAGTACATTTCTATAAAAGATAAGATAGCAAACATAATGACAAAGAGCTTGGATGGTGTGAAGAACAGTAGATTCAAAATCATGGTAGGAGTAAAAGAAAAGAAGATGATATGCAAAAACAGAGAATGTCAATTAGTGATTGAGGGGGAGTTGTTGGAGAAACAATCACAAATTGTATATATATTTGAAGGTCAAAGCTTTAGAAGAAAACCACATGCCTATGTGAAGGGACAAATTCACAAGTGTATTATATTTGTAAAGTTAGTTTACTTTAGTTCTAGAAGCTTTTTTAAAAAGTCATGAGATTGAGAAACTCTATATAAGTTAGTTTGTATCGATTGTCACATCAGAGAGAATGAGGTTAGAAGAGAGAAAAAGAGAATGAAGAGAATGGTAGTTGAGAATAATCGGGCTTCTTTACGTGAGAAAGTATTTGTAAACTTTTGAGTCTCCATAGCCATCAGAAGGTTTAATAGAAGTTTTGTGTATAAGTCTTCTTCTTCCATCTTGAGAGTTTGTCTTCTACGTAATGATTTCAAAAGTTGAAGTTTTCCAAGCAAGTCGATGCCTTGCATGAAATGTATCATGAAAGTTTGAGGTTTTATGCGGGAAATCAATGCCTCGCATCGAATCTAAGTTGATAAGTCCTTGTTTTCATATTTGAGTTTTATCTACTGATACAGCTTTCTAAAACATGAGGTGTTTATGGAGCAATCTGATGCATCACATTGAGTTTATGCATAAATTCAATGCCTGGCATCGAATTCCATCATAAAAGTGATTTTCTTTATATCTGTGCTCAAGGGGGTATTTCAAGTGTTGAAAAAGTGGTTGAAAAAACACCAAGTCGATGCTTGACATCGGCTTTTGGTTGCAAGTCAATGCTATGCATCAAATTTGCATTTTTAGACAGTCAGTTTTACTAAAACAGGCAATATTTCCAATTTTAGGAGCTCATACATAGTCATCTTGTGAAGATCATAACTTGATGTGTAGTGCTCCATTTCTTGCAAATAGTAGCTTTTTGGAAAGATCTATCCATCAAAAGATCTTGGAGAAATAATATCTGTGCTAAGAGAAATAAGCAAAAGAGTGAAGGTATGTCTTTCAGTGACTAGAATTTTCTAGAGAAGCAAAGTTCTTAGTTTAAGCTATCATTTTTCAAAGTTTGGAGAAGCATTGAGTTAATGGTGACCATAGAGGTGTTCTAGTGTCACATTAATTCATTTCTTGTGATGGGTCACACATCAACAATACACACACATGCACACATAGACACACACACATACACACATAGACACATATACACAATTACACACAACTTTACACACACACACATACAAATGCATACACACACATATATACACATACAAACATATACACATACATAGATAGACACATAGACACATAAACACAGAGACATACATATATAGACACAGACACACACATACACACACACATAGACACACATACACACATACGCACACATAAATACACACATATACACACAGATTTACACACACACATACACATGCATACACACACATATATACACACATAAACACACACACATACACATAGACACACACACATAGACACACACACACATACACACATAGAAACATACACACTTACACACACATACACACATCCACACACATTTACACACACACATACACACATCCACACACATTTACACACACACATACACATGCATAGAGACACATATATATAGATACACACTTATATACACACATAGAAACACACATATACACATAGACACACACACATACACACATAGGTACACACACACACACATACACACATACACACACACAGACACAGACACATACACACACATATATGCATACACACACATATACATACATGCATACATATGCATACATATGCATACATAATGCATATGCATACATAATGCATATGCATACATAATGCATATGCATACATAATGCATATGCATACATAATGCATATGCATATGCATACATACATACTTACATGCATACATAATGCACATGCATATGCATACATAATGCACATGCATATGCATACATACATGCATACACACACATACACACACATACACACACACATAGACACATACACACATACACACATAGATTTACACACACACATACACATGCATACACACACACATATATACACACATAAACACACACATACACACATAGACACACACACATACACACATAGACGCACACACACATACACACACACATACACACATAGACAAATACACACTTACACACACACATATAAACACACACATAGACATATAAACACACACATAGACATATAAACACACACATAGACATATACACACACACATCCACACACATTTACACACACATATACACATGCATATAGGCACATATATACAGATACATACGTATATAGACACATAGACACACACATACACACATACACACAGACACACACACACACATACACACACATATACACACACATATGCATACACACACATAGAGACACATACACACACACACATACACACACACATACACATACATGCATACATATGCATACATACTATGCATACATAATGCACATGCATACATAATGCACATGCATACCTAATGCACATGCATACATAATGCACATGCATACATAATGCACATGCATACGTATGCATACATAATGCACATGCATATGCATACATACATGCTTACATGCTTACACACATACACACACTCATATATACACCTATATACACATACACACACATATACGTACTTACATATACATACACACATGTAGATACACACATATACACACATGCATATACACATACACATGCATACACACATACACATGCATACACATACATATATACACACACATACATATACATACATATACATACATATACATACATATACATATATGCACATCAGGTCACATGCATACCTGCCCACAAACATACACACATACATACACATGCATATATACGTACGCACGCATACACAATGCACACATACACATGCATACACATATACATATACATACACTTACACATACACACACATACATATACATGCATACATATGTACACATACATATATTGATTTCTAACCCATTTTGTTTTATACGTACAAATATCATGGATCCTAGTAGATAAAGAAGGCGAAAATCACTCTCATAAAAAGTATTATGAGAGCAAGAGTTCTGCCTGATACCTTAGGGATCGTCATGCACAAGTACTCAGAGATGCATGATGATGAGCTGGATTTTACGATCCAGATGCTTACCCAGCAATCAGAGGAGGGCTCTTCTACAGCTCCACATGCAGGAAGAGAACTATCTACTCATAGGTATATTTTTTTTCACAATTTTTCTTAAGGATATTATAGCACATATTTTTATTTATTGTTATCTATCTATTTTTAGGACACCTATACCACCTCTAGATCATGAGAGCAGAGCAAAATTGCCTATGAGGACATGCATCGGCACCCTAGAGCTAGAGTGCGATATAGAGCTAGAGGGGAATATAGTGTATATAGGGAATGGATTGGAGTTCAAGTGAAGAATGTGAGCATTATGCGACTCCTACTTGCACCTTGTCCACTTGCAGTGGAAATAAGTATAAGTGTTACATATAAATTGAAATAAATATCTTATGTTTTATTTACATGATTTTTTTTATTTTTGTAGTGAACATGATGAGAGGGATAAAAAAAATATGTACTTAGTTCACTTGAGACTGAATTTGGGACTGGGTGGTCGCATAAGTGGTGTCTAAAAGAGATGCAAACACTTATGGCTCATCGTCATGATAATGCATGGTATGCATTGCTTTTATTTGTTATAATTATATGTGTAACTATATATATATACAGACACACACATAATATACATATATATTTACATATATATTTATACACATATTTATATACACACCCCTATATACAGAAATGTACATGCACATCAGGTCACATGCATACATGTGTATATGTGTATGTATATACATGTGGATATGTGTATGTGTGTTTATGTATGTATGTATATGAGAGAGAGAGAAAGGAGTGCGACCGGAGGTACACATACACGCATACACACACATACACATCCATACACACACATACATGCACATTTACACACACATACACATACATGCACATTTACACATACACACACATACATGCACATTTACACACACACATACACATGCATGCAGTTATACACATATAATGAATGCACACATAGACACATACACATACACATACTCATATACACATACACATATATAATCATATGTACACACACATAGAATCACATAATCATGTTTACATACATATATACACATACACATGCATACACACACACAACACATGCATACGCACATATAGATATGCATACATATACACTATATATATATATATATATATATATATATATATATATATATATATATATATATATATATATATATATATATATATATATATATATATATACATATATATATATATATATATATATATATATATATATATATATATATATATATATATATATATATATATATATATATACATATCCTAATTCAAAAACCCTATTTGAAAAACCCTAATTCAACCTTTTAGCCATATGGTTGAAGTATATTTACACATTGCATCTATTCCTCTGACCACCTACTAGAGAGATGTCTCTCCTCCCAACCTTATGCCTCTATATATAGTTACTCGAATCAACCAGGATCATAATATATATAAAGATACATACACATCATATAGATACACATTCATAAATATAAAATGATGTAGTAGATACATTATGCATCACACATACATGCCTATATGTACACATGTATCCATATACATGCATACATATTTTACATGTACACATTTACACATATACACATATACATATATACACATCACATATAGATGCCTACATGCACACATCTATACTTATACATGCATACACCATTATAAACACACTTGCATATATTACACAAATGCATATGCATACATACACGTGTGCATACCAACACATGTATACATATATCACACACATGTACATACATACATATACATGAAACACACATATGTGCATACTAACACATGTATACATATAATACACATGAATACACACACATATGCATACATACATGACAAAAATTTGCTCCTCGAAAATAAAGCTATATATAAAATTTTAGGCATACCCCTGAGCTTCATGGTCTAACTTAAAAGAACATGATTTCATCTCTCGAGTAGGATTCACCGATATTCTAGTTGAATAAAGAAGAATCTATTATCTGATATCCATCCAAATGATTCAAGTTATTGATCGATAGCTAGAGTAGGATTTACTATCTAATCTACTCATATTTTTTCATTATTGCCATCATTTTGGTAAGACATCAATATAGTCTCATCTTCATTATCCTTATTGATTTCATTTATTTCTTCTATTGTTAAATCTATGTTCTCATGAATGACATCATTTATTGATGGAGTAATATTTATTTCTAGTAATTCTTTCATCATCAGTAGAAGCAGCATGTAGAGTATTATCATCTTCATCAAAAAGATTTGTATCATTGTCATGTACAATGATTGTAATTTCTCTTTCAGATGTTGATGTATCAGTATCTGATGGTGAATCATCAAGAGGAATTGCTTCGATCTTTGTAACAATAAACTATTCAAACAATGAACTACGTTTAGGTTGAACATGAATGATTTGCCACCAAGGATGAGCATCAGGGATTTTGTAAAAGAATGTTTTTTCAATATGCCTAGGAAGAATATATGGTTCTCTAGTAGATTACATTACCTTGGAAGAATCAATTGCCCAAAACCTAGATAATTCCTTTCTTAATATGGAATTACTACCTTTATACTTGGCTCGAAACCACTCAAACTTCAAAATGACCTATCAAAATATATAAAACAAAAAACCATTATTATGTGCTAAAAAAATAATAAAATCTATCATAAAAAATATAAACCTTTTTCTACCTGTTTGAATGTACAAAATGATATTTTGTAGATACCAACAATAGTTCCCATGTAACCAATTTTTCCATCTATACGGTTCGTGTCTTTTGAGCTAGCACATGATAGTTGCTTGAAAGAAGCAACAATGCTAGAATCCTCTGTTTTACGTAAAGAATCCATAGCTTTGATTCTAATATGCTGTCCAAAATCCCACATATTAGTGAACATTTGAGACTGCAAAAGAAATTAAATTAGTAAAGAGAAACAAATATACATATATGAGAAAAAAATTATCAAAATTAAATTACCTTTCGTTCACAATCTATCATTAACTCTCTTTGCTCATCTGAGATTTCTTCATTATTTGCATTGGCTCATTGCAAATGAGTATATAGCCAATCCGTGAAAGAAGATATATTTGTAATCTCATTATTATCGAGATTATGTCTATATCCTTTGTTTCTCCATATTTTACTTTAGAGATTTTGAATTTCCTATTCCTACTTGCTAACGAATGCTTGCATGCATTCGCTATTATATGCTATAAAAGTAGAAACATCATTTTTTTTGAAATGTAAATAAAAATGGAACTTCCTTACCTGATAATACCTCGTCTGTTATTTTTGAAGAAGACTCGTTGGTCCATGCACGTAGAGCTTCTTCATGAACTCTTTCAAGGTACTCAATAACATAGTACATGCACTCCTCAAGCATCCAACCCTTTGCCATGGATCCTTCTAGTTTTGCTCTTTGCCACACATAACCTTTTAATATTCTCATAAATTGCTCGACCCAAAGCATCCATCAAGTGTTGACAACACCTGCAATCACTATTTCATCTACAAGATGGACTAATAAATGAACCTGAATATCAAAACATGAAGTAGCAATCTCTTTCTCCATCAAACATAGTAGCTCTTTGCATTCACGTTTCTTTTGTGGGACCGAGTTTTTGTCAATATCTTTTGATGTAATCCACCTATACATATCATAAGAAAAATTATAAAGAAATTAATTCAAAACTAAAAGATATCAAATATTCATATATGTTAAATATAAAAGTATCATAATTATCTTATAAGGGATCCAAGATGATAGATCACATCTCGATAACCAAAGGTAAAACATGTTTCAAAAACTTATGCCAATCATGGGTCTTTAACCTAGATAAGCTCTTATCATCCATAGTAAATATGTTCTGGAAAGATGCTCCCGAGCATGTAGGAGTCGGAATCAATTGAATCCTATTGTTGTTAGTCTATATCTCTTTTTCCGTAAGTCATTTCCTGTCGATGTCTATCAAAAATTGGCCATAACTTTAGTTTTGAGTTTTGGTCCTTCAAATCATTCCTTGATGCTATGGTGTCTTTTAATCCAAGAAGATGGTGCCATAATGAATAACCAATATTCTTGAATATATATGCATAGGATCAAGAAGATGACATACTTTAACTCTTTCCAATACTCCGAAGAATACCATATTAATATATTCTCTACGAGTGCCAATTTTCCTATACCTCTCTTCACGTTCTCATTATCTTCATCATCACTCAAGATTTCTGAATTCTGGATCTATCCGAGATCCATCTTTCCATTTTTGATACCAATCCATAGGCATCATTGGTTTTGGACACTAACCTCTTTCAAGCTTTTGATTAAAATCTATCGCTTCTCTTTTACATCTTAATGGATGATCATCAAGCAAGAATCGTCCATGTGGAAGGTAAATATTTTTGTTGAGATTCTTACTATAGATTGATCTCAACCAATCACCATAATATGGACAAGCTTTATAACCCTTAGTAGATATTCTTGCATCATGAAAATGATAAAAATAGAATTAGATTAACTCATATTTATTTATATGCATATTGAATAAAAAATTTACAGCAATACTTGAACAAACACCATATCCTAGAAGGTCGTGAATAGTCTAAGCCACAATACCACGAACAATAATATATCTTTCATTGATGCTTTTTGATACATCAATGACATTAATACCTCTCCATAACTCTTAGAGATCGTCAATGAGAGGAGCAAGATATATTCATATCTTTAACTTGTCTTTTTTGGGGAGTAAAAGTGAAAGCATTAAATGTTCCATTTAAATGCTAAGATATGGCTGAAGATTGTAGTTTATGACTACCACTCGCCATGTTGAACCATTTACTAGATTTCGTGGAGAATGCATTAAGCCCATCTAACTTTAGATTCTATGGATTTTGTGCAAAATCAGACCATGTAGAATCATTACGCTGAAAAGCAACACTATCTTTTGGAGTTCTGATTATCCCATTAGTACTTTTATGGTCATGTCCCCATGTCAAAAGCTTTGATAATTCAGGGATTTGAAACATATGTCTAATCTGTGGAGCCAATGGAAAATGACTCAATACTTTTTTTGGGATTTTACCTTCTTCATCCTTATATCAAGGAGATTGATATTTTGGACATGTCAAAGAGTCTGCATATTCACCTCTATATAAAATACAATTGCTAGGACATGAATGTATAAAATGATAATCTATATCAAGATTGTTGATTATCTTCTTCATTTCATCATATGAGGTGGGAAGAATATTCTAGCTTGGTAAAAAGTTTTCAAATAATAACCGGTAAGTTCATGAAAAAAGACATATTAATAAAAATAAATAAATAAATATACATATATATATATATGTATATATGCATATGATTTTGTATATGTGTATGCTTATGTGTATGTGTATGTGGATGTGTATATGCATGTGCATGCATATATGTATGTGTATGTGTATATGTATGTATGTGTGTATATGTGTGTATATGTGTTTTGTATGTGTATATGTATGTATGTATATGTATGCATATGTATGCATATATTTATGTATGTGTATGTGTGTATATATGTGTATGTATGTGTATGTATGTATGAATGTGTATGTATGTATGTATGTGCATGTATGCATGTGTAGCTGTGTATATTTGATTTTTTTTTTAATTTTCTTTTTGTTTATTGTGGTTTGCAGGCTTTCATATAGATATCTAGACCACTGAATCATTTTGTTGTCTCCCATTTTATAGTCAATCAATTATGTGCCTTGCTAGCTAAGACTTACATAGTTGCATACAAATATAAAGTATCAGTGAGCTATGGAGGTACTAGGTCATTTGGAAAATAGGAGAAGCAAATTTATCTCGAAGATTTTGAAAGATGGATGAATAGTTTTAAAGGATGGGTGGATAGAAAGCATCCATTCAATGCGAGTTCTTGTTATTACCTTAGTTAAGGTAAGAACAAAAACCTGCATTGAATGGACTCTTTCTTTCTGCCCATCTTTTAAAACTGTTCTTCCATCCTTCAAAGTCTTCGAGATAAATTTGCTTCTCCCATTTTCCAAACAACCTAATACCTCCATAGCTAACTGAGACTTAATATTTGTATGCAAAGTTCATAAAAGATTTAGCAGCGTAGGTATTAGGTCACATAGAATAGGGGAAGTAGATGTATGAGGAAAATTCTAAAGGCTAGGTGGACAATTCCAAAGGCTAGATGGACAAAACATCTTCATTCGATATAGGTATGTATAATTTGACCTTACTCTCATAACATGTATGTGTGTATATGTGTGTGTATGTTTATGTGTGTATGCATTCATCTATATATATGATCTATGTATGTATGTATTTATATGTATATGTTTATGCATGTTTTTGTATATATAAATAGATAGAAACTTAAAAATTATACCTTAATAGTGCCAAAACAGATGCATTGCTCCATCCAAAATGATTTTGAAGATTGAGAATAAGTAAGATCTCACTTAATCGTGTCAAAAGACTTCCTTCATATACATGCTTTAGACATTCCTCTCAAAGATATTTCTCATTTTTAGAAATATCAATGCTCTCACTGTCATTTTGATACCAATCCTCAATAAAATCTGCCATGCCATCATCTTCATCATTGTCGCACAAATCTTGTACTTTATCTTCTTTTGAATATAAGTCTTTCAACCTTGCATATTCCATAGGATCACTTTTGTGTAGCCTCCTCATAGAAGCTTCTGATAAATGAGGTCTTACTAGCAACTGTGAATGGTGTGGTGGAATATCATCAACATCATATGTTGGAATCTACACACATGAATAAAAATCATTAATATTCCATAAATAAATGAAAAGTAAACTTTAAACATAAAATTAAGTTATTAAATATGGATAGAAAGTTTTCATTCTCTCTCTAGCTAAAAGGTGTTGTTGGAGGTCTACGCCATCCATAATTCACTAATATTTCATCACCAGCATGTAATGAAGTAATAGCATTGACAACTATGTATCTTGCTACATCTATACTCATGTATGGTGATTCATGACTATTTTCATGATCCTCAAATGTGAAATTAGTCCTTGATCTATTATGTAACCCTCGACTACTATTTATTAAACCTGTTATATTTCCATGCATGTAAGCTCTTCCATCAATATATAATCTTTCATTTTCTACATGTGAAATCCTTCCATCAATATATAAGGGATGTTGCACTCAAGCATATTCCATAAGCACTCATGCTTTAAATATAACATGCAAGTCCATGCCAATCTCCCCATCCATATATAGGACCACAAAATGACATAAGAGCGACTTCAAAGTTTGGAGGTACATACAAATCCTTGACAATAAAGAGACCATGATCAACACTAGTAATAGTGGATGGAGCCCTCAAATAGCAATTACCCTAAAAGTTAAAACCATCTCCGTCTAAAGGAAGTGGTCCTCTATTTCATCCTCCATATCTTCTTCTATCATATGTTTGTACTAGAGAAAGATCACGAGTTGGCAATGGATAATCTCTAGCCGTTTCAGTCTCTAAACTAGGAGGTAGAGGATTTCTAGAAACCTCTCCTTGTAATTGATGAACAAAAAGTCCATGATGTGTACAAGGTATATTAGCATTATGAGTATGAGAATTATCATCATCATCGAGCAAGCATTCCTGTATGTCAACAATAATTTGATTTTGTATATGGTTTTAAAATAAAATAATGACATTAATTTATAGAAAAAGTACATACCCAAGCATTACCACGTTGACCAGGTGGTGTTGCATGCTCAAAACTACCATACTCTACCTCATGTTCAATACATTCCAATCCTGGTCTTTGATACATGCCATAGCAAGAGTTACACCAACATATAATATGCTCTTCATAGTAAGATTCATCATAATTCCTATTGGAGGACACATGTGAAGACGTTGCATGGATAGGAGGTGGTGGAGTGCCCTTTGATTGATTAGAATCTGATTATAACAAGAAAAAAACATATATCAATTATATATCTATCAAATATATTTCAAATTAAAAGTTTGATATACTTCTAGTATATAGTCCTTGCACGATTAGGAGACGGTGGTGCAGTTCCGTCTGATTCATCAGAATCTACAAATAATGGTATTAGATATTAATAGTATGATTATTTACATACATAAACATTCACATATACACATTTACACATACACATATTCACATATACACAAATACACACTCTTGTGGATAAATGCATATATTTTGTATCAATGTGTGCATATGCATGCATGTGTATGTGTGTATGTGTGTATGTATATATGTGGATATGTATATGTGTGTTTATATTATATGTATGTATATGTGTATATGTATGCATGTATGTATGTGTATATGTTTGCATGTATATGTGTATGTGGGTATGTGTAAGTGTATGTATGTATAAGTGTATGTGTGTATGTATGTTTATGTGTGCATGTGTGTGTGTGTATATATATAATATATATATATATATATATATATATATATATATATATATATATATATATATATATATATATATATATATATATATATATATATATATATATATATACCATATATATGTGAGTATGTGTATTGGTGCATGTATTTAGTATGTATGTATGTATGTATGTGTAAGTGTATGGATATGTGTATGCTCATGCTATATGTGTGTATGTATGTGTATGCATTCTGATTATTTTTTTTGTGCTTGAGATTAAAATAACAAGAGATATTATATGGTGTAAAAAAATAAGAGGAGACCTAACATACCACCTCAGACATGCTAGTTTTTTCATAGACAGCTACATCTTTAGGAGTTATTTCCTCAGTAGAAGGTATAAAAATATGTTTTATTAATTTTTTATATTTAATTTATGTATTTATTTTCTAAAATATCTTTCAAGGCCCTTTCTTTTTCTCTTTCCACTTGCTCTTTCTTGTGAAGTTGATTTGGTAAGTCTCTTCTGTTGGGAAAGATGGATGGACACTCCAAGAAATGAGTAGGTACTGCGAGATCCTACTTTGTACTAGCGCCTTGTAGCTTCAGAGTTGAGTTGTGGGGCCTCTTAGCTTTCCAATAACACTATAAAAGTGCCTATGTACTTTGGAAATGATGTGAGAAATGATTGAATCAAAACAGACTACTTCCAAGTTGAAGGATCAATGAAAACCCTATACTTTTGTTCACACACCTGCTGTTTGTTATGCTCACTACATCCAGTATAGTAGGAATTAGAAAAATTCCTTTTGGAAATATCAAAATATCTTAATGATCTAGTGATTCCAAGTGGAATCACTTAAAATGATGCACTATACACCGAGCAATCACTTTGGCAATCAAATCATTACTCCCAATTTTTTAGGACCTCTGGAGAGTTTCACCAGTGAGTGCTTTGATGCACTTTTATCCAGATTGGCTGAATGGATTTCCTTAAAAATTTGTGAGCATGTCGAACACAGAGCTGATTGCAAAAAGCTATCGAACATTGAAAATGGTAAAGAAATGATTGAGATATGATCAGTACAAGTTGACCATTATGAGTGACTATGACAGAGAGACCATAGATGAGAATTGTAGATCTATTGTACTAAAGAACAATGTTGTACAAGATCATAGGCTTGATAGCACACATTTGTCTGCACATATTTGTTTTAAATTTCTCCCACCAATATGCCCTAATCTCTTATGCCAAATTTCAAGCTTTGATTGTGTTTGGTCTTTGTAGCTGTAGAGTGCAATATTCCTTGTATCTTCAACTTCAAAAGTGAATAATCCACCTGTCTTTTCTCCTTTGGAAATTCTTTTGAATCCATGTTGGGGATCCTTCACAAATGCTCCATATTGATTGAAAGTGACCTGCAAACCCTTTTCCACAATTTGTCCAACACTCATTAAATTCTTGGTAATTGTAGGTACATATAGAACCCTGCTCAATAGATTTCTATTTCCATATGGGGTCTTAACATTCCCTACTTTAATCACTGAGTGTTTGGTGTCATCACCTGTTTGTACCTAATGTTTTCCCTTTTGTTCCTCAAGGTCAAAGAGAAGAGCTACATTGCCTGCCACATGGTTTGAGCATCCTAAGTCAATGTAGAAAAGATGGTCATCATTTATACCTAGTTTTGAAGTCATATTCATAATCAGAAGAGAATCTTCTTGCCCTCTATGTAGTTGTAATCCTTCCTTGATTTGTAGCCTCCTTAGTAGTTGCTATTGTAGTTGTTGTTATAGTTGTTATTGTATCCTTGATGATGATTGAATCTTCCTCTTGATTGTGTGTATCCACCTCTTTCATATCCTCTACCTCTCTGATTCTTGAAGTTCATGTAACACTCATATGTAGTATGATTTGACAATCCAAAAATATTACATGGTGAGGAGTTATAAGGTCTCCCCCTACCTTGCTTACTCCTCTGCCCCTTCCTCTTGAGGTTCTACCTCTCCCTCCATAGTTGTCTTGGGAGGTAGTTCCTTCATCTTCAACCTTCTTGTTCTTCCCTTTCTCTTTGTACTTACTTTTATCAGTGTATAGGGCAGAAGAGCTATTACCTCTTAGTGAATCTTCATTCTTGTTGAGCTTGGCTTCATGGATAAATAGTTGCCCCATGAGTGTGGTAAGGTCTGGAATCTGCATGTCCATGCACAAGTCCATGGCAGTTGTGAAGCTCTCCCATTTATCATCAACTTTAATACCATTGATTACTTGTCTTACAATCTGCTCCTCTCTTCAATTTCTTCTCCTATGCTTGCCAATTGATCAGCTACATCTTTGACTTTGGTCACATACTCTGAGATGCCTTGCTTGGGTTGCTTCCTTTGGGTGGTAAACTCAATCCACAATTGGTTCTTCCTAGCCTTTGTGTTCGAAGAGAAATATGAAGACAATGTTTCCCAAGTCTCTTGGGATGTCTTATAGTTCCTAATATGTGGAAGAAGAAAATCAGAGATTGAGTTAAGTAGGTAAGATCTTGCTAATGCATCCTTGGCACACCATGTGTTGAGTCTTTCATGCTCCTCTCTTGTAGGTTGTCTTTTGCTTCTAAATATGGGCATCTCCTCATCTCTTGAGATGTATCCATAAAGGCTCCTTCCTTGCAAGTATGTCTTCATCCTCAAGGACCATGCTTGATAGTTGTTCCTATCCAATTTATCAATGAAACAAGGGAAACCATCCCCCATTTTACCTTAGCTTTGCTCTGATACCACCGTTGGGAAAGATGGATGGACACTCCCAGAAATGAGTAGGTACTGCCACAGCCTACTTTGAAGCAGCCCCTTGTAGCTTCAGAGTTGAGTTTTGGGCCCTCTTAGCTTTCCAATGACAGTATACAAGTGCTTATGTACTTTTCAAATGATGTGAGAAATGATTGAATCAAAACAAACTACTTCCAAGTTGAAGGATCAATGAAAACCTTCTATTTTTGTTCACACACCTGCTACTTGTTATGCTTAGTGCATCCAGTATAATAGGAGTTAGAAAAATTCCTTTTGGAGATATCAAATTAGCTTAATGATCTACTAATTCCAAGTGAAATCACTTAGAATGATGCACTATACACAGAACAATCAGTTTAGCAATCAAATCATTACCCTCGATTTTTTAGGACCTCTGCAGAGTTTGACCAGTGAGCGCTTCTACGCGCTTTTCTCCCAATTGGTTGAATATATTTCCTTAAAAATCTTTTAGCATGTAAAGCATTTGGAGCTGATTCCAACAAGATATAGAAAATTGAAAATGGTAAAGAAATGACTGAGATATGATCAGTACAAGTTGACTGTTATGAGTGACTGTAACAGAGAGACCATAGATGAGAATTGTAGATCTATTGTATTAAAGAACAATGTTGTACAAGATCATAGGCTTGATAATCAATTCCTAATGATGGGGAGTAGTGTAGGATACAATGTGAGCCTCACTCTCTTACAAATTCAATCAGCAATGGCTCGGAATTGAAGTGATCTAGCCCGCAAGCCATCTTTTATAGATGTGATGTTTAAATTTGAATTTGAACCCTCCATTGGCTCTCACTAAAAAAGGTAGTCCTCCAATCTAGGAGATATTCCCTCAAATGAATTCGTGACTTTTCCAACTAACAAGTCCACGAGTTTGGTAGTGATTATAAATATTCTCTCAAGTCAAAAATGACTTTTACAAATGGTAAAGGATAAAAAGCTTCTTAGCAATGGTTTCCACGGAGCTTCAATTGTTCATGAAGTTCTAGCCAAATGTGTAGGCTTGAACTTTGCACCAACATCTTCTTCATCCTCTTCCTTCTTCTTGCGTTTCAAATTCTTGTCCTTCTTATCAACATATAGAGCACTAGTTGAATAGGAGTTACCTTCCTTTATGCTATTGTTGGTCTCTTGATTGAAGAATTTTCCAAGAAAGATGTTGAAATCTAGAGTTTTCACATCCATGATGAGGTCATAGGATGTGGTGAAATATTTCCCTTGCTTGTCACCTCTAATGCCATTTAGAATTTTCCTCATGACGACTTCTTCTTGAATCAGCTCTACAATGGATGTCAATCGATCAAAAATCTCATTCACCTTAGTAACAAACTCTGTAGTGGTTTGTTTTGGATTCTTCTTCATTTGGTTGAACTCATTCCAAATATGGTTCTTCCTTTCCTTTCTGCTAGCACAAAAGAAAGTCTATAGGGCATCCCAAGCCTCTTGAGATGTCTTGCATTCTCCAATATGTGGTAATAGAAAATTATAGATAGAGTTAAGTATGTATGACCTTGCTTGTGTAGCCCTTGCACACGGAAGTGTGAGTTGATTTGTTTCCTCTTCAGTTGGTCCTTCCTTGGATCTTGGAGTAGGCATTGCTTCATCACCTGGTACAATCCCATATAGATTCCTTCCTTGCAAATAAGCCTCCATTCTAATTTTGCAAGCTAAATGTTTGTGTCTATCAAGATTCTTAATCATTTATGGAAAGCTATCTCCCATCTTGAAGTTGCTCTGATACCAATGAAAGAGATGGGAGAGATTTGGAGAAGCTTGGAGTTCGTTTGTTAGATGATGAAGATGGTCCAACAAACCTACACAGGACTTGCCCTGGCTCTTTTGATAGGTAAAGTAGAACTTGTAGACTTTGCGTCACTGCAATAAAACTCAATCGGTATTATGGATCATCTATAAAAATATATTGATGCAAAATAGATGAATTGTAGCTTGAAAAGTTCATAAAAAACTTTGCTGAATCTGAATTGAAGTTATGATTGAAAAATACTCAGAGCAATAGTATAATTAAAATTTTAGAAAACTCCTCTCAATGAGGTTTCGTACAAAGTTTTAGTTTGCTATATTCTAGAAAAGTGTTGATAAAAAACAACTAATGAAGTATAAATCAACCTAACTCTGATTGGTGGTCATTCATATTTTTCACGAATGTGCAGAACATGATCCCGAGTCTAAAAATCTGATATTTCTTTGAATCTACTTAAGCAAATGAATTAAAAAGTTTATGCACATAAACTAAAGAATGATACCTTTCTAATGAATTTTGAATCACTAGATTTGGAGCTCTGTAGAGAGAGCAACAACCTCTATAATTTGATTGTGTTTGAGTAAGGAGTAGAGAAATGAAGAAGCAAGACAATAATGGCCAAAGTATATGTAGATTTCTTTGAACATCTACAACAACATAGCATACAATGTGTGAGTCCGTATATAGACTCTTGAGGATCTCTTTACACCATTTCTCCATGAATTTTGGTTGGAAATCAGGCAGGTTTGGTAACTAAGATTTATAGAGATCTTTTCCTACAATCTAGGAAAAGTAATCTAATCAAGATCTAATTTTGTTGGCTGATTGATTGATAGATTGAACAAATCACAACCACCTCTAACTCGTGATTTTTGAGCCTTTTACTTTTCCTTTTACAAAGGTAAATGTTTTGCAACTTACATAAGAGTGTGATCCTATGTGATCAATCACTTAATACAGTAAATGAGTGCAAAACCTAAAAAGCTATTCAATGAGTATCAAAAATACCATCCAAATGATTGTTTTGATGTAGATCATATTTATCTCAAAACAAATCAAGATCAGCAAACAATTTTCTGAGACACATAAGCTCACATGAGAATTGTGCTAAGGCTCTATAATCAGTTTCAATCAAGACGAGAAACACTTTTTGTTTTTTTTTTTAACATCCATGAGATGATGTTTTTCCCTAGCATGATAACATGTCCACTAGTGCTCCTGTGTCATCTTTGGAACCTATCCAATCAACATCACAATAAACTTGTACATGTAATCCATTATCAAATGGATAATAGAGCCCTTCATTCATTGAACCTTTGAGGTACCTAAGTACCCTTTTGGATGCAACAAGATGAGGTACTCTCAATGCTTGAAAAAAAATGAGATAACACACGAGTTCAGTGTGCAATACAAGAGAGAGCCAATAATTGACCCTATACATGGTCAAATCTTGCAGCATACAAGAGAGAACCAATAATTGACCCTATACATGGTCAAATCTTGCATTTCTTTAGCTTCATGTGCACTTAGTTTAACATTTGCTTCTACTCGGTTTGAAATGGGCTTGCAATCACACAAGCCAAAATTCTTGAAAAGATCTAGAATGAATATGGTTCCCCTATGGGAGATATGTGTACTCTTAAGTCACACATTACAAATATGTTACATAGACTAAAGTGCAACGATATAATTCCGTTCCACATATGAAAGTGTTAATAGGCCAAAATATTGTCCAAGAAGTTATCAAATCCATCTCCTGAACGTACCTAATCATAACAAATGAAACTTATTTTACCACACAAAAACATAAAATCTCCTAGGATTCGAGTAAGTTTGCATTTTTTGCAATCCTATAAGACAATCTTTCTAGGAACTCAAAATAATTGAGAATTGTCACTCAACCAAAGAGCAGTATGTGTCAGGAAGAAGGAGATAAGGAAGAGAGCTCGCACACACACCCCACAATAAAAGAGAAGCACACAATTAGATTGAGGCAAGGAAGAATGATCTTCTTCTTCTTCTTCTATTACATAAAAAGGAATGTACAAGAATGACCTAAAAATCAAGAATACAACAACTGCAATATATAAAGATCAGTACGTAAGGAAAAACCTGATGTCCGCGAATGAGTCATGAGCTGGCAAGGAACAAATGTGCCATCACTCTCAGTAGATAAATCTAATAAAGCTCAATGAAGTATCCCTAACATATACCGTCGTGACCACTATATATGTCAGAGAAATGAAAAACTGATACGTGTCATCTTGGATCATCACATGTTAAGCTTGATATCTCAACACTCCCCCTCAAGCTCAACATCATGTCCAGTAATCCAAGCATCTTCCGAAACTTCTTTAGCTTCTCTACTCCAAGTGCTTTAGTGAAAATATCAGCAACCCGCTCATCTATTCTCACATAAAAAAGATCAATATCACCTGCTAATACGTTCTCTCTAATGAAGTGATAATGTACCTCGATATGCTTTGTTCTAGCATGAAAAACAGGGTTCCATGCTAACTATGTACTGCTAAGATTATCACAATAGATAGTGATAGGCTTTTGCACTTCCACATCTAAATGTGCAAGTAGAATCTCCAGCCATGATGCCTCACATGCTGCCATTGCAGCACCTCCATACTCAGCCTCTATACTCCAAAGAGCAATAGTGGGTTGCTTCTTGCTACTCCATGTAATAGTTGCACTCCCAAGTGAGAATAGAAAGCCACTAGTAGATCTTCTATCTAGAATGTTACCATCCCAATCTGCATCGGTGTATCCATGAGCTTGCAAATCTACACCAACTTCATAAAACAATGCATAATCCAAAGTAGCACTCACATAACGTAAAGTGCACCTCAGAGCATCCAAATGTGGCTTCTTGGGAACCTGCATAAACTGACTTTCAAGTCCAATAGTATAGCTTAGATCAGACCTTGTAATTGTGAGATACATAAGACTTCCCATAATTTTCTTGTACATAGTAGCATTTTCCAATGCTTCACCTGATGTAATATCCAAATTCAAATTCTGATCAAATGGCATGGAAATCGACTTAGCAGCATATTCAAGGCATATTTCCTTTGCGACATCCATATACCTAATTCTGTATGTATAAACTCAATGCCCAAGAAGTAGCGCAACACACCAAGATCTTTCATGTCAAATTCTTGCATAAGAAGTTTCTTTACCTCTTTGATGTCTTCTTCATTATCACAACCTACAATCAAGTCATCAACATAGATAGCCACAATTGTGATGCCATCATCACCCTTCCTTGCATTTAGTGAATGATTTGCATCACACATAGAAAACCCAATGATGGTTAAGTAATCAGCAATCCTTGCATTCCATGCACGAGGAGCTTGCTTCAGCCCATACAAAGCCTTTTGCAACCTACAAACATATTCTGGATGCTTTGAATCTTCATATCCTTGTGGCTGGTCCATGTATACTTCTTCCTGTAACTCACCATGTAGAAAAGCATTGTTCACATCCATCTGGTGCAAAGTCCACCCTTTTGCTGTAGCTAATGCAACAAGTGTTCTGACAATAGACATTTTAGCTACAAGGCTGAATCTTTCCTCGTAATCAATGTCATAAGTTTGTGCATATCCTTTTGCTACCAAATGTGCTTTATACCTACTTATGCTACCATCAGCATTGTGCTTTACCTTGTAAACCCACTTACAGCCTATGGATTTCTTTCCTTGTGGCAATGGAACCAGCTTCCATGTATCATTTCCATAAAGTGTAGCCATCTCCTCATCCATAGCTTTTTCCCAATCTACATTTCCAATTGCATCTTCAAAACAAGAAGGTTGAGCATCTTGTATTACCTTTGTCCTGTAGGCACAATGACGAGCCATGTAACTATCATATGTTAATCGTTGTATAGAATTTTGCATCCTCCCATATCTTCTTGGTCCTGGATCACTTTCCCTTGTATCATCTGCATGTGCCTTTCTAACTCCTGGAGTCTTCATAGAGGGAAATCCAAGTTCCTCATCAATACTCTTTTCTGAACCACTTGCATCTCCATCAACATCTTCAAAACCTACACATGTTTTATGACCAGCAAAAAGCTTTTCTTTACCTTTCTTAGATGTATTTGATGAATTTGCTAGACTAAACTTTCAATGCAATCTTCCACTCCATGGATTTGAGTTGGAACTATTGCTTGGTGATGCACTGCATAGAAGCTTGACATTTCATCAAATACCACATCTCTGCTCACCTTCACGTGTCGTGTGAGTGGGTTATAACATTTGTATCCCTTTTGCTCAAGGGAGTATCCAATGAAGACACATTTTTCTGATTTTGGATCAAGCTTCATCCTCAACTCATCTGGAACATGTACATATGCAATACAGCCAAAAACTTTCATATGTGATAAGTTTGTCTTTTTACCTATGAACTTTTCTTGAGGTGTAGCTTGATGTACAACAACACTTGGAGTTTTGTTCATAATGTATACAACCGTATGCACAGATTCTGCCCAATAACAATGAGGCATATTCTTCTCAGCCATAATGGCTCTTGCTTTTTTTGCAATATGTTTGTTTTTGCATTCAGCAACACCATTCTGTTGTGGTGTGTACCTCCATGAAAACTGACATCCAATTACGTGACTTTTAAGAAAGCTGCTGAACTCATTTGGCATGTATTCACCTCGTCTATTAGACCTTAATGTTTGAATATACTTATTTGTCTGCTTTTCCACCATAGCTTTAAAATTCTAGAAGTGAGTGAACACCTCACTCTTCTCTTCACTTTTCGTGTATGATCATCAATGAAAGTAACATAAAATGTGCAACCACCCA
>CM035430.1:52089357-52091857 GCA_020310875.1 Ceratopteris richardii | reverse complement strand
CATTTTTTGAAATTGCACTTCTTTATTATATACTTTTAAAAGTGGGCCTAGTTAGTTTAAAAACTTGAAACTTCTATAAAAATGGTTCTATGTGCTCATTTCTCACATTTGCACTCTCAAAGAGCTAGAAAGCACAGACTACAAGCCTCTAGAATTCTCGCGCCTAAGCAATGGCTGCTAGCACTTCCACTCCCATGAAATCTCCTCGAGATTTATTCATGGAGTTTTTGGATACTACAGACTACAATGGTCGTACGGATTTGTATGACCTAGTCTGTAGAGTCCCTAATCTTGAAGGGACAATAGCCATGAACTCCAATGTGATCGATGTGATCATAGATTTTATGGAATTCTATATATTAAGATATGCCATAGATATTCTAGCATATGAGTGTAATTGGGTCCCCTGTGACTTGCTTTTCTACATTCATAAAGGAGATGAGGCATTTGCGAAGCACTTAAAGCGTTTCATGGCTATTGTTGAGGCTTCAGGGCACCTGTTAGATGACATAGTGCCCTTAATTAAACAATTAAATAATAAAAGGAAAATGGAAAGAAAATATCTTTCCTATGTAGCAACAACCATCTTTTTTGTCAACGAGGAGCCCGAACCTTCACCCATGGACCTACCCCATCTTGTTACTGGGGGTTTTGTAGATGACAAGAGAATCAATCCTATAATAACACCTACTATAATTATGCATCAGATCAGAAAGAAGATTCAACTCTTATTATGAATGCAACATGTGAAGCCTCACATGAAGACATGAGAGTATTTTATATTGACTCAGGATGTAGCAATCATCTGAGTAGAAACATTGCTTTGATGACTGATCTAGATCACAAGGAAATTAATCACATAGTTCAAACAGGTGATAATACAAAGCACAAAGTAAAGTCAATTGGTTCAGTTAAAGCCAAAGATGGAAGTACTCTCTTGAGTAAGGTTCTGTATGTTCCTACAATTCCAAAGAACTTAATTAGTGTAGGACAAATTGTGGAAAAAAGATATGAGGTAAGGTTCACTAATGATGGAGTTTATGTTGAAGACCCTAGTCAAGGGTATAAACAAATTGTTACAGGAAAGAAGGAAGGAAGGCTCTTCACATTAAAGATACAAGGTAATATTGGGCATGCTATGTTTACATATGGAGAGCAAAAGGTGTCTGAATTGGATCTTTGGCATAAAAGACTTGGACACTTTAATGAAAGAGGTATCAAAGAAATGGCTAACAATGGTTCAGTGCTTGGATTGCCTAATGTTGCAGGTCAACACATGACATACAAATGTGAAGCATGTCAGCTAGGTAAGGCTCACAAGAAATCATATAATAAGCATGGTTTTATGTATTCAGAAAGACTTGAATTGGTACATACAGATGTATGGGGTCCTTCAAAGGACTTTAGTATAAATGGTTCAAGATATTATGTCATATATGTTGATGATGCTACCAAGTGGATCACAATTTATGTGATCAAAGACAAGTCTGAAGTGTTTAACACATTTAAACACTATCATGCATATGCAGAAAGAATTACAGGTCAAAAATTGAAGAGGTTAAGGTCAGATGGAGGGGGAGAGTATTTCTCTAATGAGTTCAGTGATTATTTGTGGAATGCAGGTATAAAGAGAGAGGTTACTTGCAGGTATTCTCCTCAAAAAATGGGGGTAGCAGAAAGAAGAAACAGAACTCTTGCTGAGTTTTCAAGATCCATGATGAAGGAGAAAAATTGCCCTAATTATTTGTGGGCTGAGGCTGTAAACACAGCCACATATTTGTTCAATAGGTTGCCATGTAAAGCTTTGCAGGGTATGACACCATATGAAGCTTGGTGGGGTAAGAGACCTACCTTGGATCATTGTAAAATATTTGGATGCTTGGCATATGCATATGTGCCATCACAATTGAGGCATAAATTGGAACCTAAAGCAGAGAAGTATGTATTCAGTGGTTATGATGACAAGCAAATGGGTTATAGGTTGTGGGGTCCATCCACAAAGCAATTCCTTGTGTCTAAGGATGTTACATTTGATGAGCAAGGTACTTGGTATGCAGGTACACTTAATTTTCATACAAATGTTGAAGAAGTTGTGAATCAAAAGAAAGGTAAATCAAAGGTTCAGATATTTGATGAAGAGGAGAACAATGAAGTACAGGTTGAAGTTGAAGAAGTGCTAAGGTTTGATCCAGAATGTGATGAACCAGAAACTTCAAGAAGTGGAGAACTCAAAAGGTCATCTAGGCACAAATGGCAACCTACAAGGTATAGTTATGATACTTCATTCTTTACTACTAAAGATTATGCTTACATGTTAAAAGCAGATGAAGATCCATCCACATATGATGAAGCCAAAGGGAAGAAGAATTGGGAAAAAGCTATGCAGGAGGAATATGATGCATTGATGGAAAATGAGACTTGGGATTCGGCTCCTAAACCAAATAGTCAGAAGATCATTGGATGTAAATGGGTCTACAAAACAAAAAGGTTTGCAGATGGA
>CM035430.1:52079357-52084357 GCA_020310875.1 Ceratopteris richardii | reverse complement strand
GTATGGATACATATCAGGAGATGAGGAGTTGCCCTCATTCAAAACCAGAGGCCTACCTACAAAGGATGAGCATGAGAGACTTAATCAATGGTGTGCTAAAGATGCTTTGGCAAGGTCATATCTTCTAAACTCTATCTCTGATTTCCTTCTACCTCATGTTAGGAACTGTAAGACTTCCCAAGAGACTTGGGAGACCTTGTCAACATACTTCTCATCAAGCACAAGGGCCAGAAAGAATCAGCTATGGATTGAGTTTACAACTCTTAGGAAGCAATCAAAACAATGTGTCTCAGATTTTGTCACCAAAGTCAAAGACATTGCAGATCAACTTGCAAGTGTTGGAGAAGAAATTGAAGAAGAGCAAATAGTCAGACAAGTGATCAATGGACTCAAAGCAGATGACAAGTGGGAGAGCTTTACCACTGCAATGGACTTGTACATGGACATCCAAGCACCTGATCTAACAACTCTGATTGGACAACTCTTTACACATGAAGCAAAGATCACAAAGAATGGAGAGCAATCAAAAGGTAACAATCCCTCTGCCCTATATACAGATAAGAAGTCTAAAGACAAGGGTAAAAGTAAAAAATTTGATGAAGAAGGATCCACCTCCCAAGCAAACTATGCAGGGAGAGGTAGATCATCTAGAGGTAGGGGCAGAGGAGGTAAGTCAGGTAGGGGGAGACCCTATAATCAATCTCCATGCAATATTTGTGGCTTGTCTAACCATACTACAGATGAATGCTACAAGAACTACAAGAATCAAAGAGGAAGAGGTCATCCAAGAGGAGGATACTCTCAAGGAAGAGGCAGATTCAATCAATCTCAAGGCTACCATGGTTACAACAATAACTACAACAATAGCTACAATCACAATGGCAATTATCAAGGAGGATACAGGAACAGAAAGGATTACAACAATTATGCAGAGGATCAAGATGATTCCTTGTTGATTATGAACATGACATCTAAATCAGGTATCAATGATGATCATTTGTTCTATATTGATTCAGGTTGCTCTAACCATGTAGCTGGGAATGTTGCCTTACTCTCTGATTTGGAAGAACCTAAAGGCAAGCACCAAGTGCAGACAGGTGATGACACTAAACATTCAGTGGTTAAGGTAGGTAATGTCAAAACAAGTGATGGTAATCAGAATTTGCTAAGCAGAGTATTGTATGTCCCAACAATCACCAAGAATCTGATGAGTGTAGGTCAGATTGTTGAAAAAGGTCTACAGGTCAGGTTCACTCAACATGGTGCTTATGTGGAGGATCCAAGACATGGATTCAGAAGGATAGCCAAGGGAGAGAAATCAGGTAGACTATTTACCTTTGAACTTGAGGATACTAAGAATATTGCCTTGTACAATTATAAGGACCAAACCCTATCAGAATTGGAGATGTGGCACAAGAGATTAGGTCACATTGGAGAGAGGACCATAAAGCAAATGAGTAGGGATCAATGTGTGCTTGGGATACCTAATGTATCCAAGCAACACATGATATACAAGTGTGGGGCTTGTCAGTTTGGTAAGTCACACAGATTGCCATATACCAAAAAAGGTTTTATGCATGAAGACTACTTGGAATTGGTGCATACAGATGTTTGGGGACCAAGCAAAGAGCCATCCATATCAGGATCAAGGTACTATGTATCTTTTATTGATGACTATAGCAGATGGACTGTTTTGTACTTCATGAAACATAAAGATGAAGTATTTAATTGCTTCAAAAGGTATCTTGCATTAGTTGAGAATCAAACAGGTAGACATTTGAAGAGGCTAAGGTCAGATGGTGGTGGAGAATACTTCTCCAATGACTTTGAAGAGTTCTTGCAGGAAAGAGGCATCAAGAGGGAGATTACCACAAGGTACTCACCTGAACAAAATGGGGTAGCTGAAAGAAGGAATAGACTCATTGTGGAGACAGCTAGGTCTATGCTTAATGAGAAAAAATTACCAAATTATCTTTGGGCAGAGAGTGTATCTACTGCCACATACTTAATCAACAGGTTGCCATCAAAGACTCTTGATGGAATGACACCCTATGAGGCTTGGCATGGTAAGAGACCATCTCTGGATCATTGCAAGATCTTTGGGTGTGTTGCATATGTGCATATTCCCTCACAGGTAAGGGGAAAGCTAGACCCTAAGGCTGAAAAGTGTATTTTCATTGGTTATGATTTGAATCAGAAAGGATACAGGTTCTATAACCCCTCAAACAAAGGCTTCAAGGTAAGCAGAGATGTTATCTTTGATGAAAATGATTCATGGTATGAAAATGAGTGCAGGAAAGTTAACCTACCTTATGATATGGAAGAAGACTTTCCAAAGCTTGTCAGGCAAGAACCAACTCAGAATGAGGACACAAGCTCAGATGATGAAGACACCATCAACATTGAAGAGTTCAAGGCTTGGAAATCCAAAGGGAAGATGAAGATGAAACAACTTGAAGACAATCCAGAATCCTCAACTCAAGCTATGAGGAGATCTTCAAGAGAAAAGAAGAAACCAATTAGGTATGGTTATGATACTTCACTTGTAACCAAGCACTCTGTATATCTTGCAAAGGATATCTTAAGTGAAGAACCAGGTACATTTGAGGAAGCTATTACTAAACCAGAATGGAAGGAAGCAATGGATGAAGAAATGGAGGCTCTCAAGGAGAGTGATACTTGGGACTTGGTACCCAAGAAGGACTCCATGAAGGTGATAGGATCCAGATGGATCTACAAACTCAAAAGGAACTCAGATGGTTCAATAAGCAGGTACAAAGCTAGGTTGGTAGCCAAGGGTTTTGCACAAACCCAAGGCATTGATTATGAGGAGACATTTTCTCCTGTGGCCAAGATGCCAACTATCAGAATTATGGTGAGTGTAGCTGCATCCAAGAATTGGAACATGTACCAATTGGATGTAAAGAATGCATTCTTAAATGGATGGATATCTGAAGAGGTCTACATGTCACAACCACCTGGCTATGAGGATCCCAATAAGGTAAATCATGTTTGCAAATTGAAGAAAGCTCTGTATGGATTGAAACAGGCACCTAGAGCATGGAACTATAGGTTGACAACCTATCTCTTGGATCAAGGATTTGTGATAAGTAAAGCAGATACTTCATTGTTTATAAAGAAGAACAATTCAGAGGTAATATACTTGTGTGTCTATGTTGATGACATCATTATTACAGGAAATGATGTTCAAGGAATTAGACACATCAAAGGTCAAATGATGAAGGAATTCAAGATCAATGATCTTGGATTATTGAAGTACTTCCTAGGGCTTGAATTGGTCTACACAAATTCAGGTATATTCATTACTCAGAAGAAGTACATTCAGGACATGGTCAAGAAGTTTAATTTGCAGGAAGCTAAAGTCTCAAACATTCCTATGGAGGTCAACCACAAACTCAGTGCACATGAAGGAGAAGAACTCAAGGATATTACAGGTTACCAAAGGTTGGTAGGTAGTCTCAATTATGCTACCTTAACTAGGATTGATATCTCATATGGTGTTAGTGTACTTAGCCAATTTATGCATAAGCCAAGAGTACCACATTTGGAGGCAGCCAAGAAGATAGTAAAGTACCTAAAGGGAACACAAAATCATGGTTTGTATTATCCATATTCATCAGACATTGACATCAAGGTATACTCAGATGCAGATTGGGCAGGTTGCAAGGATGACAGGAGAAGTACATCTGGTTACATATGCTTTGCAGGTGATAAACCAATTTCTTGGTCATCCAAGAAACAACCCACAGTGGCCCTATCATCTACTGAGGCAGAGTACAGAGGGCTAGCAAATGCTACTCAAGAAGCAATATGGTTGAAGTTACTCTATTCAGAATTGGGCCTATTCACAAGGCCACCAATCATATTTGGTGATAACACAAGTTCACTTCATTTAGCAGCTAATCCTGTGTATCATGCTAGAACAAAACACATAGAGGTGCATTACCACTATGTGAGGGAGAAATTACTTAGCAAGGAAATCCAATTATCATATGTGTCCACTAATATTCAATGTGCAGATTTGCTTACAAAAGCTTTGGATGGGAGCAAGTTATGCAGGTTTAAATCCATGATTGGATTACAGGATATCATTGAAGACTAAAGATGAAGACTCAAGCAAGTGTTTGGCTTGAGGGGGAGCTGTTGGTGCAAAACAAGCCTTAACACTTGGCTCTGTTGTGTGCCTTGAAGACTCAACATAAAGCTTGGACTATTGAACCCTTGGAAAGCATAAAAGTTTGGACCCTTGAAGGATGTATTCATGTGAACCATATACCATAGGAACACATGCCTATGCTTTATTATCTTTTATCCAATGTAAAAGTCAATGTGACTTAACTCACCTCTTGTAATCTCACCCACCTTCAAAAGTCGTGGAAATTAGAAGTTATGGATGGAGAGAATATCTCCATGTGATTAGATGAGAGATTTGAGGGAGCCTACATTTGAATTTGAAATTCAAATCTCAAGTGATGACTTATAAAAGACTATGAAAAAGTCGCGGGTCTAGTTACACTCTTCCCGAGGCTAATCCAAGCAAATTTGTAAGTGTGTGAGAGCTACTACCTAGCCTACACCTCTGAGTACCATTGGGCATCACTCTACATGCCAATGGGAATGTACATTTGATAGTATCAATACATATACTCATAGTTCTTTACTCTGTGATTTCTCTGAGTGACTACCTCCAAGTCTGTCAACTTCAACAGAGCATATCTCAAGATCTACTGAACCAAATTTGATGATCAAGGGTTCATTGGAACCAGCTCAAAGCATTCTACAACACTACAAAATTTCAAGTCATTCTATTCAGCCATTTGGGAGAAATTGCAGTCGAGGCAGTCACTGGTATTTCTCTGTGTTGTTCCTAAAAAGTCGGGGGTGTCTCTGATTTTGCTAAAGATCATGCTCAGTGTATAGTTTGTTAATTGGAGTGATTTAACTTGCTAATAGTAGCTTGTTAAGTTAATTTAATACTC
>CM035430.1:52047138-52057138 GCA_020310875.1 Ceratopteris richardii | reverse complement strand
TACACACACATGAACACATACAAACTCATAGATACACACACATACACATAGACACACACACATACACACACATACACACATAATGATGCATACACACACATACACATGCATACACACATACAGACACATGTACACACACATACACACATAATGATGCATACACACACATACACATGCATACACACATACAGACACATGTACACACACATTCACACACACATTCACACACATTCACACACATATACATACATGCATACATATTGCATATGCATATGCATACATACATACTTACATGCATATGCATACACACACACATATGCATACATACATACTTACATGCATATGCATATGCATACATAATGCATATGCATATGCATACATAATGCATATGCATATGCATACATAATGCATATGCATATGCATACATACATACTTATATGCATACATAATGCACATGCTTACATACACTGTCATAATGTATACACACACACATACACACATAGACACATACACACATAATTATGCATACACACACATACATATGCATACACACACATATGCATACATACATGCATACACATACACACATAGATACATACATACACATAAATACATACACACTCATAGACACACACACATACACATAGACACACACACATACACATAGACACACACACATACACATAGACACACACACATATACACACACATACACACATAGACACATGCACACGTAATGATGCATACACACATACACATGCATACATAGACACACATAATAATGCATACACACACATACATATGCATACACACACATGCATACAAACATATACACACATATACACACACACATGCATACACACATATACACACACATATACACATATACACATACACATGCATACACACACATGCATACACACATACAAACACATATACACACACATACACACATAGATACATACACACGTAATGATGCATACACACATACACATGCATACATAGACACACATAATAATGCATACACATACATATGCATACATACATGCATACACATACACACTTAGACACATAGACACACATAGATACATACATACACATAAACACATACACACTCATAAACACACACACATACACATAGACACACACACATATACACACACATACACACAGACACATGCACATGCAATGATGCATACACACGTACAAATGCATACATAGACACACATAATGATGCATACACACACCTACATATGCATACATACATGCATACACATACACACATAGATACATACACACACATAGATACATACATATACATAAACACATACACACTCATAGACACACACACATACACATAGACAACACACACATATACCTACACACATACACACATAATGATGCATACACACACATACACATGCATGCACACACATACACATGCATACACACACATACACGTATATATATATTGATTTCTAACCATTTTGTTTTATATGTTAGGTATTATGGATCCCAGTAAAGAGAGAAAGGCGAAACTCACTCTCATAAAAAGTCTTATGAGAGCAAGAGTTCCGTCAGATACTCTAGGGGCCATAATGCGGGACTACGCAGAGATGTCCGATGAGGAGCTGGATTATACGATCCAGATGCTTACGCGATCAAACGAGGGCTCTTCTGCGGATCCACATGCAGGAAGAGAGCTATCTGCTCATAGGTATGTTTTTTTTCATAAATTTTTTTAATGATATTATAGCACATATTTTTATTTATTTCTATCTATCTATTTTCAGGACACCTATACCACCTCCAGCACGTGATAGCAGAGCAGAGACGTTGCCTATGAGGACATGCATAGGCACCTTAGGACTAGAGTGCGACATAGAGCCAGAGGGGAATATTGTATACATAGGAAATGGATTGGAGTTCAAGAGGAGAATGCGTGCACTATGCGACTCTTACCTGCGCTTTATCCACTTACCGTGGAAGTAAGTAAAAGTTTTACATATAAATTGAAATATATATCTTATGTTTTATTTATATTATGTTTTATTTATATTATGTTTTTTATTTTTGTAGTGAGCATGATGAGAGGGATAAAAAGTACGTGCTCAGTTCACTTGAGACGGAGTTTGGGACAGGGTGGTCTCTTAAATGGTGTTTAAAAGAGATGCGGACACTTATGGCGCATCGTCGTGACAATGCACGGTATGTATGTATATGAGAGAGAGAGAGAGACAGAGAGCACTAATCTCGATATTAGGGTTTTGAAATCCCTAATTTAAAAACTCTAATTCAACCTTTTAGCCATATGTTTGAAATATATGTACACCTCCGACGTCCTACTAGAGAGATGTCTCTCCTCCCAACCTTATGCCTCTATATATAGCTACTCGAATCAACGAGGATCATGATTCATAATATATGTAAAGATATATACACATCATGTAGATAGGATACATAAATATAAAATGGAGTAGATATATTATGCTTCACACATACATGCCTAAATGCACACATAAATATATATATACATACTAACATATTTACATGTACATATTTACACATACATGTACATGCCTACATGCACACATAAACATATATATACATGCATACATATTTACATGTACATATTTACACATAGACACATATACATATATACATGTACACAATTATAAACACTTGCATATATTACGTACATGAATACATGTATACATATATCACACACATGCAAACACATACATATACATGAAATACATATATATGCATACTAATATATGTATACATATAATACACATGAATACACACACATATGCATACATACATGATAAAAATTTACTCCTCGAAGATAAAGCTATATATAAAATAATTAGGCATACCCCCGAGCTTCATGTTCTAACTTAGAAGAACATGATTTCATCTCTCTAGTAGGATTCATCGTTATTCAAGTTAATAAAAAAAACCTATTATCTGATATCCATTCAGAAGCTTCAAGTTACTATCTAATCTACTCATATGTTTTCATTATTGCCATCATTTTGGTAAGACATCAATATAGTCTCATCTTCATTATCCTTATTGATTTCATTTATTTCTTCTATTGTTAAATCTATGTTCTCATGAATCACATCATCTATTGGTGGATTAATATCTATTTCTGGTAATTCCTCTTCCTCATCAGTAGAATCAGCATGTAGAGAATTATCCTCTTCATCAAAAAGATTAGTATCATTATCACATATAATGAGTCTAATTTCTATTCCAGATGTTGATGTATCAGTATCTGATGCTGAATCATCAAGAGGACTTTCTTCAATCTCTCTAACAATAAACTGTTCAAACAATGACCTACCTCTAGGTTGCACATGAATGACTTGCCACCAAGGATGAGCATCTAGGTTTTTATAAAAAAATGCTTGTTCAATATGCCTAGGAAGAATATATGGTTCTTTAGTAGATCGCATTACCTTGGAAGAATCAATTGCCCAAAACCCAGATAATTCCTTTCTTATTGTAGAATTACTACCTTTATACTCCGCTCGATACCAGTCAACCTTCAAAATGACCTATCAAAATATATAACAACAAAACCGTCCCATTATTAGGTGCTTAAAAAAATAACTAACTCTAAAAAAAATATATAAACTTTTTTCTACCTGTTTGAATGTACGAAATGAAATTTCGTAGATACCAACAATAGTTCCTACGTAACCAAGTTCGCTATCTATAAGGTTCGTGTCTTTTGAGCTAGCACGTGATAGTTGCTTGAAACAAGCAACAATACTAGAATCCTCTGTTTTACGTAAAGAATCAATGGCTTTGATTCTAATATGCTGTCCAAAAGCCCACATATTAGTGAACATTCGAGCTTGCAAAATAAATTCAATTAGTAAATAGAAACTAACATACATATATGAAAAAAATAAAATATATATTTTAATAAAATTACCTTTTGTTCACAACCTATCATTAACTCTCTTTGCTCATCTGAGATTTCTTCTTTATTTGCGTTGGCGCGTTGCAAACGACTATATAGCCAATCCGTGAAAGAAGGTATATCTGTAATCTCATTATTATCGAGATTACGTCTAGATCTTTTGTTTTTTTGCCTTTTACCTTGGAGACTTTGAAGTTCCTCGTACTCGCTAACGAATGCTTGCATGCATTCGCTATTATATGCTACAAAAGTAGAAACATCATTTTTTTCTTGAAATGTAAATAAGAATGGAACCCCCTTACCTGATAATACCTCATCTGTTATTTTTGAAGAAGACTCGTTGGTCCATGCACGTGGAGCTTCTTCATGAACTCTTTCAAGGTACTCACTAACGTAATACATGCACTCTTCAAGCATCCAACCCTTTGCCATGGATCCTTCTGGTTTTGCTCTTTGTCGCACATAACCTTTTAGTATTCCCATAAATCGCTCGACCCAAAACATCCATCGAGTGTTGACAACACCGGCAATCTCTATCTCATCTACAAGATGGACTAGTAAATGAACTTGAATATCAAAAAATGAAGTAGGAAGTTCTTTTTCCATCAAACATAGTAGCTCTTTGCATTCACGTTTTTTTGTGGGATCGAATTTTTATCGATCTGTTTGGATGTAATCCACCTATACAAATCATAAAAACAATTGTAAAGAAGTTAATTAAAAAATAAAAGATATCCAATATTCATACATATTAAATATAAAAGTATCATAATTACCTTATAAGTGATCCAAGACGATAGATCACATCTCGTACTCCTTTCGTTGTACATCCATCGATAGCCAAAGGTAAAATATGTTTCAAAAAGTTATGCCAGTCATGGGTCTTTAATCCAGATAAGCTCTTATCATCCATAGTAAACATGTTTTGAAACGATGCTCCATATCCTGTAGGAGTCTTGATCAATTGAATTCTATTGTTGATAGTCTGTATCTCTTTTGTTGTAAGTACCCAAGGAGCAGATGCATAAGTCGTTTCTTGTCGATGTCTATCAAAAACTAGCCATAACTTTGGTTTGGATTTTTGATCTTTCAAATCATTCCTTGATGTTGTGGTATCTTTTAGTCCAAGAAGATGCTGCCATAGTGAATAACCAATATTTTTGAATATATGCATAGGATCAAGAAGATGACATACTTTTAACTCTTTCCAATACTCCAAAGAATACCATATTGATATGTTCTCTGCGAGTGCCAATTTCCCTTTACCTCTGTTCACATACTCATTATCTGAATCATCACTGAAGATTTCTGCTTCTGGATCTATCAGAGGTCCATCTGTCCATTTTTTATACCAATCCATAGGCGTCATAGGTTTTGGATACTGGCCTGTTTCAAGCTTTCCATTAAAATGTATCACTTCTCTTTTAGATCTTAATGGATGATCATCAGGCAAGAATCGTCGATGTCGAAGATAAATATTTTTGTTGAGATTCTTACTATAGATTGATCTCAACCAATCACCACAATATGGACAAGCTTTATAACCCTTAGTAGATATTCCTGCATCATGGAAAAGGATAAAAATATAATTAGATTAAATCATATTTATTTACATGCATATTGAATAAAAAAATTACATCAATACCTGAACAAACGCCATATCCAGGAAAATCGTGAATAGTCCAAGCCACAATACCACGAATCGTAATATGTCTTTCATTGATGCTTTTTGATATATCAATGACATTAATACCTCTCCATAACTCTTGAAGATCGTCAATGAGAGGAGCAAGATATACATTCATATCTTTAACTTGTCTTTTGCCTGGGATTAAAAGTGAAAGCATTAAATGTTCCTTTTTAATGCTAAGATATGGCGGAAGATTGTAGTTTATGACTACCACTGGCCATGTTGACCATTTACTGGATCTCATGGAGAATGGATTAACCCCATCTAATGCAACTCCTAACTTTAGATTCTGTGGATTTTGTGCAAATTCAGGCCATGTAGAATCAATATGCTGAAAAGCAACACTATCATGAGGAATTCTGATTATTCCATCAGTACTTTTGTGATCATGTCCCCAAGTCAAAAGCTTTGATAATTCGGGGCTTTGAAACATATGTCTAATCCGTGGAGCCAATGGAAAATGTCTCAATACCTTATTCGGGATTTTACCTTCTTCACCCTTATATCGAGGAGATTGACATTTGGGACATGTCAAAGAGTCTGCATATTCACCTCTATATAAAATACAATCGTTAGGACATGCATGTATACATTGATAATCTATACCAAGATTGTTGATTATCTTCTTCATTTCATCATGTGAGGTAGGAAGAATATTTTGACTTGGTAAAAACTTTTCAGATAATAACCTGTAAGTTTATCAAAAAAAGATATATTAAAAAAAGGTAAATAAATATACATACATATATACATGCAGGTTTTTATTCTTACTTTAGATAAGGTAAGAACAAGAACTTGAATTGAATAGATACTTTTTGTCCGCGCATCTTTTAAAACTATTAATGCATCTTTCAAAATATTTACGCAAAACAATCGTATCCTGTCAATTCACACATATGTTCATATAATGGTGACCTGGATGAATCGCATGCACAGAGGTTAGTCAAGATAGAGCAGGATTTCTCGGGTATGCAGTAAACCTCTTGCATGTCAATGATGAGCATCTGAACTTTAGGATACAAAGTGGACTACTCCATTATAATCAGATTGCTGTCTCTTGAGTAACCTCTGTGCATGCGACTCATCGAGGTCACCATTGCGAATATTTGGAAAGATGCATTAATAGTTTTAAAAGATGCGCGGACAAAAAGTTTCCATTCAATTCAAGTTCTTGTTCTAATAACCTTATCTAAAGTAAGAATAAAAACCTACATGTATTTATATATGTATATATATTTATGCATATATATATATATATATAAATAGATAGAAAATTGAAATTTATACCTTAATAGTATCGAAACAGATACATTACTCCATCCAAAACGATTTTGAAGGTTGAGAATAAGTAAGCTCGCATTTAGTCGTGTCAAATGACTTCCTTCATATACATGCTTTAGACATTCCTCTCGAAGATATTTCTCATTTTTAGAAATATCCATGCTCTCACTGTCATTTTGATACCAATCCTCAATAAAATCTACCATGCCATCATCTTCATCATTGTCACACAAATCTTGTACTTTATCATCTTTTGAATATAGATCTTTCAACTTTGCATATTGCACAGGCTTAGTTTTGCGTAGCCTCCTCATGGAAGCTTCTGATAAATGAGGTCTTATTGGTAATTGTGAATGTTGTGGACGAATATCATCAACATCATACGTTGGAATCTACACATATAAATAAAACTCATTAGTATTCCATAAATGAATAAAAATTAAACTTCAAATATAAAATTAAGTATATAACTTATTAAATATGGATAGAAAATTTTTATTCTCTCTAGCTAAAAGGTGCTGTTGGAGGTCTACGCCATCCATAATTCACTAATAGTTCATCACCAGCATGTAATGTAGTAATAGCATTGACAACTATGTATCTTGATACATCTCTACTCATGTATGGTGATTCATGACTATTTTCACGCTCCTCAAATGTGAAATTAGTCCTTGAACTATTATGTAACCCTCGACTACTATTTATTAAACCTGCTATATTTCCATGTGTGTAAGGTCTTCCATCAATATATAATCTTTCATTTTCTGCATGTAAAATCCTTCTACTAGTAAGAGATGCTGCGTTCAAGCATATTCCATAAGTACTCATGCTTTGAACATAACGTGAAAGTCGATGCCAATCTCCCCATCCATATATAGGACCACAAAATGACATAAGAGTGACTTCAGAGTTCGGAGGCACATACAAATCCTCTACAATAAAGAGACCACGACCAGCATTAGTAATAGTGGATGGAGCAATCATATAGCGATTACCCCAAAAGTTGAAAACCTCTCCATCTAAAGGAAGTGGTCCTCTATTCCATCCTCCATATCTTCTTCTATCATATGTTTGTACTAAAGAACGATCACGAGCTGGCAATGGATAATCTCCAGCCATTTCATTCTCTAAACCAGGAGGTAGAGGATTTCTAGAAACCTCTGCTTGTAATTGATGAATAGCAAGTCCATGACGTGTACGAGGTATATTAACATTATGAGAAAAATCATCATCATCATCATCATCATCGAGCAAGTATTCCTGTATATCAATAATAATTTGATTTTATACATGGTTTTTAAATAAAAAATGACATTAATATATATAGAAAATACATACCCAAGCATTATCACGTTGACTAGGTGATGGTGCATGCTCAAAAGTACCATACTCTGCCTCATGTTGAATACATTCCAATCGTGGTCTTCGATACGTGCCATAACAAGAGTTACACCAACATATAATATGCTCTTGATAGTAAAATTCATCATAATTCCTATTGGAGGACACATGTGAAGTCGTTGCATGGGTAGGAGGTGGTGGAGTACCCTCTGATTGATCAGAATCTGCACATCATAAGAAACATAAAAAAAATATATAAGTTATGTATCCATCAAATATAGTTAAAATTAAATATTTCATATACTTACAGTATAAAGTCGTTGCACGATGAGGAGACGGTGGTGGAGTTCCATCGGATTGATCAGAATCTACATCATAAGAAACATAAAAAAAAAATATAAGTTATGTATCCATCAAATATAGTTAAAATTAAATATTTCATATACTTACAGTATAAAGTCGTTGCACGATGAGGAGATGGTGGTGGAGTTCCATCTGATTGATCAGAATCTACAAATAATGGTATTTGATAGTAATAATTTGATTATTTACATAAATAAAAAATTCACATATACATATTTACACATACACACATATTCACATATACACATTTATACATACACACATATTCACATATACACAACACATATTATTGTGGGATAAATGCATGTATTTTGTATGAATGAGTGTATATGCATGCATGTGTGTGTACGTATATATGTGGATATGTATATGTGTGTTTATGTTATATGTATGTATATGTGTATATATATACATATATGCATGCGTATATGTTTGCATGTATATGTGTATGTGGGTATGTGTATGTGTATGTGTATGTGTATATGTGTGTATATATGTGTATGTATTCTGACTTTTTTTTCTGTTTGAGATTAAATTAACAGGAGATATTGTATGGTCGAAAAAAATAAGAGGCAAGCTAACATACCACCTGAGTCGTGGCAGTTTTTTCGTAGACAGCTACGTCTTCAGGAGTCATTTCCTCAGCAAAAGGTACACAAATTAATAGTTTATATTTATAATTTTTAGATATTTTAGTAATTTTTTAATTTAACTTATGTATTTTTTTCCTTGAATAAACAGGCTACTGCAAAGAAGAGAGTGGAGTCGGGCCACACATCGCACTTAGGCCAAATGGGCCATAATGGTTTTGTAGCTACGTTTGTAAGTATATGTGTTATTGTGAGTATATTTTTTATTTTAGTTAAAATGCAAGAAACTAATGTTTTTTATTTGTTTCATTGCAGCGAAAGGATTATGGCCGATATCCTACGAAACACGAGATCGAGTATGCTACACATTTTGGATATCGGCGTTTGAGCGAGTATATACAAGATCATCCTGATGCCTTTGTGAGTATTTTTAAATTTTATATAATTATTTTGTTGTTATGAATGTTTTAATTATTTTATTGATTTATGTTCGTTATATGTAATACAGGAGTATTATGGGGAGACAAATATGGATGAGGTGGAGAGACAGACACAGGAGGGACGATCTCGATCGTCACAGGCTGATCATGAGGATGAGGATGAGGAAGATCAGGATGATCATGATATTGCTGATGATGATCATGATGATGATGATTAGGATTTTAGTTGATTATGACATTGGATTATATGTATTTACATTGATATATATATATATATTTATCTATATATTTTTCATTTCAGTCATGTTTTGAATTGTGTGTATGGTATTAAGTAATGAAGAGTTTTGTTCTATTGATT